>PTEX01000122.1:1077422-1129843 GCA_003342815.1 Eudromia elegans
TCCCGTCCCGTCCCGTCGCCGTCGCCTTTGATCTGCCGCCGCGGGGACCTCGCGCCTCCGCCCGCGCGCACCTGAAGGCTCCGCGCGGCCCCGCTGCGCCGCGCGCCGCGGCGGGAGCCACCTGCGGCCGTGCCCGCCCGCTCCCCCTCCTTCCTTCCCTCCTTCCTTCCTTCCCCCCGCGCCCTCCCCCCGCGCGCGCCGTGTCCGCGCTCACTGCCTCCATCGCCTCCTCCTCCTCCTCCCCCGCGCAGGTTGATCATGGTCGCCGCGACGCGCTGCCTCCTGGCGCTGCTGCTCTGCCGGGTGCTGCTGGGCGGCGCGGCCGGCCTCATGCCGGAGGTGGCACGGCGGCGCCCCAGCGAGCCGGGCCGCGCCGCGCAGCGCCCCGACGAGCTGCTCGGCGAGTTCGAGCTGCGCCTGCTCCACATGTTCGGCCTCAAGCGGCGGCCCAGCCCCGGCAAGGACGTCGTCATCCCGCCCTACATGCTGGACCTCTACCGCCTGCACGCGGGGCAGCGCCTGGGCGAGCCGCCCGCCCTGGGCTACCCGCTGGAGCGGGCCGCGAGCCGCGCCAACACCGTGCGCAGCTTCCACCACGAAGGTAGGCGGCGCGGGGCGGCCCGGGGCGCCGCGCACCGCGGGGAGGAGGAGCGGGAGCGGGGACGGCTGCGGCCGTGGGCGCGTGGGGCCGCGTTCCGCGGGGCGCCCCGCGCGCGTCGCAAGGGGACGCGGCGGTTGCAGTTCATGTCCTGACGCGCTTATCGCGCTCTTCCTCCTCCCCCCTCGTCCGATGAGAGGAGCTTGTTTTATTTATTTACGCTGCGAAAACAGACCTGCTCCGAAGCAAGCCTGCCCACGGATAGCTTTACCCTCACGAGGCCCAGCGCCCTCAGTCGCTGCCGAGCTGGGGTCTCTCCAGAGGTTCCTAATCCTTGTTTAATCCCCGTGGGAGATCAATGARATGATCAATCGAGGTCTTTCCTCGGCAACTCCTCGCCCGGTGCTGCGGAGCGCTGGGGATAGCCCCGCTGCTGGCTGGGGGTGCCCCGAGGCTGTGGGCAGCCCGGCTGGCTCCCAGCACGTTGGTGCCTGGCAGCTCTSCGGAGCTCCAGTGCTTGGCAGTCCGGGGGCTCGGCCGTCCCGTTTGTGCCGGGCCCCGTGACACCGGCTGCCTCCTCAGCAGCGTGCCGGGTGTCCTTGGCCGCCCGATGCACTCGCGTGCTGCTTCAGCAGCTTGCTGGATGCGGGTGGATTTCCATTTTGCTGGAAGGGAGACTCTCTTGGAAAYTGCCGTTTTTATGGGTTCTTGCCCCCTCTCTAGTGATGGGCTTAGCTGCCCTGCTTGCCCAGAGCGCAGCGCTATCTGTGGCACAGACCAGCCCGTGCAGTGGGAGACCCGAGTGTCGCTCGTCTGCCCTAYGGAAATGCTTCCCAGTGCTGAAAGCTGCTGGTCTCCAGGGGGTCGGTCTGGGAAAAGTGAGGGAGAAATGAGGGAGAAGCTGTTTTCCCAGCCCTTACACTCAAATGTTAAAAAATTAATTAAAAAAAAAAAATCTGTAAGGTTAACGATTCTGATGAACAAAGGAATTAGCCTAAGATAAGCGGATGTACAGCTCTGTGGAGAGGTGTGTGTTGGAGGAGATGAAAGGTGAAACGTAGCCCGGCGCTGTTAGTCTGTTCCTCTGTGTGGAAGGTAAACACTTAGCAATGAATGGGGCAGACGCTGTGCACGGGTGGTTCGTGTCGAGTGCTGTGGAGTGTGACTGACCCCAGCAGGCAAAGGTCTAAGCCAAGAGGAGCTGTGAGGGCAAAGTTTGTAACTTGTAGGCAGATGGACAAATCTGCGGTTTTGAGTAGCTTATAGCCAAGTACCGGGTGACAAAGATTGTTTTTGGCAGAAGAGAGATTCTCTGATTTTTCGCAAAATGCTAGAGGAAAATCACTTCTATGCCTCAGTCTTTTCGCTGAGTTGTGCCTGTGTTATTGATCCTATGAAAGCTTGAGTTTGCTCTGTGACTGTTCAAAAGCATCTATATTTGCAGATTTAGGTCTGCTCCTGAAATGCTGTAAAGCTGAACATTTCCTTATGTGAGAAGTTTTGCTAAAATCAACAGGGAATAATTATAGCAATAAGAATTGCATGTACCAGTCACGTTTCACTTAAGAAAATGAATAGTTCTCCAGTAAGCTTGGTACCAAAATTAAAAATCATGCTTTTAGAGAGATTTTCTGTGGCTAGTGCTTGTAATTTCTTTAATAGCTGTCACAACAATATCCTTCCTAGATATATTTTATTCTCCCACAAGTTGCAACCAGTTAAATTGGGTGAAAGGGGAGACTGGTATGGAGGTGAGGGAAATCTTTTTCCCTTTGAAAAGCTTCTCTTGTTTAGAAGCAACTTTGTTTCATGATCACTTTACCACCCATCAGGTTTAGGAGTTGAACCATCCTGTGGTTCTTTTGGGGCTCTTTTGAGTAAAATTGGGGCATGCTTAKTGAAATACCTTTACAGATGTTGAGTTTGTGGTCTCTAATTATGGTACAAAAATGCATAAATTAAGATTCGTAAGTCACCTAAATTGTGCAGTAGCCTTTTTTTGGAATGGCCTTTAAGGGATAGATGTTAAAGCTCTATTCTTGAAAAGAGCAGAAATGCAATAATTAGCCTAAATCCTCAATCAGTTTTAATTACTCTCATCAGACCTCGACTAGCTATTGCACTAATATCCTTCTCACTAATATCCCTGGATTCCAAAGTAATGCTTCGTGTTTCTGGCCGTTTATTATAACCGGCTGGAATGCAGAGCACGGGTATTCAATCAAAATGCATAACGATGAACGAAGCGTTTTTGACTTCATGCTCTATGTGCTTGCGTAAACAAACAGAGAGGCAGGGAAGACACCTTTTCCATCGGAAGCTCTTTCAGATCTTGTGTGTCACAAGCGTTAACTGTCATTTGAAAGTTGCCAGCAGCAGTTGTATCTTAAGGGTTTGTTGCTTGTCTCAGTCCCTGATTATTTTTTTTTTCTCTCTTTAATCAAATTAGAAGTTTTGGAAGAACTGCCAGAAACAAGTGGGAAAACAGCACGCCGTTTCTTCTTTAATTTAACTTCCATCCCTAATGAGGAATCTATCACCTCAGCTGAACTCCAGATTTTTCGGAAACAGGTGCACGGAGCCTCCGAGAACAACAGCAGCTACCATCACCGTATTAATATTTATGAAATTATAAAGCCAGCCACAGCCACCTCTAAGGACCCTGTCACAAGACTTTTGGACACCAGGTTGGTGCATCATAATGCAAGTAAATGGGAAAATTTTGATGTAACGCCAGCTGTGATGAGGTGGATTGCACATGGACAACCTAATCATGGGTTTGTGGTAGAGGTGGTTCACTTGGACAAAGAGAACAGTGCCTCCAAGAGGCACGTTAGGATTAGCAGGTCTTTACATCAGGATGAAGATAGCTGGTCTCAGCTGAGGCCGTTATTAGTAACGTTTGGGCATGATGGCAAGGGACACCCGCTTCATAAAAGAGAAAAGCGTCAAGCAAAACACAAACAGCGTAAACGCCACAAATACAGTTGCAAAAGGCATCCGTTATATGTGGACTTCAATGATGTGGGGTGGAATGACTGGATTGTTGCCCCACCGGGGTATAGTGCCTTTTACTGCCATGGGGAATGTCCTTTTCCACTGGCAGATCATCTAAACTCAACAAACCATGCCATTGTTCAGACTTTGGTCAATTCAGTGAATTCCAAAATCCCTAAGGCTTGCTGTGTGCCGACAGAACTGAGTGCTATTTCCATGCTCTACCTTGATGAGAATGAAAAAGTTGTATTAAAGAACTATCAAGATATGGTTGTGGAGGGTTGTGGGTGCCGCTAACACAGCAAATATATTAGACAAATACAAAAAAAAAGCTGACACTTTAATATTTCCCAATGAAGACTTTATTTATGTAATGAAATGGAAAGAAAAAAAAACACAACTATTTTGAAAATATATTTATGTCTACAAAAAGTTGGGAAAACAAATATTTTAATCAGAGAAATATTCCTTTAAAGATTTTTAAATGTATTTTAGTTGTACATTTTATATGGGTTTAACCCCAGCACATGAAGTATAATGGTCAGATTCTTATTTTGTATTTATTTACTATTATAACCACTTTTTAGAAGAATAGCTAATTTGTATTTATATGTAATCAAAAAGAAAAAAATATAGGGTTTGTACATAATTTTCCCAAATTGTAGCTGTTTCAATTGTGTGTATTTAAGTTGAAAAGAATACATGGAACGTTACTATGGCAAAGTGCATAGCACATTTGCTTTCTGCTCTGCTACTGTTAAGGTCACAAGTTCAAGTCCAGAAAAAAGTGGATAATCCACTCTGCTGACTTTCAAGATTATTATATTGTACAATTCTCAGGAATGCTGCAGGGTGGGCTGTCCAATCCATGAGAACTGGCATCCTCTTTAGGTGGAAGATTTGGATAAGAACCAGACATTGCTGATCTAGTATAAATACTGCTATTCCCAACTAATTTGCAGTGTGAATATAAGAAGGGCCAATAGAAATCCTAGGGGAGATGGGGGCGGGGGAAAGACTGAATCCTTTCTAGACCTGGAGAAAAGTGAATGTTTGATGTTTCCTTTGAAAGTCATTCCTCTAAAAGTCCTGGCCAAATATGGAATAATAAAAATCAAAATGTCACYGTTATTTTTTTGTGATTATGTATGCTAAAGAGGAATAATTATCRTATTTGTATTGGCCCATGTCTTTAACAATTGGAAAGACATTATATATTTCCTTAGCTCACTTCTGTGGAGTGTTACAGTGAAATTAATCTGCAGTTTTTGTCCTCTGTTCAACAAAGTGTTGTCATATGGAATCTCCTGTCTAACCTCAGCTGCTGGTTTTGCCGTTTTGCAGATTAGCTTGTCTTCCTTTCCAGGGTTTTCTGTTCAAAAGCATTTCTTTTCCAAATCTTTAAATATTTTTTATGATAATAAATCATAGAACTCTGGTATTTTGTTCTGAAAAGTGTGGGCTATACAAAAAAAAAGGTTCAGTTGTGCAGTGGTCCCAAGTATAAACCTGTGCTTGCATCTTTCTCTCTTTAAATCCCTTGCATGAAGGGCAGCAGCATGATTTGCAGTCGGAAAGCACAGCATTAAAGCTCACACTCACTGTACTTGCTGGGTTGCCCAGTTGCTTCTTGTGTGGAAGTAATGCCCAAATAGTAGAACAGGAAAGCAACTTAAATAGGCTTCTTGCTGATAAACTGCAAAGTGCCTGCTGGGAGGAAGTTCTTGCCTATTTGAGGAGCTCCCAGCTGCATATGTATGTAGTGTACAGCAGTGCTGTGCTCCAGAAGCATCAGCGCACCCTTGTCCTTCCTTGTGCCTTGATAACTGGATCCAAAACTGCACTCTTGTCAACTGAGGAAGCCTTTAAAGCCCTGTGTGTGGTTGTCCTTCTATAGAACTTTCTCAATCCCCTTCGAGATCTGAGTCTGACTCACCTCTAGCTTAACCTTTTGTCAACACCAATCTTYTCTTGGCTTTCCCCAAGCTTCTCCTCTTTTGCCAGAACCCTCTGGACTCCAGTGAAGATGTAAATAGTGTTTTTTCATCAGAAAGGCTAACTTGGTGGTATCTTACAGGTTTTCTCATAAAACAGCTCTCTTCCTCTGTTGCTAATTGTCGGAAAAAGTAGCCGACAGATAAGATAGAAGAGAAAAATGACTGTAATTTCCTATTGCCTGCTTCCATTTCTCTTGTGAGCTTAAAAATATTTTCGGCTCTGCGGCAAGATAAAGCTTAATATATTATTTGTGTCAGCAGTGTTTTCAATAGGTGGCAGAGAGCAAGTCACTCCTCTGCAGTTTGGGTTTGTTTGTGTTTGAGATAGCTGACATTGTCATGCTGATCCTAGATAGCAGCCTGCAAGTTTGCTGGGTAGGTAGCAGTGCTGGAAAAYGCTGTTTCCTTGGCTCTTTGAATGTTTTTGGGATGGCACTTTCTCTGTGTGAACTTYTAGGTTGTCATTTTTAGCAGCTTTCTCTAATGGTGAATGAGTTTATGGCTACTGTCAGTCACAGGGAAGGCTCGGCAGGAATTTGTTGCTTGTTTGCAATGCTTGGTGGTTCCAGTCGCGTCATGGCAGCGCCGGAGTAYGCTGGAGCTTGGGCTTGCAAAAGAGAGACTAGAAAAAGTGCTGAAAGTTCAAACTCACATAATTTCTAAGAGCAGGAGAGGTATGATCCCAAACCTGCTGAAATCGCTGAAGACGACCATGGCACTTCCATTCAGATCCTAAATTCTGATGTTGCTGGGCTTAAATTTCACAGCTCCAAGTCCATGACGTACAGATTGAGTAAGGCTTTGTGGAGAGTGGGGACTGCTTTTCTTCTGAGGCATGAGCACACGTTGATGCTAATCTTATTTTTGTTTTAGGAATGGCTCTGACACTTCTCCACACATGAGCAGTAGCTGGCTGGTGGCGTGGTGCTGTTATAGAGGCAAACCTCCTGTTGCTTGACAAAGACTTGTGTCCTTAGTAATATGCACTGTGAGGCCAGTGTGTAATTGCAAACATAGTAAGACCCACTCCCCTGAGCGTTTCTATACCTGCCTGGTGTTAGTTGCAGAACTGTCAGTTCCGTGCTGGTTTTGAAGAGGAAATAAGCGTGCATTAAGCTCAGCATGCCAATACGCCTATGCCAAATTGATTTCATAATGTGCCTTTATAAATCCTTAATTCTTAAGCTCCCTCTAGATTGAAGATGTGAAGTATTATGCTGAAGGGTGATTTTTGTTTATTTGTTTTTATTTTCTTTTTTTAARACAGAAATCTCCATTTTGCGCATGAATAGTGGAAGATCCTCACAGACGTTAGTTGGATTACAGTTCCTGTACAGTTTCTGTACTCTGCTAAATAGTGTTGGTGACCAGAGAGCCTTCCTGAAACTTTTGGGCTTTCTGACAGCTTCTAAGTTTGGTAATACTGCTAAATAACCCTAGGAGGGGAAAAAAGAAAAAAAAAAAAACCCTTTATCACAGTGCTTATCAGTACTCTGGTACGTGCTTTGACACTTGTTACTACTTGCTGGTGGGTTAGTACTCTACAGAAAGAAATGGTTTTGGTTTGGTGTTGGTTTTTTTTTTTTTCCCTTTCTCTCTCAGGAAAGAGAGAATGCAGAKGATCTGGAAGACAAAACTGCCTTGGTTACCGTGTAACCTGTTTCTTCTAAACATGTTGCTTCTAGGCACTTATATAATCTATATAGGCAGAGATTGTGACAGATAATGTCACCCTTTGTGCATTTCAGATAAGCATCTCTCTAAACATAAATGTGATCAGCATCTCTTCTTGTCCTTTTGAGACTCAGTAACAGCTTTGCTGAATGGCTTGATAATTCTTGCACAAAATGCATTGGACTCCTGTGGTCAGCAACACGTAAAAGTGCCCCGGGAGGATCGTCGGTGGAGGAAAGCTCTCCTGAGAGCGCTGGCCCTTCTCACCAACCAGGTCTGCTCTGCTTTGCTGGCACGGGCTCCAGGTCAGCTCCTGAGACCTCTGCAGCTCACGTGCTCATGCGTGCACAGASTATCCCTGCTTTCCCCCTGCTGCCCCACGGTTGGTACCTTCTGCTGGTGCAGTTAGTGCTTATGGGGCTTGGTGAGGAACGTTGTACTTGTTTACTCTCAGTGCTGGAAAGGGGGTTCATCTGGACTGCGTTTGCGTTAGACCTCCTTTGCTAGGCTGCTTGAAGAGAATAATTATTGAGCTCTTTTATTGTGCAGCTATTCCTAAGTTGTTGATTTGGTTTTTGTTTTTGTTTTTAATTGATTKCAGGAGGCAGCTAATTGCCATGTGGCAGCTTGATGTTAATGTTTTATGAATATCAGGAAACAAAAGTTTATGAAAAGCTTTTGTATAGTAACTGCAGAGTTTCAAGAACTGTTTTATACTTCCTGACAGTGCAGGTCTGGCTTAATGGTTTGTTTTTATTGCTTAAGAGTGTAAACCTTTCTTTAGCCGATGTGTGGAAATTATATCCTCATCCCGCATTACGCATTTCTCATTGCTCATTACTCATTCCCTGCTTTCATTTCTGCCATCTGTAATCAGAGCTTTACTGTTTCAACTGCATTCAAAATGCTCCTGTCCTTTGCACAGTAAGACACTTTTCCTTAGCATTTACCCACCCCATTCCCAAAAAGGGGAGGGGGAAAGCAAGGAGAGAAAGAAAAAATGAGAAAAGGCAAAGCCTACTCTGTCCATATTGTTTTTCTCTGTTTTGGGTGGAGTCTGTCTTAGATTCTGGTTGCTAGATGGTTTCTGTAGTAACAAGCAGAGAAAAATTCAAGTCTGAAAAGGAACTTTTAGAGGTGCTGTATCTYGCCTGAAGTATTATTTATGTGGTTACGGATGGGGGATATTTCTCTTTTTAGCATTAAAGGTACCTTCTCCCTTTTGGAAGGGCAGACTGCTGCTATGAGACCTTGATTTGTTGTTTTCTCACAATACGAGGACTTGAGAACCATGAATCTTGTTCCCAGTTGAATTTAAGTTGCTCAAAATAATGATGAGAAGCCAAAGGCATTAAAATGTGTTTTTAAAAATGTAATAAATGGTTGTTATAGGCACAAACCACTTTGTTTTTTAGTTACATGGGCAAAAAAAAAAAAGGTTCAGAAGGATATTTGGAGTTTACATATTATTGCTGTAAAGGAAGTGTTGGGTGAAAGTGACAGTCTTTTATTTTTTTAAACTACTGTATGTAGAAAATATACAGCTCCTTCAGAACATTTTTTTTTATCTGCATCTTTTGTTTATTTCTCCCAAGAGATTTTACAGGTGCAATAGGAAGTAACAGTTTTCATGTATCTACGTGTTTGACTTGCTTGGCCACAAAAAGGATGAGAAACTTCTTCAGGGTTGGTTCTTGCTCGTCTTCCCAGTACTAATCCTTCATTACCTGTGCCCCTGACCGTGGCGTCTGCAGCCGGCAGTAATGGTTTCCTAAGGTGGAGTTTCCYCTCTCTGGAATCTAGTCACCTGGTGGTGCCCTCTGGGATGTAGCAGCCTTCCCGTCTGCAAGCTCTGTGCTCTAGGTCACCTAGAAATGCAGTTCCTTTGCTTTTGCCTCATTTCCTGCTCTTTCTGGAGGCAAACTTGTCCCTGCCTAAAGTAGCACTGTAGCTTGGTGAGGGTCCGAGGGTTTGGATCCACCGCGTGCAGCCTCTGACACCAGGAACTGCGTGTGTAGCTTGCCAGAAGTCTGAGGGCCAGAGCTGATTTGCATCCGTATTTGCATAGTGCTGCGAAGGCGCTCGGCGCCGATACCTGCCCAGGCTTGCGCTGCCCTCGATAGGCGAGCAGAGGCCGAGAGTTGTCCGACTTCTGCAGAGGTTTGAAACTCGCGGTGGGTCAGCCGGGTGCTCCGCCTCGGAGGCAAGGGAGCCCTTAGAKGTGCTCGTGCCCTTTGGAGTTTGTTCTTGTAGGGGCTTCTGCAAAATGTGTGCCTGGCTGGCAGGATAGAACTCAGTACCAAACCACTGTTAGATGTGCAGTTGGGTACGTTGGCTTAACTCCATAAAAGARGCAGATCTGTGGCTTTTTAGTTTGAAAAAAAGAGGCAGGGATTTTGGTGGGGAAATAGCTTGAGGTGAGAAGTGGGGAAGGGGCAGACGCGAGGGTTTTGAAGTTGAAAGCGTTAAACGTGCCTAAGGWGACTTCAGGTAGAAAGATCAGAGCGGTGAATTGATAACACTTGGAAAGTTCATGTTCCCACAACAACTGGACTGCGGCAGATTTGCAGTTTAATGAGGCTGATAATCCCATCAGAGTTTAATTTAAGAAGGTCTTTCTGGGAGATGACCAAGAGAACTATGAATATTGTACTGTAGCCTCGATGGTGATGCCAAGGCCGGGGAGAGCTGACATGGACTTCTTGAACTGCAGGCTACTGTTTCGTTCAGTGCCTCTCGTCGAAAAGAAGCTTCCAACCCCAGCACTGTTTCACTACAAACAGAGGCAAATGTATTATTGTTATTGCTRTCACCAACATCATCGTCCTGAAAACAACATACAGATTAAAAGATGGAAATATCACAAGATCTACAAATCAGCATAGCTCTGTTGACCTCATTCTCGGAAAAACTGGTCCTTTTTATTAAAGCAAATCCTCAGGAGGCAAGGAGAGCACATATATAATATAATGTATTTAAGGTAACTATTGACATAACTCCAGTAGCTTGGAACTTGCACAAAAACATTTTTTATGGCATCCTGCACACCCTAGTGATGAGAAAGTGCCGTATGGAATAATGAGACTGTAACCACAGACTTCAAAAGTATAGAATGTCTGCGGCATGATGGAAATAGCTGTTTCCACATCAATAATATACGCACAGGCATATTGAAGCTTAATTGCAAGGCCACTGGTGATGGGAATGGGGAGGGAATATCTGGTGACGGCTGCAGCAAACATGCAGGCTGAGCAAAGTGCCTCTGCTTTGCAGCCAGAAACAATGATTCATTTCATTATAATCTTGACTTTTGCATTTTTTCTCATGACTTATTGATAACTTTGTATGGGATTGCATAGACCAAAGGAGTTATTGACTTCGTAGGAATTAGGAAGTAAGACAGGGCATATATTATTTCTTGTAAACATTGGACTTGCTGACAGTTGTTTTAGTTATTCTACTTGAGTACAATTCTGACACTTTTTTTTTCTGCTTGCGTTTTCTCCTTTCATTTGCATGAGAAGATGCTCTGCTTGAGGCTCTCGCTTTAAGAGCCTCCCTGTTTTGTCTGTTTTWGTGGAAAGTCCTAATTCTCCAGTTGACATCACATGGACTGACGTGAAGGCAGTTTTGATGTCACAAACTATTGCTGTTGGGCCAGGTCCTAATGTGTATGGAGACCCTTTTCCTAGTCCTGGCAATATAAAGTGACCTTATATAAATAAAAAGAGGGCACAATAGCTTTAAGTGAAAAATGGGAGATTGTATTCTGCAAAATATTAGTTGAATTATTATTGCCCTGAATTCTTATTATTTAAGACAGATTACTGGCATTGTAGGTATGTTGTCATTTTTGTACTGCTTTGAAGGTATTGGCAAGCTGCAGGATTATCTGAAAGCTTCCAATATTCTTGTGAGTGCTCAATAGAAGCTGAGATTCTTGAAGAGAGATTTTCTTCACAATCTCTGGGGAAAAGTCTGAAACTGTAGCCTTGAGACCCAAAAATCAGAAGAGAATAAAAGAAAAATCAAAAAAAAAAGCCACTGGTGTTTATAAAGTCCATCAAAATTTKTGATTACTTAGGGTTAGCAGTAACYCCTGTTCTAGGTACTGTTATTACTGAAGGGAGGATCAAAGACCAATTGATTGTTTTCTTTCTAGTCTTTTTTAGTAGTTACTCGTTAACTACGTTTTGACACATCGGGCAAAGAATTTTTCCTGGTGTGCAGATGAAAAGATTTTCGTCTTTGAAAACATAACCCAAATGTACCCTAGAGGGCAGAGTCATTTAGAGAGAGATGCTGCACACCTGCTCGGTTACTGATTCATGCCCACTGCAGAGCTGCGTGGTTGGGAGAACCACGGCCTGGGAAACTGCAGCTGGGAGAGCGGCTGGAGCTTCTGGTTTGCATCAGTAACCGGGGTTAGGAAAGTGGTGTGCAACTCTCCTGTGTGCAGTTTGTTTGTTTGCTTGTTTGTTTTTCATCTTTCTGTTTTACCTTAAAGTCGTCAGCCTGTGAACAACTCCCTCTAACCCAGCAGGCTGTTCTGCTGTCAACCGTGTCTCACCGTTCTTGCCTGCTGGAGCATTTAGGTCCTTTTTGTGGTGCTTAGTTTTAATTTTCAAGCAGAAGCGGTCTATCTGATGCTTCATGTCAAATAAAACAGGACTGCCCGTTCCAGGAGTCGCAGCCTCCTGAGCCAYGCAGTGCATTACTGCCAGCTTTTCCATGTAGCTGGTAGGGAAAGCCTGTTAGGCCCTTCCCTTTGAGCCCAGTTGTCTAGGAAGGATTGGGAAGGACTTTCCAGCTCCTCTTGCATGCAGGTACTTCCTCCAGGGTTTCAGGCTCCATTCCTCTCTTCCTTTCCTAATTCGTCTGGGGGGGCGGGAAAGGCTGGATGCTGGGACACTTTGAAGAGTGCGTCTTTGCCAAGCTTTGGTTTTTCTCCCTTCCTGGAACTCTCATTATATGATCCTGCTTTTTTCTGAGCCAATTGCTAGCCCAAGGCCAAATCCTTAACCTTGGGCTAGATAACAAAAGCACAGCTGAGGTGATCTTGACTCCTTTAAAAGGCCTGTCTACTCTTTGATGCAGTCAGAATGAGACACATAATTCATTTTCGTTCCAAAGGTTGTTCTTAGCATGGGAAATTAGTAACCTCCATGATAGCCAGCATGGTGTGTGTGTATGTGTGTCCTTGATGCTGATCCCTGTCTTGCCTTGTGTACTGCATCCTGGTGGGTGCAGGTGGGTGCATCCAGGGAGAACTCCAGATGGATCCTCTCAGGAGAGCTCTGCTTCATGCAAGAGCTTCAACTTGTACTGTGGCTCAAAGGCTCAGAAGAGCTATAAGAAAACTACACTTTTGGAAAACTTTGTTTTTTGACTGGTAGCTCTCAATGAGAGAAATGCGTAGTCAGAGTGTCTCTTGAAGAGAAGTGAAGGTGAGACCCGGTTTATCAGTGGATATGGAAACCGGTTAAGTTCAGCCCTCTTCACGGGTGCAAAGGCCCTAGAAACACGAGCAAAGTGAATGCAGTGCTGAGTCACGTACAGTGCTGTGTGCAGAATCCTCTTTGACAAGTTCTTTCTGAGATGCTTTTTCTCTGGGAACGGACTCCTCCAACATCTATTGCTTTGTTGCTGAAGCCTCTATGCTCCTGTGAATAACTTTTAAAGGTTTATTCTGCCACGCAGCCTAGCAAATGTGATGGCAAAACTTGCAACATCAGTAGTCGCTGTATTCTGAAGAGTCGTAGATGTAGTGGAGTTGACAGCAAAGCTGATAGCAAGACTAGGTTCAGGGGCCCAGTCTGTGGGAAGGAATTGCTACTAATCAAATATTACATCAGAAAAAGGGCACGGTACAGCAGGCCACCAGCATGAGGATGTGAAAGGCAGCAAACCTTACTCTGTTGTGGGCTTCCAGTGTGCCCGTCACTAAAGTGACTTTGTCATTGAGTGCCCATTCCCAGATAGCTCCTCACTGCCTCCTGAGTGTTTTGTAATGATGTGTACCTGAAAGAATTCGGAGATGCCCAAACACACTGCTGTTTATCCTGTAGGGTAGAGATAGATAACTATATTATATGGCGTAATAACAGGTTTCATCCCTTGGTAGCCAGTTTGCATGCGGACCAGGTCTGGCCAGTATTAAATTGGAAAGCAAAGATGGCTTTGTGATTAAGGTGCTGCAGTGGGACGCTGGAAATCTGGGTTCAAGTTGTGGGTCAGCCATAAACTCCCCGTGTGACCTTGAGCAATATAATTATTCTGAGACTTCAAAGGTATCTAAACAATTTGGACACCCATTTTCCAGTCATTTTAATTAACTGGGATGCTTTGAAATGTTCAGCTTTAATCTCTCCGTGCCTAGGATACTCATTTGTAAAACCAGGAAAATATTTCCTTGCGCACGGAAAGGATGTGTGTATTAACGATTGGGAAGTGTGCAGCTCCTTGAGGGGCAGCAGATACTGACCTTACACGGAGCTTGGTGAGGGGGGAGTGAGAGATTKGCAGGCTTGGGATGCAAATACGTTTGGTATTGGGTACAGGGCAAACTCRGCCTCTTTCAATGAGATTTGTTTACATATGAGCATACACCAGGGGATGAATAGTTAGCATGATATATTACCATGATATTGGGCTCACGAGGAGATAAATACCACTGCAAATAAACTGCAACCAAAATATTTACTGGGGGGAATACCTCATTTATTCTGAATTTCATTTAGCTCCATAACAACATCCTGCCATTTCTTTAGTGTCCATTTGCTAATAGTGAATATTAAACTTTTACAAGATRAAATGGCTCGTTATTAACATTTCCATTTCTGTAACTTTACTCCATAACAAGCCATACTTCCTCTTTATCATCACCTATGGTTAAGTCCCTTCATCCAATGTTATGCGTGTATAATGAAAAGTCACACAGGCAGAGYGAAGGGTTAAAAGAGCCAAGGGAGTCATTAATTCCTTTGTTTTCTGACTTTTGTGAGTTTAGCACACAATCTTAACATTCCAGTAATAAGTAGTTGTATTTTTTTTTTTTCCTCTTTCACTTAAGAGATTAAAGGTTTCTTCAGAATTCACATTTCTTGCTACTCTCTTTAGTCASGTCAGTTTTGCCTGCTGTGCTGGCCAGAGGCAAAGAGCCGCCATCAGCAACCTTGGTGCTACAAGCAGAGCTGAGCATGGGATGTTTGAGGTGCTGCTATTCCAAAAGGGAGGATGATCAGGAAGAAAACTGTTGCAAGGCTGTAGGACCTGGGCTCTGTCCTAGGATCTTCATTGGCCCTTGAGGTGACCCTTACCTTTCAGCATGTTGGTTTGTAAAGTGCTTGGCACCCTGGCATGCAAACACTGCACAGGTGTTTTCTGTTGTGTGCCATCAGAATATCTGCTTCTGCTTATTACACTGGTCATTGATATGACAATGATAAATATACACTGAAATAAGATTTTRCTATATAAATAAGAAGGAAAGAGGTGTCTTCTACTGTAAAAAAAAATGGCACTTTGTTACGAATTAAATCAAACCTTTTTGTTGCTCCATGTATTCGCCTATTACAAGGACAGCTTTGCAGGCAAGAAAATCTGACTCTCACTTGCTGTAATGATGAGCATTTTGCTAGGATAGGGATGTTAGCTCTTGAAGTAAACTGCTATTTAACAGATGGAAGGTTCAATTTTGCCTGTCAAGATACGCTTCTCTCTTGAAATTTGCTTTTCACAGCAAACTAAGCACTTCTTAGGTGCTGACATGTTTTGTTGCAGAATAAGTGACTAAGCATTTATCTGTCTTGTTTTAAGGTCTCTATTACAGACTGATTTTTGCATGGCAGATTTTCCTCTATTAAATTATAGTCAAAGAAGAGAGTGAAAACTGTGTCAGTTTTCAGTGAGAACTGAAACCAGCAACTGTTATTAACTAAGATTTTTCTATTACTTTGGTTTATTTTTTATTAAATCAAGCAGGTAAGAAATGTTGACAAATGATTACTTTATGTTGCGTACAAATAACTATTGAACCCGATTTTTTTCTCTACCTAGAAGAATAACTATTTTATAATTAGGCTAAGTAAGTAATTTCACTTACTCTCACTTTACAAAATGTCGTTCTTTTCTCTGGCAGATAAATGATTGAAAAACAACAGCAAACAGAATATGAAGAARTTCTGTCTAAATACTTACTAAAAGTTAAAATGACTTTGGATATGTTAAATTGACATTGGAGAAAATAATGCATTACATTTGCTGAAATAGATCAAACTAAGAAAAAAATTGGCCCTGGTTTTGCCATGGGCCCCATTCTGCAAAAGCTTAAAACATGCTCATTAGAACTTTTTTTTTTTTCATGAGCTTAAGCACAAAATACTTTCGGAACAGAATTGCAAACTGTCCCTCTTAGCTTGGTATGTTGTTATAAACTCTGATACCTGCCCAACTTTATCCAAGTTCATGAACCCTTTGAACAACAGCCCCCTCATGCCTCTGGGGTTCTGGGGAGGGATTTATGGTTTCACGTGCAAAACAGTGTGAAACTTGGCACTTTCATATGGCCTGAACCCTAACAACTCCAGAGCACAAAGTGATTCAGGGGATGTGAGCTCACCCGGCGTACAGGCRGAGTAAAGGTTCATGAAACGTGCGTGAGCTTCAATTAAATTTCATTTTGAAAAAGCTGGGCCCTTAGTGTCCCATCGTTGCCTTAGCATTAGAATGGGGATAAGCTATCTTGCAAGGCTGTAGTGTAAAGATACATTTAGTAAAAATTCAGATATTCAAATAATGATGGTAGCAATGGCAGGAGGAGGGAACTTTGGATGTGTAGAAACTGAGTAGATGAGCAGGAGATATAGATGTCTTAATTGCTAGCATTATGGATAGGAAAAGTTCCTCTGAGTTCTTACCTKCTGAAGAGCCGGGGCAAGTCAGTCACTGGGGCTGTCTGGCAGGGTGGTGAGTCACAGTCAAATCAGACACTCATTTCCATCACCAGGCTCCTTAGGAGCCCATCTGAACAACGAGCTGCAGTTCAAACTGAAGACCAGGCTTGCTTTTCCCTTGCTGTGCTTCCAGTGGGACTGAAAGAGCTTGACTGGGGATTCAGGTGCAGGTCTGGGAGACTCCCCGCTGCCTGCTTTATAGTCAGCTGTGGTGCTGCTTGCAGCCAGTATCTGAATCCCTTAAAGATGATGGTATCCATTTCCTAATGTCACCCAGTGCCAATTCTCCAGTGTCCACCTTTTTGATAAGAATTAAAGTTTCTGGGCACCAGYGCAAGTGACTGATTCCTGGGTAGGTGCAGGACTGGGCACCTGACTGACTTTGGAGCTCTCGTTCTTCAGGYAGATAACATCCCTTCTTACTAGGTCCTAAAACAAACTAGTACCATTCTCCCCAGGCCCRAGCTGTGTCTAAGCTAATGCTTCAAATGTTAGTTCTGAGATGTGCTACCTCTACTTCTGCAGTCTGCCTGTACTTCTCTCATCTCCTGGGATCCTCAGCAAGTGAGGTCGCGCGTGGGTTTGTCTAAACAGACTTCTGCAGAGTTCCTTTTAACCAATGCATTTACGTGATACAGATTCCAGTTGTGCTTATGGAGTTCCTAGAGCTTCAGTGTGCTTACAGTGATAGTATCTTGGTTTATAAATGCACAATGGGGATGTTGTACTGTTAGTGAGTGTCCAGTTATCGAGGCATGGGTTTRTTTTCTGACCATAGGCTTTTAGGAGAAGAGTCACCGTCCTTGCATCTGCTGGACTGGCAGTGTGAAAGGACATAATAATTTGGAAAGATTTAGGAACTGTGCTGGGGCAATTTTTGATGCTGGTGCTGGATGACTGATGGAGGTACTCTGCTGGATCTGCTGCTCACAAGTATGGAAGAAACATTTGGGAATTACTTGGCTGCAGTACCRTGAGGTGGTGGTTTAAGAACCCGAGGGAAGTGAGGAAAGCAAGCAGGGTAAYGATGACTCAAGACTTCAGGAGTGTGGACTCCAGCTTGTTGAAGGAGCTGGTAGAYGGAATCCACTGGGAGTCTGCCCTGGAGGGCAAAGGGACCTATGAGAATTGCTTGATCTTCAAGGACAGCCTCCTCAAAGCACAAAAACAGCCCATCCTGATGTTCAGGAAGCTGAGCAGGTATAGCAGGAGGCCAGCTTGGCTGCGCGGGGAATTCCTGACTGATTTCAAATGCAAAAAGGAAGAGTATGGAGGTGGCAGCAAGGACAAGCTACCAAAGCGGAATATAGAAATGTTGCCYGGGCATGTAGGGACAGAATTAAGAAAGTCAAAACTCAGCTGGAGTTGAAAATGATGAAGCTTATGGAGGATCCACACATGACTTCTACAGGTACATCAGCAGAAAAGGGAGATCAAGGGRAATGTCCTGCAGAATGTGACAGGTGACGACAGTCATTGAATGTGGGGGAGAGGGGTAGCACCTGCAGCAGAGGAGGATTAAAGATTGCTTAGGTTAGCAGGACATAACTGCCTGTATGGAAGTATCTGAAGAGGATGCTGAGGGGCTGATGCTTCATCTGCAACCAAGTTAAAGAAACAGGGCGCATCCATAGCAAGGTCCCAGGTGAGCCCAACCTGGGGCAGMAGTTGATATACTGGAGAGTAAGGCTGCCCTAGAGGGACCATATGTGAGACAGGCCGGATAAAAAGACTAATAGGAATCTACTAAAATTCTAAAAGGATGCGTGTGAGGTCCTGTGCATGGGGCAGGATGGCCCCATGTCCCAGTAGGGGCTGGGGACAGCCTGCTGGCAGGGTAGCAACTTAACACGGAGGGAGCTGGAGTCCTGGTGGGCAGCACATCGTGAGGCCACATGTGGAATTATGTGCCCAGTTTGGGGGTCTCTGTACAAACCAAAAAACTGACAACCTGGAGAGACCAGAGGGGAGCAGCTGTGGTGATTAGGGCACTGGAGCACACCATGAGTGAGGAGAGGCTGGGGAACAGGTTTGTTTAAGCTTAGTTTATTGAGCTAAGGGAAATCAAACTGCAGCCCTCCGTTACCCAAAGGGAGGCTGGAGAGCAGGGGGACCAGGCTCTTCCCTAAAGTGCCCATGGAAGGACAAGAGGCAACTGCCCCAGRCTTCAGCAAGGGGAGATCTGACGGCCACTCATGAGAGGACCRCTCTTCGGAGCAGCCCTGGTTAGGCAGTGGAACCCCAGGAGATTGTGGAATTGTCACCCGGGGGAGACTCTTCTGAACTTGATGAGCCCMTGAGCAACTTGATCCAACKTTAAGCTGGCCCTGCTTTGAGCAATAAGTTGGACTGGATGACTTCCCAAGCTCCCTTCCCACTTAAATTTTGCTATGATTCTACAACAGAGAAGAAAAAAAATTAGAAACAGCAATAAAAGAAGCAATATGAACATAGCAAGCTATTGTTTTTTTACTAACCATGTTACTACTAACCACTTACTACATGTTTTACTAACCATGGCTACTTCGTGCTCTGTTAACAAGCAGAGAAAGAAGGAAAACCTAATTTTTCTTTATTACTTTTTAAGACACCAACATTTTTTTCCAGGTATTTTTTTTCTCTTAAATGCCAGGTTGAAATAAATCCTAATGCCTTTAAAAAGATGTTTCTATAGACGTGAGACTGAAATGCTGACTTTATCTGAATTTTTACAGCAAAGATCTATTCAGTCRAAAATGAATAATTGCAGTAAAACTAGGAAGAGTTTTATATTTTGATTAAAAAAATCTTAGCACCATGAGTGATATATAGGGGCATCCTTGACCAGTTAGAATCAAAAAAAGAAGTCCTTCAGACAACAAACAGCCTGTAGCTACTGACACCTGTTAAAATTCAAGCCCATGCTAGAATATCAAGCTTCTCCTGAAACTGTGTAATGAGTGTATTTTTATGTTTTAAATATGACTTCCCATCCTGGTATTTGCAGGTGCATTGTACTAAAGCGAACACAATCATTTTGTTAATTGCAGTTCAAGCTCATTAGGGAACTATAAAGGCAGAAGAATGAATGTAACCGTGCATTAAATGGTAAATGATTTTGGGGTGGGAAGCAGTCAGGTGTGTTGCCTTAGGCTATGATTTTCCCCAAATTAACATACATAGCAGAGAAAGAAAGAATGAGGCGGGTGGGAAGAACGAAAGGCCACAGGTCACCGAAGCAACCTCCCGAAATTCGGTGACGCTGACGGGAAACGCCGGTTTCTGAAGCACTGAGAATCTAGCTGGTGCTGGCTCGCACCAAGCAATTTTTGTCTTGGGTTAGGTTCATTTAAACCCAAGGCAGCGAAACCCAAGCCCACTCACCAGTGTTCATTTTAGTCCACGTGTAACCAAACAGAGCTTTGGGAGGGTTCACTGAGGCCTGCAAGACCGCTCAAATACACAGTAATTTTTATTTTATTACAAAACCACCTTGAAGGAGTGTGTGCCTGAGCAAACAACCAGATGTTCTCCTCAGAGTTTTGATGGAAAACTTGCAAGTCTGAAAATGCTTTATCGCAAAAGTTGGTTGATTCCACTTCCTTACCAGGCTCTATCAACTCCRTGGGGCTCCAGCATTTTCAGATCTGGCTAAACAAGTATATTTTGTTGKCTCAGAATATTAATCTTTCAATGAAATTAAAAACCTTGGCCAAGATTTCAAATGTCATTAGCAATGCTGAGCATTTCAGTATTTGGGTGTCTACATTAAGATGTTTTAAAGAGTTTCTTTGGATTTCAGTGATTCTGATGTTCTGGAAAATCAGGCTCCTTCACGTTCTCCTCCTTTTGCCATTTTGCCTTTGATTGAAGTGGAAATACTTGTTTTGAGAAAGGAGGAAGGCTGCAAGAGGAAAAACAAATGCAGACCTGAATGGAAACTTTCCACTGGACTTTCTTGAAGGTGGTTTTTTTTTTTTTTCTTCTTTTTTTTTTAATGCAGACCTTCCCATTGTCTCCCATCCCATCTTTTTTTTCCTCTTGTGTTTGTCGGATTCTTGCTGGTTTGGGCTGAAAGCAATTCAGTTTTTCTACTCTASTGAATAGTCGAACCAGTTGTCAAAGTCGGTTTCATGGTTTTTAGAAAGACACTTCAGTATTTCATTGGTAATTTAGGTGCAGATTTTTGTTTTCTTTTTCAGAGTCTTCAGAAAAACAGCTATTTTCTCTCTAGTACTAATAAATTCCTTCAATATAGAAGATGAAAAGCTTCAAGATATTTCAAGGATAGATAACAGTATTTTTCAATCTTTATATCCAGTGAAATAATTTATTTCCTGGCCATTTTTTCATTATATTTGGTTCAATTTCTTTTTTTCTTTTGGAAGTTTCCAAAAGAGAAAATACACTGCAATGGACTAGATGTTCTCCTGGAGCTTAAATGCTGACTATGAAAAGCGACTAATCTGAATGAATARAAGGTCCAGTTTTTACCAAGGAAATTAATTGCCCATTAGAAACTGAGGGACTCTCTCAGTCCCCAAAATATATATAATGAAAAGGAAGAGTGTGAGTTTTCTTGTCTTGTTTTCTCTCTCCTCCCCTCTCGCATATCTCTGCAGAGTCAGAGAGCTTCTGGGATGCCCCTAGACTGAATCTTCTCCAACAGCTTCTCAGTTCTTTGAAGTTCCACCTTTGTCGGCTGCTGCCAGTTTTACTGTCCAATGTGAGACCAGTAAAACCAGATTTTGCTGGTAAGCTCAGTCTCCAAAGTGGCTTCCTTCTGCAGAGCACAACATGGGCATTCGGGCATGTATTTTTTTTTTTAACAAGATGGGTATTTGTTCATAACAGTTTAATGATCACACTTGCTCATGTTTGTCTACAGTGTGATTTTATTCCCATGTAGTCCACTTATTATTTGCGTAAATCCACCTGTTATTTGCCTGTTTTAGTGGCTCTGCARAGAAAATAGGTGCTACTTCATGGCCCTAAAATAAAAGGCCTTTCTACCTACTTGAGGTAGACAGGTGCTGAGCTGTTCAGCCATAACCAAGTGAGAAGAAAGTGAGAAAAAAACCCTCTTGCCTGACAGCAAATCAAATCAAAGATTTGTTTGTAGAAAAGCAAAACAAAAAACATGACCAGACTGATACAAAAACCTTCTTTGTTGGTGGCACATGAGCAAATATAGTGGAAATGCTTTCTAAAATATTGTGTGAAGGGGTTTCAGCCATGGTGCCATGGGGTTTTCTGTAATTATGATGGGTGGATCTGAAATATAAAACTTTCCAGAAGTTTGCTGTAAATCAGGACAAACCCAGTTCTTCAGTTAACAGTGTAGAGATTTCAGTGGCAGTTCTGTGCTCTGTGTGTGTGTGTTCATGCACGTGTGAGTGTAGGGCATGTGGTGTATGYGAGGCTGGCACCACCAGCCTTTCCAAAGGGAGGAAAAGAGTTTTTGCTTAGGTGGAGACGTTGCAATACCGTTCAATCTGAGCAGCTCTAGCACCACCGTGCTGTTGCAGCTTGGCAGGAGAGTGACTTTTGCTTCATTTTCCTGCCAAATTTGGCCACTTAATGAACCTTTCAAACCTCTCAGTTTGCATGTGCGCAGCTGATGTTTGAGGGAAAAATCCCATCGTTGCTGCACCAGCTTGTGCCTCTCCTGTTGTGTGGGTGGCTGCCGTGCTTGCACTGCAGTGSCAGCCAGGGTCTTCAGGGACAGGGCTCCAGTGCTGGGCAAGGGCAAGAGGGTATCTTTAACTGCAAGGATCAATCCCTGCAACAGCTCAGTGTCCGGTTGCGTTGGTTCCCTCTGCCCTCACAGGAGGGAGATGGGGATTTGGGGAGGTGGGAACAAGATGGGTGAGCCAGATGGGAGATGGACCCTGACATGCAGGACAGGGGAGAGCCAGGCCTGGCTCGGCAGAGCAGAGCTGGTTCACTAAGATCAGCAGTAAAGACACTGGGGCAAGTCTGAGAGGTCATGGCTGGGGAGGCCGGGGAGATGGGCTGAAGTGAAGGGGAGGAAACGATGGAGAGCTGGGTGGGAGCAGGGCAGGAATAAAGCAGAAGGGAGAGCAGGAAGTGGGAGAAGAGTCCACGTGGTTCCGTGTGCTTCCTTTCAGGACCCTGAAGTGGGGCTGGTGATTCCCACGTGACGCCCAGGTGAGGGGCAAGCTCGGCACCCTTCGTCTGTGCTCCCATCCCACGTCCGCTCTCACTGCCACAGGGGCTTTGTTAGCTCCAAGTGCTGGAGGCCTCTCCAGGGGCTCTAGGTCCCAGCCCTGCTGAAACCTGCTCCCTACCATGCAGGGATTTCTGTTGCTTCATCTCTGTTTTTCTTTTTAGTCAAAGAAATGTCATGCACATGCATATGTGTGTGTGCAAACCGTTTTTAAAAGTGCTTATGATGTACCAAAGTTATCTTGCAGCTCAAACTCTTGTCCCTGCGCTGCTGCCATTTTCTGTATTATGATACAGTCTTTAATTAGCCCACTACAATTATAGACCTGCTTGGGGGATGAATCAGGGTTGCGCAGTAAAGGGTGTCCATTGTCCAAGGATCTCTAMCCCCGTCCCTGGCAGGAGCAGGAAAACGAACGGTGAACGCGGCAGAGGTGGTGGAAAGAGGAACGTATATTTCCAGGCACTTGCTGGAAATCTAGTCTTTCAATGCTTCTGCCAGAGTGTTTCCCGTCGAGTTGCTTCAACCAAGCTCTCCAAGCAAGTGCTGATGACGTGGTCGTCACCTTGCAGGCGTCTGACTGGAGCCAGGGTGTGAGGAGAGGTGCTGAGCAGCCGCTGCTGCAGCAGGAGCTAAGGACAGGGGAGTCCAGCAAACATGGAAAATGAAGTGCCTCGGGCACCTCCAGTTACGCTGCCCTGCAGCTCCTCCATCTCTGCTTGCTCCTTCCTCCTTGCCCAGCCTGCAAAATGGAGGAAAGGTCATGGCTTCCCTTCGCTGGGAAGCGGCCGAGATAAAATTAAGTTTGTGACGTGCTGAAGTAAGAGCGTCACGAGCAGCAGAGCAAAACAGATGAGGACATTACGAATTCTGCCCCTGCAGCTGGGTTTGAGTCATGCGCAGCAAGGCCGGCCTGGGAAGGCGCCGGGCGCCGACCCGCCACCATACGGCTACGCGGGACACGGGCACCAGCGGGGCGCAAATAGGAGCGCTGCCATCTCAGTGCTGTCATGCCCATGCGTGAGGGGGGTGAARACGCCCCATTTACTGTAATTCTGACTTTTCCTAACTTTTGAGTACTTGTGAGAACATTAGGTCTCTTATATCTGCTTTGTGAGTAACAAACAACCCTTTGCACCCCCAGTGAAGAAATGTTTTCCTAGTGGTTCTTTAAGGCAGAACGCGCTGTGTCAGTARCTTGTTATTAGGAAGAAAACTCGGAGGCAGAAATGTTGATCTTTTATTCCGCAGAAGTTTATGGTTGGATAAAAGGTTTCTGAAAATAGGTTTTGATTTACATAAAACAACTATCTCCACTTTAATTTTTCATGTGTGAACATTTCAGAGAGCACTTCTGTAAACTTCATTACAACTCATGCCATTGCGTGCCAAATTATAACCTTCAGGATCTTTGAATTTAGGCATCTGTTATCTCTTGCCTGAGGTTTACTTAAGGAAAAAAAGAATTCAAAACACGAATACGCACAATCTTTACAAAAATACTAATGTTTACAGTTTGACCTTTACTTTCTAGTGTTTACCTAAGGGCTAAGTATTTGGAATTACGCTTGGGCTTATAAATGTTTATCATCTATTAGGAATGATATCAGAGTTCTTGCAAAAATGAGAGTTCCCTGGAATGAATTGGCTAAGAGGAGAACCAAAGCTAGAGAAAGGGAAGAAGAAAAAGGAAAAAAATGGAGAGGAAGAAGAAGGGAGTGGGGCTTTCTGGTGGTGCTCGATTGACCATGAGCGGCATGGGGCAGGTGCCCCATGTGTCTGCAGCCCACTCGCTCGGGGAGGYGGCCACATGTTCTGTAGCCACCTTGTTCCGGACCAGTGCCTGCCCCAGGGCCCTGTGGAGACAGTGGGGCCGTCCTTCAGCTGCCGTGTGCCATGGGGAAACCTTCCTGGCTTTCTTTAGGGATGCTTTTTATTCCATGACTYCAGGAACTGTGTAACATCACGTGGGCTGCTGCAGACTGATTTCTGATGTCCTGAGTGAAGCTGCTTGAAGGTACTTTTCTGGGTATCATGCCTTGAAGTTAGAAGAAAATGGGATGGATTTGCAAGGGCTGAAAGCTGAGCTTGTGCTTGCTCAGGGCATCTGAGCGTGGCTCCCTAAGCTTCTGAGACTTTCTATGGYAACAAAATAAATAGGCATATTCACCCACAGCCAGACAGCACAAGGTGCTACTGGCCTGTGACTACTGCTGAGCCAAATGTCAACAGTTCACGCCCCTCCACTGAGGGAAATGGGTGGTTTCCCAGTCGCAGAAATATTCTGGATAAACTATSTACTGATATGTCACAAGGATAATCTTGGAGCACACTTGTGACCCACTTCTGTTTCTGCTGATTTTTAGTTTTTACCGCAGCAGATTGTTATGTAAGTGCTGTGACCTCTCCCGGATCCTAGGACAGAAACAAGTGGAAATTTTGCTCAGTGTTTTTGAGGAGCTGAAGTAGGGACAGCAGTGAGAATGTGGTGTGATAGGGAGAAGCTTTGGCCCTTCCATGCAGCCATTCTTTTTCCAGTAATCTATATTTCCAGTCATGTCAAAGCATGTCAAAGTTGCTGCTATCTTGTGTAGGAGATGCTGCAGCCTTTCCTTTATCTGAAAAGGTGGCGCTTCCTTACTTGCTTTTTTAACATAGGTGGTAAAAGGCAGGAAATCAGTTTATGTAGAACTCAAAAATTTGTTTCAAGGTGTCATTGCTGTGTCCTATTTCTGTGCTGGTGAAACCATGTTTGGATTCCTCTGCCATCACCTAGGACAATGTTGGGTCAGCCTTGAAGGTTTTATTATATGTTTTATTTTTGTTTATTCTTGAGCTTGCTGCATGCCTGCCTTGATTGCTTCCCCTTCGTATATTATTGCTACTTCACCCATCTTAAAATCACTCCTTTCCTTCCTTTCCCCAGAAACATACATATTTCCAAGCATCACACAGGTACAAAGATCAATACAACATTGGATCTGCTGATAGCTTGGTGAACACGAGGTAATTTCAAACCACACCTGTGATCCAGCATATTGCTATGACGAAACACAATTTTATAGGTACAGATTTTATTGCCACTGTAGCATTTTTTAATTGCTCTAATGCTCCTTTAGCGCGTACCCGTCAGATCACGTAGAGGGAAGGCTTGAATTCAGTGGAAAGGGAGCCAGTGGCTACATCCTAGTCGCTGCTGTGTTCGCCTCAGGCTTTCATATCCTTTATAACCGGGCAAACTTTTGAAGTGCTTTTGTAGCAGCTAGTGAACTTGGGGTGCCTGGTTGTTTTTGTTTTGTTTTGCGACTGCGTGGGTCACATTGTGTATCTTGTTTAACTCKTGCTTGCTTTGCTCCACATGCAAACTCTTTGTTCTTAATTAGCAGCTCTCTGATTAGCTTGCAGTGGAGAGAAAGGGGATTGTGCTTACAAGAAGTGTCTCTCTTTGTCTCTCTTTGTTGTGTCTGTGTGCTCCTGCCTATGTTGCCTATGTGGACATATAGGCATTTGGTAGGTTTATGAGTTATTAAACAAATTCAAGGAGGAAAAGAGTAAAGAGGAAACATGATTTAYACTGAAACCACTTCCAGGCAGGGCTGGTGGTTCAGACAAGTTGCAGAGTGCTCYGGGTCCAGGGCAGTGAGAGAGGCCAAAGGGTGAATGACGAGGCTGGGACGAAACCCCTTGTGAGGAACTGCCCTGATGGGAGAGCTGAAGTGGTCCTGGGCTGAACTACGCTCCTSCTCAGGAAGGAGGATCGCTTGTCTGCATGACTTGATTCGCCKGACTGCAACGAGTGGGCAGGAAGTCAGACTTCCCGCAGGTAACGGGCCTAGTGACTGCACGGAGCAGCACCGTGGGCCAAGGAACTCACCAGCCCAAGGGCTCCGTGGTTTCTGCGCTCTCCTGGTGCTGGCCCAGCGGCTGTTAATGACTCGCTTCCAGCCACGAGCCCCGCTTGGCAAATTGCGCTACCAGTGGAGTCACTGAGATTTTTATTTTTGATATARTTATTGTGAAGCTCCTGAAGCTTCACAAGTGCGAATTCTCAAAACCTTGGAGATACCTTTGCATGCCCTATTCCATTTTTTTTTTTCCCTTCATATAAGTTATGGCAAGAGAACAAAATTTGAAGTAGGTTGACAAGTTTTCTGCCAATGCCTGCAGCATTAGCTATGATTCATTAGCCCAGCCTGGAAAAGATGTTCAGAGGCCCGATCAAACCCATGCAAGATTTTGCTTTGAAAGGTTGCAGGATTTGGGAATAAGAGGTGGTTCTCAAGGTGAAGCCTTCTCTCCATGAGCTAACGGTTGGTTTGCTCTGTTTCCTTGCCATCAAARCTGGCCTTTTTTTGTATGAAATGTTTTTCAGCCATCTATTCTGTTGTGAATGGCAGAATGCCTCTGTCCTGCCCTGTGTGACCTCTATATCTGTGCAGAGTAAGCGCAGAGTAGGTGTAAAACACAACTTTGCATATTCAGATGGCAATTTTTACTATTGTTCCCAGAGTACCTATGATAAAGTCACTGAAATTAGGAGAAAGAGTCATCTTTTTCCTAGCTTCTTTGGGGAATTGAATTATTTATAAACAMAGTTAAATAAATGTGCCATTTCTGATGGAATAGTTGTAAAATAGATAGAAATTCAGATACAGTCCTTGAGGTCAGACAGTTCTGTGAGCTTGGTGGAAAGCAAAGCTGCTCATTAGCTCATAGAAAGTAGAGAGTGAGAGGAGATGCTCAGAGATATCAGCTTGTATACCAGACTCACTTACAGAGATGTAGCTCTGTGGGCTTCAATAAATCTGTTCCTAATGGATACTGGTCAGTTAGGGCAGAATGAGGCCCATCCTGCTTACCAGGTGTTTAATCCGGGCTTGTATGCATTGATAGGTGGTGACAATGCTAATTTGCCCCGAGTGCCCGAGGCAGCCAGGGGACCTGCCAGCTGGACTGTCCTTTTGGAGCACGGGAGAAGCAGAAATCCTCAGCTTCAGAAAAGGCCTGTGGACTGTTAGGCCAAACTTGCATGCTAGTTCTAGGCATTTTCTGTAGGTTATATCAGGATATTTGTCTCTTTGGAGTAATTTGTCTCCCAGATTAGTGACCAGGACTTAGATTCAGAGATTAGTAAGAGAAATGCTTGATGGTGTCTGGCTTACATTTACCCCTCAACTTATTGGTGTATCCCAGGTCTTTTGCTTGCAACAGTGGTTTCTAAATGCTACTTCTTTCTACTGATCAGTGGCGGATGAACTTCTTTTCCTCTCTTTTGAATCATCTAAATAATAAAGTGAGTAAAGTCAACGTGAAGTCACTGCTGGACTACTAACATCTCAGTCAGTAACTGGAAAGCTGTCCAAGTTAAASCAGTGTGTATGTAGAGCGGTTGAATTTAGGAGCTTAGTTCCAAATTCTTTTAGCTGCTCTGAACAGTGGTACTATCTTCATGCAGGCATCCCAGTGCTTCTTTGCAGTTTACCTACCTTTCCAAATAGACCATTGTCCAGTGTTATCTGATGTTGATTTAGAAGATAACCCTGGACAACATATTAGTACAGYGCAGACATTGCTCAGTTAATTAGCAACTCCTATATCAATACAGTTTAGACAAGGGAACCTTTCCTAATAGGATGATTGTTTAGGRAGTTAGGCTCTTTCCTCATTCTGTAAATGCTATTAGCAATGCTATGTCACCCACTGAGTTTTCTGGAGCAGATTTTTAGTTTGGTGAACRTCCACACTGACTTCTCTGTAGTTCTCAAGGGCTTATTCATATCATCTGCTGGCCTAGCTTAGTGGCTGTCTTTCAGCAGTGTGCCATATTATCTGGTTTTTTCTTTAAAAAARGGGGTGAGCTGGATGATTTGGCTCATGCCAAGCTCTGTGATGGAGGTACCTTCATTAAGACATGGACTTTCATGGAAATTATTTTTTGTCTGTACTTATTTTTGTCCTGTGCTTTTGTCATACCTGTGTTTTGCTGGTATCGCTTTGCACTGAAAGGTCATTAGAGCTCCTAAAGGAAGGACTTCAGTTTACTCTGAGGGAGATGTGACTGTCCTTCCTAAATTATTGCCCTGCCCGTATTTGCTTGCCCCAGGAGAATCATGCTAGCTCTTAGTGAGTCTTAAGAGCTCCTTGGGTTGGAGGTGAAAGAACTCTTAGCTGCTACATAGAATTTTCTAGCATATTACTTGTTCATCCAGATGAATTAGACTCCGGAAGTAACTTTAGGATTGAGGAGGTCGTGCTGACTTTGAACTAGTGCATTTTTCTCACCCTCAGGGTAGGATAACTCATCTCTTCCAAGCCCATCAACTYGGATCTATACTAGCAAAAATCCAGAAGGAAGCCTCGAGCCCAGCCTTTGCCAGCACGTTCTGACGTCCGCAAGAGCTGTTGTTCAGTCTGCCCTGCAGAGGGGAACCCATGGCAGTACCCGTGGGGGCTGGGGAGATCTGGTGCTCGGGAGATGCCGTTCTTTGCAGGTAGACCCCAGAGCGCAGTTTCAGCAGTCAGTCTCCTGCCATGTAAGGGCACTCCATGTGCTTCCTGTCACCCTGCGAGCTTCCCTAGAATTTTGGTAGAGAGCCAGTATAGGCAGTAACAATTTTCATTTATTGATCCAGGAAGGCAGCAGGTTTCACCAAACAGTCTTTATCCCAAAGCTTTTAATAAACAGAGTTTTCAAACCAACCCATGGTCTACAAAATGACAAACAATTTCAGCTGCAGCTGCTAACACAGATGGTACTGGACCCAGTCCCACTGGAACCCAAGGCCCTGCTGTTACAGTCTTGAAGTCTTACCCCTCTGGCATGGCCAGATATGATATTATATTGAAGCTGGTGCCTGATTCCCAATAGAGTTGTCATGGTTTTGAACATCTGGTAACTTCGTGTCTCACYCTCCTCCTCCTACCTCTAGTTTGCTGTTGAACACCCAGGGTGATAAACGTGCCGTGAAAGTGGGAACCTCCGAGGTGCAGCCACTGGTAGCGGCTCCTGCCTCCATCCTTGTGCGTCAGGCACTGTGAGGCCAAACCTTCAGTGACTSCAGTGGGTCCCATAATTGTCAGCAGCAGGATGTTGTTTTACCTGATAGAGAGGTAGAGACTGGAGTCAGCGGGGAGAGGGGGCTGTCTGTGGACGCTTTTCCTGCTTCTGAGGATTAGAAAGGCTGTGCGAGCAGATGGCCACCTCTCCACCCATCCTCTCAGGTATGGGGAGGCAGCCAAAACCTTACTTAAAAAAACAAAGTGTAACCTGTTCAAAGGAGAACAGAATCCTGAACGTTTTTCAAAAAGCTTAATGAAGCACTTGTTAAGGACTGCCAGGGACAGATTTCCATTTGACACAGGATATTCATTAGAAAAGCAAATACCCTCCAGCATCATTTGCAGGAACAAAGCAGCTTGCATTTTATAACGAGGTGTTAATTTAATGAAGGAGGGGACCGGGCAGACGAGCAGGAGGCCAACAACCCAAGGAGGGACGTGGTGACCATGCACAGGCTGCGTGTGGCTCACGGGGYGGGTGCCCGGCGTGGGAGCTCGGGCCTCGTGGGGTCCTTGGGCTCGCGGTGGAGCGAGGCCCCCCAGACCTTTTGGGTACCAGGGCGCACAGATTGGTGMCTGCGGCACAGCTCCTCCATGCAGCATTGGGACTCTGGGGTCTTAGCGGCTCTGCTATTGCTGCCCCAGGGCAGGAGCCCCAAGCAGGGCAGAAATGTTGCAGTTCCACCAGCTCTGCTCTGGCTGGGAAATGCCACCATCCTCCTGGCGTTTGCTCACTAGGAAGAGTCTGGACAGGGGCTAAGGTGGGTCCCCCTGTCCGAGGATGAGGAATGGGGAAGCGGCTGCACGGGGGACGTAGCTGAAGGCAGGAGCTGCACTCTGCAGCTGGAGAGCCCAGATCAGCCTATGCTCAGCCTGGTGCTGCRAGGTGGGCTGGCTCTGCTGCCCCTCCGGCCAGGGGCTTAGCGTCAAGCCTAACTTTTATTTCCCTACACGTTATTTCCCATCAGAGAATTACCAGCAGGAGCCTGAAGCCACATGGTGGCTTCCTGGGGCGCAGGGCTGGAGCTGAGGTGCCCGTGCAGCCGTGAGGTGCCGTGCGGCCTCCCAGGAGAGGCCCTGTTGCTGGTATTGGCACAAATTAGGTGATTTCTCATGTTGATATCTTCATGTGCAGTGTGGGCTGCCGGGTGCTCCTSCTCCTCATGTCACCGCGATGTGAAGGGAATTTCCTGCACGCGCTCGGCCGTGTTATTGCAGGGCTTTTGTGGGCATAAGACACCTCCAGGGGCAAGGATAGGCTGTGAGGGCAGCAAAACACAAAGGAAGGAAATCTCGCACTSCCTCAAATCACTTTCCTCCTGGTTGCTTGTTGAATATTTTACTAGAAGGTTAGAAGAAGTGGCTACTTTTAGCAGCTGCTGACATGTTTCATCACTCTTGGTAGGCAGAGGTCAGCTTTTAAGCACTGTAAATCAGACTGACTTCTCAGCAGCATGGTCGTGTTGTGGTGATTGAGGAGGTGGCTTGTGCAGAGGAGCATTTCAAGTCTTCTCCGGGTATAACCTGAATGATCCATCAGAGCTCCTAGAAAGAAACGTTTGAATGGAGAATTTTTTCCTCACTGCCTCTCACCTTTGGCTTTAAGGTGTTTCTGGTAGTGAGACAAACTGAGGCGACCCAGTTCTCCCCTTGGCTTCTGGTTCGCATGAAACAGTGTTTGGCTACGGAAAAGAAATGCTGGTTTGAGCTATGAGAGTGGGACGAGGGCGGCATCCGCGGTTCAGGTGCTGTTGGCCGGGGGGTCCTTATCGAGTGATGCAAAATGTCTATGGCCTCCAGTAGAGTAAAATCAAAAGCAGATGTGCAAGAAGAAACCTCCACCTCCCCTTTGCTCCTGGCCTCCCCCTGCAAGCCGCTTCAGCTCTTGCTTAAGGGCAGTGGCGATTTCCTCCCACTGGCGGGGCCAGTAAAGCCATGSGGAGCTGCGTGTCGCCCGCCTCGGGCGAGAGGCCACAGCCCTTGAAACACTCAAGCTGCCAAGAGGCAGGGGCAGCGTTTAGGTGCGGGGGAGACCATAGAGGAGAGCAGCCTCGAGGCCGCTGCGGTGCGCGCGTCCTCCCTGCCCAGCTCCGCTTGCAGCAGCCGGTGCCCTCGACCCGACGGCAGCGCGGAGGTGATGGCAGCGCTCTGCACAAAGGGTGACTTTGCGTCTGAGGTGATGCCCCGCGTCCCCCTCCGACCTGGGYGGATGTCCCCAGCGAGGAGGCCGGGACGTGTGGCGAGAGGTGCTCGAGCACCCCGGCCAAGCAGCCAGTCACAACCCCAAGATCTGGATGCCCCAGATGCTGCGAAGAGGAGTGGCTCCTGGAGAAACCTTTCGAAGGAGTTTCGGAGTGCGAAAAAGAGAAAGAAAAGAAAAAAAGAAGTCTAAAAAAGAAGACATCCCTCATGTAAATCCTCTGCCTGGGGGTCATTGCCAGCAGGGCTGGCCAGGGCTGTGCTCCAGCCTCCAGGGTTGAAACGGGTGGTCCTGATGACCTGGGGAGGCCAGTGCTGGCCCTGCTGCCCTGGGGCTAGTTCTGCATGAGCAAAACCTCAGCATGGCCAGGGCCTGGAATGGGAGGGCTGCTACAGTGAGGGATTTCTCCAGGATGCTGACCAAAGTGGAAAACTCTCAGGAGGAAGAAAYCAAGCCTTTCAGGTTGATTTGAAATGGTTTTGCTCTTCCTCCTCTTCCCTCTATCTCTGAAAAGGCAATCAAAAAACAAAAAATCATTGCAGAGTTTGGCACAAATTTGGATAGTTTTGGTCAAACTGTATTTTTCACAGTTAATTTTAAAGATTCCTCTTGCTGCTGCCCAGAGCAAGGGTTCTGCCCAGAAATAACACCCTCCAAGGTGATGGAAGTTTCCTTCTTGAGGGAGAGGAGGAGACATTCACCCCACCGTGAGATCCTCCAGCCTTTTCCGCGGTCGCCTCCCTCCTGCCTCCCTTTTCCTCCAGGGTGGTACCTGCAGCTCAGATGCTCCAGGACGATCGTGGTTATGGGACAGGCCCCTGCAAAGGTGAATATCCAGAAATGCCTCTCCAGGACGTGGGGGAGAGCATGATGAGGATGACAGGCTCCCATCCGCAGTGCCGGAGCGGGGAGCAGGACCTGTCTCCAAGCGGGGCTGCAAAAGCACCTTTAAGATGCTGGTAGCGCTGCAGCCCAGACCCATCCCCTCCTGTTAAATATAAGACAAGCCACTGATGCTGCCACCTGGAAGTACTTTTCATGTCCAAAGTAACCGAAACAGCTTGATTTTAACAGAAATTTGATCATTTTTCTTGATTGAAATATTTGCCCTCAGGGTCCTGAGCCCAAACTGCYTCAGAGCAGACTAGCCCACTGCAAACAACCTGAACTGGCCACAGAGTGGATTAATTTCATAACTAAGTGACCGAGATGACTAGAGGATTGGGAGGTCTTGCAGCAGTCTGGCATTTCTGTGTCAGCTACAGCCTGGGCTTCCCAAGGAGCTGCAGAGCCCTGGCTGGGCTCTGCTACCCTGGGCAGGTGYTTGCTTTTCCTCCACTGATAGATCTCGAACACAGGATTTGATCACAGATATGTATTTATTTATATTTTAAAATCCATTGTACATCTTCAGAGTCATTTCTCATGGGCAAATGCCCTGTCTGGTACAGCTGGCCACTGGGAAAATGTTTCTTGGTTTTCAGCCCAAGCATGGGGTACTTCTAAGATGACTAATTTGCTGCCATCAACTAACACCAACTGCTTTAAATTACTGAGCCTTGAGTGAAAGATGCATGAAAGATATTTTCTTATGTACACAAACATCCCATTTTTACTAGCCTTTCCTTGAAACAGGAGATTTTTATATATATATATATACACACATACCCACACACACATCCTGGGGCAAAASACATATCATAGAACCCAAAGGATAAATTGTGTCTTTTAATGTGAAAACCACGACGTCACTGTTAAATTGTCAAATTATCCTCTGCTTCATTTCTATATAAATTTCAAAACTTTCTACAGCCGGCCAGTAAACCTCAGGGTGAGGGGCTTGTTTGTGCGTCCCCTGCAGTCTGTGCAAACCTCCCGTGTTGCCGGTGTGCAGCATCAAGCCCCCGCGCAGAAATAATCAGGTCCTGAAGGTGCTCTGTGATTCTTCTGTCCAGATCTCTCTCTTCCTCCCAGAAMACTTCTGAGCCTGGGCCCAACACTGATCTCATGCACAAGTTGCATCTTTCTTTTTTTTTTTTCCCCTTTTTTTCTTTCTTTCCATCTTTCTTTCTTTCTTTTTTTTTCTCCCTCCTCCTCTTTGGAGTTTTGATCTCTGCCTTTGAAATGGAAGCAAATTCCCTGCAGGGTGCTCTGTGATCACTTGTTGGGTGTAGTCGCATGCTTTCACTTCTTGCTGTAGGTGAAATGGCTCGYGTGCAATGATATTAACTCTCTGCTAGGCGTTCGGGGAAGGCAGCGAGCTGCATTCCTTCTGTTTTCCTCCATGCTTTCGAGAACAACTGCTTTCYTCCCACAAAACCATGCTAAAAAAGAAACTTCTGCAGCCAAGTAGTGCTGTGCTTCCAGAATACTAGATATAGGAGAGAGATTTTAGGGAGAGCTGTGTCTTGGACAAAGCCGTCTATGTTGTCTGGATCAGTTGGTCTGAATAAAAGATATTGCCTCCTCTTGCCAGGCTGTGCTTAATCTAACAGTGTGTTGTCAATTACAATTTACTTGCCATAGAAGAAAATGTCATTTCCCTTTGGTTTCCCTGGAATGAAGCAGTTAGAGAGTGTTATTGAAGAGGGAAATTACAGTGATGGGATAAGTGTTGGAAAAAGACTGTTTTAACAGGACAACTATGGTTAGGCCCAGCCCAGAAAAATATGTAAGAATGTGCTTGTGATTTGCTTCCAACAAAATTTTTTAAGCCTATACTTAACTTTAAGCATGAGCATCTCATTGCTTAAGGTTAAGCACGTGCTGAAATACTCATCTGGAGGTAAGCCCTGGCTGGCAAGACTGAAAGAAMCAGAGATCACATAATCGACTTCCAAAGCAAGAGGCTAATCCTACCTAGCTAGCCACTCTGGGGGAGTTCCCAGGAAGGCGAAGAGGTTGCAAGCGATGGATCTAAGTCTCTGATCTTACAAATTTCCTGGCAGGTGCAAAAGCGACTGCTCTGAACAATACCCGAGGTGTTTGCAGGATTGGCCCCAAGGCTTCGTCTGCAGCAGCCAAGGAGGTTAACAGGCTATTTAAAACAAACAAACAGCCCCACCTCCCTCCACAAATTTTGCTAGGATGGCCCATGTGCACATAGCATCATTCTGAAAAGGTGTAAGAACGGTTGTGTCAAAACCCTTCCAATGCCCTAGGAAAGAGATGTCTTTAAAAAAATCACTTCATTGTGGCAATTGGTTTTACAAATTCACAAAGTAAATCAAGTSTGTGTTAGCGAGTCAGTCTGGGCCTGTCCTTATACGGGGTTGTCATTCTGTTGGAAGAAAAATGTCAGGTGACACCAAGCAGTTCTAATTTAAATGATGTTTGGAGGGACTTTCTGGTGTAACTGGAAATTTTCTAAATAATTACCCTCAAAGTATCTGTGTATCTACATATGTGTATCTGTGTGGTGGGGTAAACTATGCTCATAGGCAAAAAAAAATGCACATATGTGTAAGCATGCACATGCACACACACACACACGAATGAAGCAAGAAACAGAAAGCATTTGCTGTTGCGTGTAAAAGATGAAATTCTGGAAACCACTTTTATTTTAAGTGCTTGGAGAACGCCACAATGTAATGTGACGGTGAAGCAAGTAATGCTTTTTCTTTCTTATCACCTGCAAAATCTAGGACCATGTTTAGAGCAAGCAGAGAGAAGCAAACCCCAAAGGAGAGAAGGGAGATCTGCGTGGGTCTGTTGCTGCACGTTGGCAAGAYGGCCAAGGCTGGCATGGGACCATGGAGAGGCAGTTACCAAGTGGGCTTTGGATACTCCACGCATTGTCAAAGTAGGCTTAAGGTCTTGTTTGCATTAGTAAAGGCTTTGGCAAACGTGGGGTTGATGAAGACACTGGATCTCTATCTAGCAGAGATGTGAGGGAAGTGATTGAAGCGCTTCCAGGTGTTTCTGGCCTCRGAGAAAACTCGGGGGAGTTTTCGGCTCGCTGGAGGTTTGCATGCGAGGTGCAGGGTTAGCCCGGCCAGCAGCTCGCCCGCCCCGCGGCTGCCTGGSCACCACGTAGACCTGCTCCCCTGGCCGCGCAGGTCCAGCAAAGCAGCCTCAGGCTCCAAGGGCTGGTGCTTTCTGCCCACCTCCCAGAGCCAGTTAAATAACTCCCATCACCCAAAGCTTTCCTGGTAGAGCCTATGACAGCRCTAGGAATGACCTCTACAGACGTTTAAACCTCTGTTTTAGCTGCAGTTGTGCTGGAAAATGGCCACTTATTTTCAGATCTTCAGTGGTGAGTTTGAGAGCTAGGTTAGGTTATTCTTAGGAATAAATAATGAGGTGAGAAAACATGGGTGGTCATCATATGGCATTAATGTAATTGTAAGGCAGCGGGTAGTAAGCAGGTCTTTTGCAGCATTTCAGCACAGACCTTGCCTTTAGCCTTTCATGGACATGACGATCTACGGAAAGGTAATGTGCTTGAAACAATGTAAGTTATCTAAAAGTATATTCAGGAAGGCCTGGGGCTTCCAGATGCAAATGCAGAAATATATTTAACATCTTGACTTGTATTCTTTTGTCGTAACACAAAGTGGAAAGACAATGTTTAGTAAATGTTTACATGTTACAAAGGGGAGTTGTGCAAATTGCATTGTAGCTCTTTGGGAGGAACCAGGAAAGAGGGCAGGATGTTAACAACATAAAAAAGAATAGCAATAAAACCCACCCCTAATATTAATTGTCTAAGAGGAAATGCATATATCTCTCATCAGGACATTTCAGACTCTGCTTTGCATTGCTGGAAGCTTGAGAACACTAATCGTTTTTTGGCATGGTGAAGCAAGCKCTTGCATACTTGAAACATAACTCATTTACAGTTGTTTTGATGGAAGCTTCTAAGCAATATGGAGAAATTCCCTAGTCCGTTCATCTTGCTGAGTATCAAAACTAAGAACAGGCCCAAGCCACAGAGTATTTAGATCKGTCTCAGTGCAGGAGACTCTCTGGTCAAACAGTTAGAGTCATTTCTGGTTGTAAGATTGGCTGTGCTATGCAATGAAAGGTCAATCAACAGGTTTCCTTGTGAATTTGTGATGCACCTGAGAGGATTCTCTAAGAATCATTTTGACTAGAGTCATGGCACATAGCCATCAAAATAGTTCTTCAACAAGGCGGCAACAGTTTTCATACCAGGTGGTTTGAAAGGTCAACCTAGTATTGACAGATTAACTGAAGAGAGGTGCCTGAGTGCTCTGAGGCAGTCCCAGGAGGGAAGTGTAGCCCATAGAGCTACAGCGCTTTGCCTGGTCCTCACGTCTTTGAAACAGWAGTAATTTTCTGCAGCCTTTCAACCTTGCAACATGTTCCTCTCCTYGTTGGGTTGGGCTCATCTTCCTCTTGATCCAAGGTGGTCTATTGGAGAGCTACCGTGCGCCAGGGTCAGATGCTGACTAATATGTTGGGCAGGAGGTAGCACAAGACACAGAAAACTGTGAAGGTACCTGAGACTGATCTGTAAGAATATCCACCGAACTGTGTGTGTGTAATATGGAGCAAAGTGGAACAACAGGTTTGTGGCTGCAGGGAGGACTTTCATCAACAGCAAGTGTTAGACATTTTGCAGAAGTCTCACTTGTTGTTGTTAGTTATTGATATATTAGGGGACAGTTTTGGTCTAAGTTTCATTTTTTTCCTGGGGTATTTAAAGATAGGGTTTTTTAAGACCGAGATTAGAAATATGGCAGTAGCTCTTGTGGAGAATATTTTTGTTTTTCTAGGCCCTGGCCCATTCTGTAGCACAATTTCTCTTGGTGTCTAAATGAGCAAGTCGGTCTCAAGTCRATCATAGTGTGGCTGTGTGTGTGGAAGATGCAAAGATTTCTGCAGGAASACTGGAAATCTATCTGCTTTAATACTGAGGACTGGATGTCAACTGCTTCAGAGCTAGATTTTTGTCTTTCCCTACAAAGTACCTGCATGTCCATGGATCTTCCACCTTTTAGGTAGACTGGAGAGCTGGGTCTTCGTTTGTAGTGTGCCTGGTAACGTTTTCATAGGGTACTTATTCTTGCCAAGCACACAGCCTGCAGCAGTAAGTTCTAGTAGTTAATTAGTGCCTCTTTCTTTCCTTCTTTTTTAGCAAGAGTTCCTCTGAGCATCCGTCCGTTTCTTCCTCGGCACACACAGCCGTCCAGCTCTGTCAGACATTCACATACACATCTCTCCTAACACCTGGAAAAAGGTTTGCGGGAGTCTCTTCCTGCTCCACCCTCGCACGAGGTTTTGAAGCCCTGCAGGGAGCTGCAGATTTACTGCTCACTGACATGCAAGGGCAGGTGAAGTGCTCAAGCTCCTCCCAGGATGGAGGTGGGAGGAGCTGCTTGAGGTGGGCATGGTAGGCTATGGAGAGGTGGTTGGCTTTGGAAAGATGTGGTAGGCTGTGGAGACGTGGTTGGATTTGAAGAAAGATGGTAGGTTTGGAGAAAGATGATAGGATTACCAAAGTCTCTTTAAATACTTTTAAATAATAGCAAAGCAGATGAATTTTAGTGTTTTTAATGAAGTTGCAAAAATTTTCTTTTGATACATTTAAAGTATAGTCTAAAATGCAATTAATAATAGAAACAAAATAAAAACCCAATAGCGTAAGATTAGTGTKGGCTAAGATGCTCGTGATCTTATAGAACCTTCTCTAGTATCTTTAATGAACCCAAGTGAGAGAGGAGCGCCGTTTCACAGCACAGTCAGGGCCTGCTGTAGCAATGCTATGTCCTAGTAAAATGGAATGATCTAGGGGATTTTTATCGAGTCACAAAAAATATTTTCTGACTTTGTCAGAAATTTGTCAGGATTTTTTTTCCGTAAAAATTGTCCTCCCAGTTTCTGAGACCAATTGGTCTTACAGGGGTTAAGGGACTTGCTCTCGTTGAACTATGGTAATGTGGCTGGTGGGATAAATAGGAAAAAGAGATCACTGAAGGCCTCTGCCCTTCAGAGTGTCTGAATTCTTTTGTTGTTATTTGTTATTTTTTTAACTGCATCAGAACAAAATTTTAAAATTCCAAAATCATCTTAGGGGCTTAAGTAGCATTTTTATAGCAATTGAATCCTTATGCTTTGGATTGCCTGTGATTTTCTGTGGGCCCTCAAGTCTATTTTTCAAAATGTTTAGCCATGTCCTTTAGCCATAATCCTTGTGAGTATTTGGTGAGCTCTTCTTCCCTGATTTTGATTCTGTTTACACCCAGAAGGCGATATTTTTCACTATTTGCTCTGGAGGGTGGGAATGCTTGGGAGCAAGGTATTAAGAGCATTGTGTCCCTGATGAATGATTTTCTTCTTTCAACTTTCCTGTGTGTGAGGAGGAAACTTTTCTCCAAGTCATTTTCAGGCCTTTTTTTTTTTTTTTTTTCTGCTGGGCAGAGCTCCATCAGGAAATCTGAACACCTGGAGAAGGTTCAAGCGCCGAGTGAGCTTCAAGTCTCAGCTTGGACCCAACAAGTATTAATAACAACTACAAACCTGTCACCAAGCAGCTATCCTGTGTGTTACTAACACATAAAATGACTTTCATTACTCAGGGACTGGCTCTCTGGTTGTTCTGGTCTGTGGCACACCTACAGTAATGGCAATTCCTGCCAGTTTAGGGCAGCCTTGGCCTCCGCTCTTTTTTGTTTCCCAGATGAAGCTGCCAGTAGAGAAGTTGCAGAGAATAGTTTAGGTACCATGCAGGCCTCTCTTCGCTAGGAGGCACAGKGAAGCCTCCACCACACTCGATTGTGGTGGTAGACATTGACCATCAAATGCTCACCTGCAGCTACCAGCAGCAGGCTGGTTAGYCACAAAATATGGTAGTCATGGGCARGCTGGAGGTTCTTGGAGGAAAGCTGCGGACGTCTAATCCTGTCTAGTCTGATGTCATGTCCATACTTGCAGTCTGTTCACAGGCATCTTCTCTGATACCAACTCTTCTCACTGTACCAAAGCAGAAGAGCTACACTCCAAAACCCTTCTCTTCTTTTTAGTTTCTCATAACAGTTTCTTATGAAAGGTATTCACTTTAACTCTTAGAGGGGACCTAGYGTTCTGAGCTGGTGCTTGTAAAACAGGGGCCTCCTTGTCTCCTCTAGGAGGAATGACTAGTGACTGCCTCAGAAGTGGGACTCACCAGAGGCAGTCATCAGTTGTGTATCCATCTGACCTTGCKGGGAAAGTTAATATCACGAAAGAGTATAAAAACTTCTAGGATAAATTCTYGAGGTGAAGAAGCCTTCAGTGTCAGTGATTACACACACTTGCTTTGCTCAAACCAGCCTCTGAAGCACATGGTGGTGACAACAAAGAGGTTAAGGGACTTCACTGGCCTGGTTCAGTATAGGAATTCCTGCAGCTGTTCCCTGGGACCATCATGGTTGTATCTGGTGAGACAGGCACTCCACCCATGGCAGGCACTCCCTTCTTCAGCCACATACTGGCTCTCCATCCCTCAACACTTAATGATCCCTGTCGTTAACTGGAGCTAAACAGTGATGAAGGGGCTACCTAAAACAGCTGGGTGATTTTAATAAAATAGTATTTTGTGTCTGTGTCATCTCTGTTTCTTTTGAGAAAGAATTGGTGAACAAACRTTTAGCCACCTATCTAAATTAAATCTGTTGAAAAGCTGCCTCCAATGAGGGGAGAAAAAACCCATGCCAATGTTCAGTATAAAGTTCAGCTCTGTACTGATGGTTTATGACTGATAATGAATTTAGCAAGCTACCAGTTATGCTTTGATGCTAATTATTTTAAGCATCATAGGGTCTGATTCACAAGGCACTAATCACAGGTCATTATTACCGACATTATTAGGTTAAGTTAGAAATTAGCTTTTAGGCTTAGAGCCTAAGTGTACTAAGACTCTCTGAAATGGAACACCTGCGTGATGCCTTAACAGGCAATTGAGGTAAATTAGTCCCCTTTATTAAAYGAGCCACAAGTGTGCATTGTTTGTTGTTACGCTGACAAGAAATGTTCTTTGCACCTTTAGACAGCAATTTTCTGCAGCTGAAATGGGACACTCGTYGGTAAAATGAGCCCAGGTCTTGCAAAAGAGGGGTGACTTTGCTTTGATATGTTGTGGTCAATGCCCAATGCACTCCTCCAGGAGGAAGTTGATTCAGAAGTGATTTTGTGGCCTGGGTTCTTTCAACGAACAAAAATGGGCTCAGTGGAGCAGCATCAATTTATTGGCCTGGTGTTTTAGATAAACACACATACCGCATACAAATCCAGTTTTCTAATGAAAGCTTCAATGACAGAAGACAGAAAACAGAATTTTTCCCTCATGAGAGCTCCCCATCTGGCAGCTCCTGCGGGCAGGCGCCAACCTTGGTGCCTCCGGCACTTCCAGCTTCACTGCCAGAACTCATGGATGGATGAAGCAGTTTCAATGGGATTAGCTTTCCTGCAGCAGCCGTGAGCATTTCCTTTGCTAAAGGAAGGGTGGTGGGGCTCAGCAACGGACTGCGGCACTGCGGGTCCCTCTCAAGCACCTCTGAATCCTTGTGCAGCCCAGAGGCATCCTTGTCACCCAGAGCACTTCCCAACAGGTTCATGTTATCCAYGTTCTTCACAATCTGTAATTCCTTTCCAGGTACAATGAAAAGTTTTAATATATAAGGTTTTGATACAGGCTGTTATTTCCACAGGGACTATTTGTCTCCCTTTTAATTAGATCATTGAAGGTGTATGAAGCAGCATCTTGTTTAACTGGGCGTTGCCTGATGTTTGCATTTCAGTGAGACCCTCTAGCTGCAGACTCCAATGAAAAGCCTTTGCAGGCTGTTTCTGTGGGATTGAGATCCCTTCCATCTYATGAGGAATTGAGAGGTATTTATGGAGGAAAGGAAGTAGTGTAATTTCCTCATCTGAAAATGTAAAGCTTCCATTCAAGGAAGCATGGAAAGCTTAAATGATTTGCCCRAGAGTGCAGCTTGATACAGGACACAGATACCAACCTCTAGTCCTTACCTCTGCCCATAAATCATTTTTTWTTCTCTTAATCCTACTCAAAATGCAGCAGGTACAGGAAGATGGGATGAGGCACTCCACCATGGTTACACGTTGTGGTCAGCACCTGGCWTGCAGAGGCTGGCCAACCAACTGGTCGCCTCTGTCACAACCCGAAGTGAACCAACATCTCCCTTCCAGCATCAGTGCACGAGGCTTTCACACCCCTGAGCGGGTTCTGCAGATGTGACAAAGCCAGGGGGTTTCTGAATCCGCCTCTTGCCTTTCAAACTAGGCTTTTCTGGCTCTCCTRTGATACCTTCTGCCAATGGTCCTTGTGAAGACCTCTAGTAAGACTGAAATGTGGAGCAGGTGATGAACTTCCTGYAGTGTCCTCCTGTCACAGGGCCCACCCCTGAGCTGGGCAGCAGTAATTTTCCTGGTTTTGTTCTCGGTGGGTTTGGGGCTCTTTCCTTCTGTTTCTTTTAGACATCCCAGAGCCTTCTGCCAGACAAACTAGCTTTGCTTCTACTGCATCAATCTTTTGGAAAATGTGGGTGGGGATTTTTGTTCCTCCCCAATTTTTCACCTCAATCCCTCTGAAAGAGGGCCAGGTTTGATTTTCTTTTTGAATTGAATCATAGGAAAATAAACTAGAATGGAATTCTCCCTCCGAAAACCATGTCCAGCTGAACAGTCATTTTGCATCATTAATAGATACATTTAGACTTACAAAAGAAACTCTGGTTTGTCATGATAAATCTCTTGAAGATAACCACAAAGGAAGAATTGTAACAAGAAAATATACAAGAACATCTAGAATATTGAAACACCAGGACTTCAAAACTTGACTAAAGAACCAATGTTTGAATTTCCTGTCTAGAAATACCGTCAGATCCCAATTTATTAAGTTTTGAAAAGAAAAATACTAAGTGGATTCAGATTTGCAGTTGGAGGTCTCAGAGCACTTTACAAATGCGCCAAGCCTCCAATMACTTTCTTTTTCAGAGGTGGGGAGCTACAGTAGTGGAAAATTTTCCTGGGCACCGCAGCCACAAAGCTTTTTGTATCTCACCCCATTGCTTTTGCTGCTGGGCTACACYAAAGCAATTAGCTGCTTGCCAGCGGTGTGCCCAGGACTCGCTCCATCGCCCTGGAATTGTGGGTGGTGGGAAGCGCTGGCTGATGGGGCTCCGGATTAAGTGTGCCGGTGCTGGAGGACAGGGTGTTGCTGCAGAGAGCCCCAGACGCAGGAATTTGCTCCTCACAGAGGTATGCCAAAGCCCCGAGGCCTCCTGCGTTCAGGGTGTGATGCAAGATGCATCTCTTTGTTGAGCACTTTTCTCCTGACATCCTTGCAAGCCAGGCAGATGTGTGGATATCTCCCAGTAGTTACCTCTGGAAGGAAACATTATTGGATATCCTAAGGGGTAAACAGCGCTGAGACCTGAATTAAGAAGTTGTATCTGCTTACTCCAATTCTATATGGATTGCTAACTCTTTTTAGGGCAAAGCRTTAGTGTTTGTTTAGCAGGAGCCAGGTTTCAATATTGACTCTCAGACTTGCTCAGGTGTCCTCCTTTCTGCAATCCAGAAGACTGAGGCGTTTACCAGACTTCAAGTTTTACTGCAGAATCAAAACCCTSATCATGCTCAATGAAGCCAAAGCAAGGTGCGAATGGATATCTTGGAAGTGCATGTGGCGAGCAACAATTCTGATACCTTCATGCTCAGCGCCGCTCCAAAGGCCACCACTTCCACTGAAGGAATTTCTCCACCCATTCCTTGTACTCGAAAGAGCTGGAAATGGAGCCAAGCAGATGGTCACAAGCAGCGATTACAGGCCAGGACAAGGCGAGTGCACTCGACACGTCCTGTGCTGCCACAGGTATGCCTGGTCACTGCTCTTCTCCCGCAGCGTTGGAAGTGTTGCCTGCTCTACAGGGATGTCTTGGGGTTCTGGTAAAAGGGGTTAGTTGGGCTTAGAGCTGACTCTTTTGCAATTTCTTCAGTGAGTGATCAATTCCCCACATAGAATGCAAAGCTATGACTTGGGAGATACCCAAGTAACTACTTAATGCTCTGTGTAAATTTACATCTCCATGTACCCTTTTCCTTTGCATTTTTGATCAGTTTATTTTCAGCAGTTCAGGACTACTGCTTCTTATTAATCTGTATTTTCCATCCTGTAATTGCTATTGAATTACTGCTGCTGTTGTAGACATAACAATAGTGATCCTCATTGTTTTTTCATTCGTAGACTACTTCTGCAGCTTTCTTTTTCTTGTCATCATAAAACGCTGAGATTTTCATCATTCAAGCTGCAATGCTTTTTTGAGATTTTTTTGYTTTTGTTGTTGTTGAGGTTTGGTTTTGGGGTATTTTGGGGAGGGATAAAGTTTTAGGTCCAAGATGGAACTGARTGAGGAGACATCTGTAAGCAGACACTAGTCTTAGTGGAGGGACATTCCTGTTGAGATGGGAAGTCAGGGTACAAGCAATGACCTTGCTTCCCCAAGACCAGTGACTTGGTCTTGGGGTTCCACCTCTCCTCTCCTGTTTTGAGGGAGAAGAGGATCCACACTCTCACTGAAATTCAGAGCACAACCAAAGCTGCGTGCTCAGAAATCCTTATAGCTGGTGTTTTTATTTTCTAGCTAATGCTATTTATATCAACCTTTCAGCTATAACCAGGGTAGGATCAAAGCTCTGGGAGCAGAGATCTGTCATTACATAGGCTATGGATTCTGTATTTCTACCTCAGATTTTGATTCAATTTAGGGGTTGTGTGGAATTCATCTAAAGCCAAGTGGTTTTGGATGTTAAAACTGCAAAACAATTTTCCTGTTTCATGTGACGCGGGTGTATCATAATGTATTTGGCCTTGTCCCGGGTTACCTAACCACGGGCTGTGATCCACCTCAGAGGTTTAGCTGCCCTTTTACTGGACCTGTGCTTGGTTTCAGTTTTTGCGATGGACTCAAAACCCAGCCAATCCTTCTGTGTTTCAAGTTCTTCTAAGAACACTTCCAGTAGCTCTACAAGTTAATGCTAAAGTCAACTTACTGCCAATACAATACTAATGATCTGTATTTCAAGGGCACCTTTGATGTGATGATTTCAAAGCAATCAATTATGAGCTGCCCCACACCCATGCTATGGATGGAAACACTGAAAATATGGAGAAATGGATCCTAAAAGTACTGGTAAGCTGGAAGTGAAAGCTGRCATTTCTCACCTGAAAGTCAATTGTAATATTTTTTTCTTCATTCAGTAGACCAAATTTTGCTACTGAGAGTGGGCTTATGGAAGAGAATGCGTAAAAGAAACAAACAAACAAAAATGCCCCAAAACATGAAAAATATGTCAGGGCATTTAGTGTTCTCAGCTCAGTCTCTCCCTGCACCCCACGACTCTCCTTGGCTGACCACACGGGCTCCYGGGAACCTGCAGCCAGGCTCAGCCAGGAAGGGACACAAGGACCCAGCATCCAGATTAGAAACTGCATCGTGGCAGGTTGATCACCATTAAATGTGCTAGTGGATCAAAGTCAAATATTTCCTTTTCAATTTTTCATACGAAAAAGAAAGTAAAGAAGGAAACTTCCCTGAAAATTGTCTGTGAAAATCATCACCTGCCTTTTTGTCGGGAAAAAATCATCTCAGATYACCCACTCAGCTCCAGTATGGAACAGGGCATCCCATTGTGGTAGGAAACTTTTGATTCCCAGCGACTTCAACTCAAGTGTCCTGGCACTTTGCAAGAYGCAGACTCCATGCTTGCTGCTACAAATCAGACGTGAATTGGGGCAGCGTTTGCCATGCCTAGGTGGGCTCAGGCTAAGGAAAGACCTAATATTCCCACTTCATTTCCGAGGAGTTCAGCTGTTGGTTAGGCCATGGTGGCCACCTGTACACAAATGCCTTGCAGGGATGCTATGACCCTGGTTGTGCTCAAGTCAGTGGTGAACACCTTTTGTTCGCAGCATCTGCTCCTTGTTAGAAGAAGACAAGTTGTGTCCAGCTTTGGCTCTGGGGGATGCTTAATCCATTCCTGYCATGATGTCCATTCCAGTCCTCTGCTGAGCCCCGACTGACAAGCATGAGGGGTGAGACCCAGCCCTGTCACCTATGACAGGGCCAGCACCAGATTTATGCTGCAGTGTGTGCAAACACAGCAGGATTAAATGAGGGAAAGCTGCCTCTCATATTAGGCTTTGTCTTGTGCCCTGGKGGTAGTGGGCCTTAGACCCCAGGTTAAGACACCTTAGGCCCCGCAGCATATCTGGAGGCATTCATACATAAAGCTGTGACAGCAGGCTGGTGAAAAAGCTTCTCTTCCAGTGCTAGAGGCAAGGATTACTCTTCTGCAAACTGCCAGAGGAGGGGATGTGTCTTCAAAGCTCACATCTCCTGGAACACACACGTATCTTTCTGAGGGACAAATTTTCCTCCACCTTCATAATTAGCCTTTCTCACAGTGCAAGTCACTGGCTGGAAAATCTAGGCAGTTTAATGGAAACACTCCCTAAAGCCCAACGGATTCTCCAACTTGTCCTGTTGGGCAAACATCTGCATGTGAACAGAAGCTTCTGCTTTAATCTTACCCTCTGCATCTTGCATTTCCGGGTTATCCTTTTATGTGAGTCATAGTTTTTATCTATACAAAGAGAAGCTTTTAACTGCCTCAAGTGAGGTATTTTTCCAGTACTTTAGCACTAATTCATCATTAAAGCTCCAAGATCAAAGGGTGGGGAGCTGCAAAGTTGGTGTGCTCTTATGATTGCATTGTGACCAATTCCTCTCATAAATACCGGTATTTTGTGACTTTCAAACCAAATATCCCATGCAGAAGGACTTGCTAGGGTGATAGTGGGCTGCTTCTCTCTGCTGCTTTTAAAAGCAAAGACTCCACAAAGGCAATGCCAGTCACCAAGCACTTAGAGCGTATTGGCAACTAGAGGTGCCGACACTGAGGACATGGAAGAAACGCGCCCCCCCTTCCCAGCCCCCTCATGGAGAAAGAGACAACAGTCCCCTGCCCTGAAGATCTTACAACTTGATCAGACAAGAAGCYAAATGACTGCAGCCTAGAGCCTACTTCAAGGGTAACTTAAGGCAGTTAAGGGTGTAAATCTCACTGTAAGCCAGTAAGACTTACGTTTAAGTGCTTAAATTACCTCTGAAAGTGAGGCTTTTAAAATAATGTTCCTGCTTTTGAAAAGTTTAGCCTAAGGATATGACTTCAGTGAAGCATTCACCTCAGTCTTAAATGGCTGTGGCTGTTGTCTTCTCACCTGAAAGGCCAGCATTTGGATTTAATGATGCTTTTAACACAAGGCAGCCGGTGTGGCAGAACTGTGGGCTGGTCCCTGCTAGGGATGTACCTTTGTTTATACACATGGTCTGCACTCTTTCTGATGCCTCTTCTCTTGGCATGGGCACAGGCTGAATCGTTGGGCTTCTCAGAGACCTTCATGGCCTCCCAAACCTTCCTTCTGTGGGAGTGGACCTCTTGTGGAGAGACAAGCTCGCACGCAGCAGAAAGAGACACTTTAACTGAATTTATGAGAGTTATCCTCTTGCTATGCACCAGGGGAATGAGTAATTTGAGCCTTTGGTTGGCGCTGGTCACCCCTGGGAAAGGGCAAGTCAGGCATGTCCTTTGTGGCTTGCTGCTGGTGATGGTAAACGTCAGGGACCGAAATGGCCGCTTCCTCCATGTCTCTCCTTGTGTCATCCTGTGCAGCACCGGTAAAACCCACTTTCCTCATTTCTGCAGGTTGAACTGTGTAATATCTGGAGCTATGACACTTTGGCCTTACTGAAAATGCGAGTGAGGGAGAGGTGTGTGGAGTGCAAATAGGTGCTGCCCATGGTCTCGGTCCTGTTAAAGGGAACACGAGCGTGCATCTGGTGTGGTGAAGGGAGGCTAGTCCTGTTCTGGTGGGGAACAGGCAGAGCCCAGGACTGGATCTTCTGCGTTGCTCACAGACCCGTGTCCAGCAGAGGAGAGCTTGGGCACCAAGGCACAATGATCCAGGCCCAGGATGGCAGCACATGTAATGAAGCATCTGTAGCATTAGCAACTAGTAATGGTTGCCCTTAGAACCAGAAGGAATGGAACAGGAGTATTTCCAAATATGAAATTCTTGAAAACATTATTCCTCCTTTAAAAAATTTTGGGTTTTGTTCCTCTTGAGGGACACCTAGGACTTGACAGCATAGGCTTCTGTCCAGCATTTGTTCTGACCTAGATTTTGATCTCTMCTTCTTTTCCCCCTTACCTTCTGCTTAGTTGGCTGCTACATCTTAAAGGTGTGGTTATAATCTATAAAACATTTGTGTTTCCCGTTAGTGTTATTTTWTTTTTTCAGGAGATCCTGAAGACTCTAACAAAGAGATTTAAATTACATTGACCATAAGTGCTTTGGGCCGCTAGGGCTGTCTAAATAACAGCAACCATCAAGCGAACCTGCTGGACCACTTAGTAAGGAGATCAGAAGTGAGATATTAAAAAATAACGAAACAGTGAAAAATGCCGCAGATGAATCAATGCGTGTCTTCTCTCAGTGGACAGCAGCAGTTCTCAGCAGCCTCCCTGACAGCACTGGAGAACTGCTGCACCTGAGTTCARCCTTTGGAACGAAGTGATTACTATTGCAGCACTGCCTCAAGACTGGAGCGTGGTTTGGGATCTTCCGCACTGGGTGAGGTATGCATGCATATGAAAAGACAGTCCCTGCCCTGAAGAGTTTGAGGCGGAAAATTACACAAAGCAGACAGAGAAGGGGGATAACATGGTCTGTGGTCCCTATTTTCCAGCAAGGGAGTGACTCAGGTTTATGTCACCTGTGAATCTGACCAGTTGCTAAAACTCCTTTTTGTTGATCTCTTCTAGATTCTTTATCCCCAGCAATTCCTTTCTTCCTGTCATTCAGTGCTGTTCTTAGTKTTCACATGCTTAGATTGTGGTATAGAAATATGGACTGAAAAACAAATATATGGAGACTCAAACCYTACAGCTCATATAAGGACAACAAGATGAGCCTGAACCTTGGCCTGAGGGAGAATTCAGTCATTAAATCATCAGTTAAAAGGGCACAGGGTAAGGATTAGTTGTATTTATTTTATTATTGGCTCCTATTTTATATATCTCAGTATACCCGGACCAGGCTTGCACTTGAAGACTCAAAGGATGTCATGAGGTGTCAGGCATGAAGGCAAAAGGCTGTATGGGGTCCCTGCATCTGAAACAGTCTTCTTCAGAAAAAAACAAAACAAAACAAAACAAAACAAAACAAAACAAAACAAAACAAAACAAAACAAAGTTTTCAGGCCAAAACCACAAAAAAAAAAAAAAAAATTGAAGATGGATGGCATTTCTCAGACATATTCCCAAAGCCCTGTTTGGTAACTGCGGTGTTCAACCTGGAGTTGCTAACTGATGTGTAATCTGATGAGGTTATTGCCACGCTGTGTGGGACATCTTCATGATGGTGATTTTTTCTGTTGTGTTGAGTGCACAAACTGCACCCACSAGACCAAGACATGACTGAGGACAGGCACAAATGTGAGCTGAGCACAGTCTATGTTTCCCTCGCATGTAGAAAGTCTGGCTTTGCTTTTATGTGCCCATCAGGAACATGGACACAGAAAGAAACCTACTGTGCCATTTTATTTTACAAGCTGAGTTTCTGAGCATGATGTTTTAAGATGCATTTTGTGTGAAAAAAATATCATTCTTATGATGCAGAGGTTTGTTTCTGCAGCCAAACCTGCTATTGAAGAGATTCAGGCCATGTTCTCTCTCAGCATCAACATGGCTGCCCTCCAGTGTTTCCTCCAGGGTTTCCTTCCTTTAAAAACTGTTCCGAGGAGAAAGGCAACTTTCCTTGKTTTCTGTTCAGGAGAGGTGGGAGAGCCCCAGTGTTTCCAACACTGATTGCTGCTCATACAAAGATATTTTGCTGTGTTATTTCTTAGTTTCCATTACAATTCTGCAGTAACAAAAGAGGAAGCCATTTTCCAACACGGGATATTTTCCTTTGGAGACACCAGTGACTTAGGACAGCACCTCCTACAGATGTTAATGCTTCATTCTGGTGTCTGGTGACATGGGTCTTGCATTAGCAACCACCAAGCAAGAAGTAGAGACCAAAAGAAGGAAAACATTAGCACACTCAGAGCACCAGCAACAGTAAGTGAGGCAGTTCTGCCACCCTGAGCCAGTGGAAGAGCTACAGTTGATGTAAACCTGTTTAAAACAAAATGTTTATGTTTCTGTATGTTTTATTGATAGGTTAAAAAAAAAAAAAAGGCACTTGCTTATCTACTGGCAAGCTTCTCATAGAGAAAGGGAGCAAGGTATTCACTGATGAAGGTTATCACATCAGTAGGCTGCGAAGGAAAGCAGGGTGAGGTGTGCAGCAGCAAGGTGCAAAATGCCTTGGTAGCCAAGCATGGCTTCAGCCCCTGCCTCATTCTGCCCTTCTGCAACCGGCAAGACCCTCCAAGTGCGCACCAGGTGTGAGGGGATTTTGACCTGAACGTGCCACACTCTGGGCAGTCAAGATGGGAAGAAGCCAGACAGCGTTCACAAGACCTGTATGAGTATCCACTGTTCAGTGTGACCCGACCCATGCAATCCCTCCTGCAAACCACCACRTTCTTGTGTTTACCTTATGGAAGAGCATAGGCAGTCGGCACCACCTGAAGTGACTCACGTCATCCAAGKATATGGTGAGGAGAAAGCTTTTGTTCCTGTTCTCCTTTCTCCTCCCCACCTCACTAGTACAACACTGCATTTTTTCACCTGAAATCTAGGTCAATAGAAAAAAAGGCTTGCTCTTTTGCCTGGACAGAGGAGACTTTTGAAGAGAAGAGGGGAGAGACTTGGGATGTGAACTCAATCACTGCACAAAAAGCATCAAAGAGTGATGCTTGGATGGGCTTCTGCCAAATGCTAGGCTAGTTGTGGCCCTGAGGAGCAGCAGAGTGCAGTGACACAGCTCAGGGAGCCCTCAGCAGCGAGCACTTTGCTTTGGTGTTTCCTTCCCTTTCCTCCCCCTCTGCACACCCAAGTAACCACCAGGCCCCATGTGCTTGCATGCGCGTGCACAGGCAGACGTGCACCCGACGTGCTGCAATTCTCCCTTTGCAGAGGTATGAAAACAACTGTGCAAGCGGGGCACCCCCCCGGCCTGTCTCCTTCAGGTGTGCTGTGCAGCGCAGTGTAATTCCTATGCTAATCCTGTTTGATGATCCAGAAAGAATGTTTCAAGAATGTTTCATCCCTYAGTAATTTTGCTAACCTCTCCTGGCAACAAAAAAAGGGGAGGTAATGAAGTGGTATTTTCAAAGAACATAAAACCTAGACAGCCCTTCTTTCGTTTGAGGAGGGTTAGTAGGCGTATGGAGGACTTCTCCACATGGCTCTGCACTTCATCTGGGACTTGAAAAAACAACCTCGTGGGATACTAATTCAGTCCTCGGCTTCTTTCTTGTATCAAATACTGCCAACTGTGCCTTAAATTTGGGCCAGATGCATGATGGTTTTATGATGTGATACTGTTGTTGGAAGTCTGGGTTGAACATAACAGAGGCTCTGCTGGCTGCTGCTAATGGAGCTGCTCCTTTAGGGCAATGGTACAATGCTGGTTTGGGATGCTGAAGCTGTTTACTCTGCGCCTYTGTGGGAATACTTCTTCAGACAAAATTAATGGTTGGGTTTACTYGGGTGGATAAGATTACTGGGGCTGATTTGGTCTAGTAGCGTAGACAGAGGAGTAAAACATGTTCTGATGCATTCGATTTTAGGGAGAGCCCTCCAAGTCACCTCCGTTCATATAATAAATGATGTCACTGAGCAAAAACCATCAGGCTCTTTTCAGGTTTATTCCCATTTTGTTTGTTTGTGTTAGAACTCTGCACTGCTGAGGGCCAAACGCTCTCCACACAGACATTCCCTGGGCAGGCCCTCTCCTTCGTGTCCTAGGGGACAAAACAGGCAAAGAGGGATTATATTTATGTGGGCGTTCTGTTACCTACCACAGCAAAGACATGATGGCCCAGCAGGGAATGGAAGTAGCACAGCTCACAAGCCCCGTTTACTGCACAGGACTATCTTGCAATTCAAACCTAATCCCAAGCCTGCCCTGCTCCCTGATCACGTCTTGTCCTTTGGGAGCCTTGTGGAGGTTGAACCAAACCTCCYGTGTTTTCAGTTTACTAAACCCAGTCAAAAACACAAAAAACAGAACACTTTTTCTGCCAGCATGGATTCTCAGTCATTACATTTCTCTGTTGTTGGGGTTAATTTTCATGGTCACATATGAATACTTATTAATATGTTTAGTAATATTAAGGAAATATTTKGTAGCCTTTATAGCTACTTAGCCAGAAGAAGATGGCAGGTTTCTCCTGAAATTGGGCACTGCAACTCAGAGTGTCGTCTCCTCTTTCTGTTCTTTCTCCTAATAATCTAGTTACTGTTTCATGTTTTGGTGAAACTTTCTTTTTTTTACCTACCATTTATTTTACAATGAGAGTCCAAAGGAAAAAAAAGGAACCATTTTGTTATTACTTGTCTTAAACCTGACTAACGAGGACAGTGATTTGTTTAGTTTAGCAAAGATAGGTGTCATGGGACATGGGACTGCAGGATCCTTTGGTCTACAAATCAAAAACATAGACAATCTTACCTGAAAATCCTTGAGAGGGCAGTTTGGGGTGCCTGCAGGTTTTGCCTGCACAGGTGTGTGTGTACATACACACACAATTTTACACAGGTAGAGATAACAGGCATAGCCCTAGTCTGA
>PTEX01000122.1:1129880-1221775 GCA_003342815.1 Eudromia elegans
AAAAGGAGAGAGAGAAAGAAGAGAGAAGTTTTCATGCAGTAGTTCTCCTACTGTCAGTCTTCCTATGGAGAAGAAACACTCAAAAAATCTTTACAGTTTGGGGACTGTGGGAGAGCTTGGCTAAGTCAGCACTAGCCCCTCCAAATATGTTGTGTTTACTCACAACTAGTTCAGCTCCTGATAAAACTGCAGCACTGGTTGATGCAGAGTTTTCAGCAAGAAAGCCCAGTCGAAGCACCTTTTGCCAGGAAAAGACCCAATGAGAACCGAGGGCTCAGGCAACTTGGGTCATCTTTGAATGTGGTAGAAAATCTCAAGCACAATCTGAGGTGTCTTTCTAAAAGGCATGGGGTAGTTTTAAATGCAAATTACTGGGTTTCCTGCGCGACTGAATGACTGAATTTTATGACTACTGCTATGCAAGACAGTAGATTATGAAGATAATATATTGATGTATTGAGGAGAAACTCAACTAAATGGATACAGAAATTTGGTGGTAAATACAACTCTCTTGAAAAGTTCTTAAGAGGAAACACCGACAATTATTGAAGATTAAAGGAAATACCGAGTCAAGTACCTTGCAAAAGTAACATAAAGTCAGTATCTTATAACTCAGAAGCAAATTCAATCTCCACATACGCAAGAGCTCCTTACAGGACAATTACATTTCTGCCTAAGATTCTTTCAGTGGAAAAACACTTTTACAGTGGCAACATTTAAAACAGTACAAATACTACAATTATTCTCTATTCCTCATTTGTCTTGAGGTCCTCTTAGCACACTGGCCAGGTAGCGGAGGTTCTCCAATTCAAGCACACAAATGCAGATAATCATTTGCAATGAAACCCACCAGTCTGTTCGTGTGTCTGAAATGCAAACAGGATGGGACAGGTTGTCATTCACATCTCATTTATTCTTTTTCCTTTCCGTTTGCCTAGTCCTCAGATCCCTATTCAGACTGGCCATGAGGGAAGGTAGCTCCGCTGTGTGGAGCTTGGTTTCTCCTTCAGCCCAGAAGCATCTTCAGGAYGTTCACCATGCTAAGAAGTGAGCGCTGGAGTGCAGCTGCAAGAAAGATTCTTCCTCATGCACCTTGGTCCTGCTGCTGTATCAGTCAGGACAGCAAATATGTCCTCTATATTGCTGTAATAAAATCTGGTCACCCGCATATCATATTATCCTAGGAAACGTGCAGTTGTCTGTGATATCCCTGCCTCTACTGGGAGAATCATACCTCTTCTGGATCCTGACGAGGACAGCCATGGCAGACAAAAGCTGTATGTCAACGCAGCTGGCCCTTAACCTTTCTCTTCTTCATTTTTATGCTCTATTACACTGTTTAGTCAGTAAATGGTGGAGCCAACAGTGATGCAGAGTCCTGCTCTCAGCAGCTCTCGAGCTTGCTCCACACCAAAACGGGTGTGCGAGCCTCTGTATGGGGCCCGGGTACATCCTGCAACCACACCAGCAGGTCCTGCCCCGCGCACGGTTGTGCCGTACCAGACACGCAGCATGCTCARTGGCTGCTTTCCAAAGCGTGGGATAGGAAGACACGGAGAGAGCATATTATCATTTCCCCAACCATTGCAGGTGCAAAGAATTCGGTAACAATATTTGCTCTGGAGGCAAATTGCTCTCAGACTCCCTAGTATGTTTATTCAGTTGAAGAGAATTACCCAGCTTTTCTGCTAGGCAACAATCACGGGGTAAGAATTCCCAGACAGGGTATTTTTCTTTCTTTTATTTTATTCCCTTTTGAAACCTGTGTCTAGACAAGTGACAGGCGAACCTCAAATTGTTGGGCTGTGTGCTTGAAACATACCTGAATGTATCCTTGCTCAGTCCGTCCTCTTGAATGTCTTGAACCCTGCCTGGGTCCCTGGGGTTTGGCTCAAGAAGGGCAGCTTCTCTGGTGAACTTTCTATCTCTTAGTTTTAAAGCATTGAAAGACACCTCAGTGAAAGGGCTTTTGCAAATATTTTGCTCTTTGGAATTCTGATTCCTCCTCAAACCTGGATATACACGGAAGTATGAAACTGTGGAAAAAAAMCCCTTTCAAGCCCTAACAAAATAGAAAGTGCACTTCACTCAAATTAAGTATACTAAGCAGCAGCTCACGTGCAGTTCAAGGCAAGGGGAAATGTTTGAAACTGTTTGCCTACTGCCAGCAGCACRCTGCCTTGTGAAAGGGGTCACAAATGACATTTTACTGGTAGAGATCTTGGTCATGGTTTATAGGTTGTCAAATGAGCTGCATGAATTCAGTTAGACTCTTGCATCTGTGTGAAATTCCACCATAATCAAATAGCTTTGACTACTAAAATGGCAATGGGAGCAATTTTGGTACCTGTGTCACTAGATATTTCCCTGTTCTAAATTAATTACAGATCCAGGGCCATTTAATGGAAGCAGTTATAAAAATGATTAAGGGTAAGTGAATACAAGCTATCTATTTTATTATTATTTATCTGACCAAACAGAGCTGTATATACTAAGTAATGAGTTAGACAAGGTTTATGATGAAGTTTGTCCCACTTGTATTACATATTATTTCTTTTGGAGGTTTTGGATTGGGGTTTTCCTTTATCRAACCACCTCAGGAAAAAGTGTCATCTTGGGTTGGTCACTTCTCTTATGTTTTGGGCAACTCCAATTGCGTTTCTTTGGGCACAGAATGAGCAAGTTAGTGGGAGCAATATGGTCAAAAATCTGCAGATTTGATGGCTTCTCACCACCCTAGTTTAGTGTCCCCACACCCAGTAAATCCACGAATTGAGCCAAAGTGCTGCACTAACACTGAGATTGGAGAGTCATAAATGCAATAAATTGGGTAGGTAGTGCAATCCAGCGGTGTCTGCTGTCCAGTAGTTCATTTTTCAGTTAGCCATCTACAAACATTATTGCAAAATTCATTCTTCTCTCCAGAGTCAATAATATCCCCCATGAGAGAAGTAATAATTCAAAAAAGGGCAAACCTTGGGGAAAGATTAGATTAGTTTAGGAAGTAGACTCCAAAACTCCAGTCAAGTAAGTGGAAGGTAGTATTACAGCTCTGCATTAACACTGGGAGAATATAATTTCTATTCCATTTGAATTTTTTAAACTAAAAGAAAAGCATATATTCCTTTGGTTTGGTAAATTCTACGAGTCCTTCCCACCTCTGTTTCCATTTTAGTACAAAAATAGCTATAGCTTATTAGAATATGGGGTAGGCTAACTTTATTTTGCTGCTTATCTTTTCCTTAATATATTAAATAGAGAGTGTTTATTCTCCACTTGATGTCAATTGACAAGGGTCTGGCTCTTCTAGGGAAGGGATCCCAGACCCTTAGCCAATGCAGATCGCCATGAGGGTGATGATTACTACTCAAAAACATTCTGCAGTAAGCCATACAGTTGCTTGGGGAGGGAGACTTTGGCATATGTGTTTAAAGAGTGTGAGCCCTCGTTTCGAGCTGAAAGGTGCCTCAGCAGAGGAGCAGCGTTTCCAGCCTGGCAGCCTGATGAGTATAAGGAGGTCTGCTTACCAGGGAGAACTGAGGCTTTATGCAAGGCTTTATTTATTGCTCTCATAGGAAAATGGTTCTGTTTTAAGGTAAGAATATTGCAAGTTTGTTTTCTTGTTTTCCTTTTGTTGGTTTGCTTTGCTTTCAAGCTGGCAAAACTGGTTGCTAAAAGAGCGGTAAATTTCTAAACTTGTAGATATTTAAGAAACCTGAGATTCCTCTACTGTCATGAATCTTTTCTTGCTCAAGCTGCAGCAGCAATCATGCCCATGGGCATTTCACAGACTTCCCTTCCTTTGGATCTGGGGCAGACAACAACGTCTTAAAAACTGTTTGTTTGGGGAAAAGAAATAATTCTATAAAAGTTATGTTCCTGCCTGAGAAATGAATGTTTAGATCAAAATACTGCTGGTAACTACAAAGAAATGAGATAGTTTTGGGGAGGGGAGAAGTTGCTATGTAATTTGTCTACATCACATTCAAATGCCCACATTAGCTCAGAGAGCTGCTCGGAAGAGATACACATTTAGGCGCAGATGACATCAAAGTACCTGGGTGCAATGAAGAACTTTGTGCGTAAATACAAGGTAAATACAAGCTTTACCCTCCCCAAAACGCATTCCTGGCGGGTCTGATTTCAACCTGCCCACGTTTGATGTGGGGAGTGGGTGGGAGCTGAAGGTCGTTTTGAGGAGAGAGGAAGAGCTTAGAAATGTGCCTCCATGCACGTGGGGAGGTACTTGGGCTTGACGATGAACCTGTGTTCATCCTGAAAACCACCCCTTCATTTTAGCCAATCTCTCGCCTTTCTTCTTCACAGGAGTGGCTGGACATATTCCACAGGAGGGCAAACAGCAGGCTGTGGGCACCAACCCCATCTCAGGATCAGGGGAKGTCTGAGAAAACACCATTGCTACAGGGAGATCTGAAGACACTGAGAAGTAGCACTAGGGTTTATTCTTTGCTGGCTTAATGCTGGACATCTTGGCCCATGGGCTTCTCATGAAAGGAYATTTTCAGCTTTTTCAAGTTTCCACCAGGTTTGAGAGTCTAACTGCAGTAAATAGAGATATTAATCGGTGGAGAATCAAGAGAATTTTGATGAGATCTATTGTCCATCTTCAGTACACATGGATTGGCTTCAACCAGCATATCACACGGTAGTGCATTACACAGTGGGAAGGGGTCAGGTCCTTTCTACTACTCTGTAGGAGCAGTGCTTTTATGCCCTAGAGCCAAGGAAATGCACGGCCTCCCTCTGCAACCTCATGTCTTAGTACTTGGTCCACACAGCAATAACTTCAGTGAACGCAGTTGTTTCCTCCACCCTAGTTAGCTTTGTTATACAGGCAACCGTGCTGCTTAGAAATTTTGGTCTGTGTTTTGCTAGACAGGAATGAACTGTTCTCTTCCTTCACCTCTGTTTGCAGGCAGGAGACATGACTGCAGATTGCATTAACTGAGTGATCGTCATCCAAATTGTTTGTCCAGACAGAGCAGCAGGGCAGAAAGCACCCAAGAAATCTGTGGTGAAACTTCAAATATCCATGCTTGCAACTATCTCTCCTGAAGGTATTTAGTGTTGCTAGTGATCATCTAAACATAAGTTTTCTTTTGATTTCTTCTTCTTCTTCTTCTTCTTCTTTTTTTTTTTTAAAATAACTGATTCAACACATTTTCTTTTTTTTTGTGTGTGTGTGTGTGGCATGTTACCTTGGCTAAAATAACTCATGGTCTGATCCTCCTGCCATTGAGTTTAATGAGACTGCTTATGTTTCTCTATAACATGGACAAATACAGAYTTACTAGCCCTGGACAGTATACTGGGAAAAAAAATCCTCTAAATTAATAAGTGAAAAATAAAAAAATGCTGAAAATTTGCAGTAGAAATTACAGTCAGTTTATCACGATCAGTGCAGTTTTGGAATACACTGATGGTGTTTTCCTTGTTTTGCTCCAAGCATGCCACTTAGCTTTGTAGATTTCCAACCAGACTTGTCCAAWCCAGGCACTAATGGCCAGCATTCCTTGCAGAAGATTGCATTTAGAGCAGTTWAGGTGTTTGCAAGTGGTAGACTTTCAAATTTGCAATGCAGTTTTCTCCTGGGGATTTCCTGTATGTCCAGGAAGTGGTTTTTTTTCCAGGAGAAGATAAAGGGAAGCCCCTTGCAGAAATGGCATGATGACTTCATGTGGAAGGTCCTGCACCACATCAGAGCCATGGGGGACGTGAGTCACTGCCCTCCGGGGACACCTCAGAAATGCTCCACTTTCGAGGATGAGGCTTCCTCTCAGTTAAGCGCATCATGAGTTTGGCCCTTCCTGCTGAACTGATTAGCTGGCTTACAGGGGAGTGAGAAAGATATGGGCAGCAAAAAGTGACAGCACGTTGTGAAGTGAGGAAATGACCAGACGCTGTCAACTGGCCGGCAGGTTTCACACCGCCCTGAGAGCTGCTCCTCCAGGACAACTAGGATCTATACAAGGGTAAAGTACAGAAGATACCTCACTTCTCAAYGACACGTGTGCAGGCAGGGTTTTCAAATGCACTTGTTTCCCTGCGTAGCCCGGAATTCCCGACAGTAGCAAATCCGGGAGCAGGCACTGCTGTCACTGAGGTATGTCAAATTGGCTCTGCCTTCCAGAGCACTGTTGCCTCTTGCAGCAAAACCCTATGTTTATTGTTGATAAATTATGTGAATTGAGTGCAAAAGGTGTGCAATTCACCTGTAAAAATACAGGATTATATATCTGACAAATGGTTGTGGCAGAGAGAGAGTTCTCCACGGCTGAAAGTTGGCCCTTGACTCTTAGGAGATGAGTTTTCAGGCACTGTAATGGACTGGAGAAGGGACATGAAGTTAAAAGATGWCTGTTAGAAATTAAGGTGATATAAATGAGAACAAATCAGATTAAGCAGGAGTTTTTCTTCTGGTGGGGAGTGGGAAGCAAAGAGCAAATAAATGTTGGTGTAGGTGCATGGAGAGGGCAACTAAAGAAAGTAGCTAAAGAGATGTTAGCTAAAAATGATAAGCATAAAAGCAAAGAGTCCGTAAAAGAGATTCCAACAAGGGATGAACACATGCTGGGAAATGCAGGAAACATTTATGATTTTAGCTGCACTGCCTCAATATGGAATAACAAAGGCAGARAGCCAAAGGTGCCCTCGAGGTCTTTGCATCTCTGAGGGTAGGAACAGGCAAMATCACAGGTCTGAGGTTTGGCTGATCAATCAGACTTCAGCCTTAGCATCACTCTAGATTTTCATACATTATTAGTGAGCTTAAGTCCTCTCAGTTAAGCACATCCTCTTTGCTCAGCAAGGGTGGTTATTCCTCAAAGTCAGCCCTCAGCCTCCAGGACTGATAGTGGGCACCAGGAGGTGGAGGAATCTGACTGCCCCATCACTGGAACTTTATTTCTGCCTTCAGACTATGTCAAAGATCTCAGAGTCATTGAGATCTGCGGTTCTGAGACATGCTCCTCTACTCAGCAGCCTGCTGATGGCCATGCACCCCTATGGAAAACCAGAGCRTGCAGAGGAAAGTATTTCTTACTAGCTAGCAGTCCCTCTGCTTGATGGCCTGCAKTGTTTACAGGTAAAATAGGATTATCAGGGACTAATGATCAGATAGTTATTAAAAATAATAGGCTGAGACATCTCCTGGGCCACGCRATGAAATACTAGACACACAAGAGGAGACTTCCTATGACTGATTTCTCCAGCTTACCCACTTAATATTGATAYTGTGTTCACAGGAGGAGCTGAGAGAGTCATACCAATAAATACCTATAAACTACCTGCATCATGGCTCAGTGACGACAGAAAATTCAGAAAGATCTTTCCTGGAGTGATAGCAAATTGAAACCCATCTCATTGGAAGATGGGCATAAAAATCTGTTTGCAATGATGCGAGATTGCCAGTGGATCCCTCAAGGCTTTGTGCGAGGGTGTCTGACACTTTGTGYGAGAAAAAGGGCTTTGTGCATTGCTCAGAACTGAGGTCACCGGAATCCTAATTTGATAGTGTTCAGGCATACTCATAAATAGCCTGGTAAAAAGATGAATAGTGAGATATGAAATTTTGCAGATGATACAAATTATTCAGCATTGTAAAACTAAAGCTGRCCACAAAGCACTGCTGAAAGGGTTCATGATCCTGAGTGACTGGGCAATAAAATGACTGACGTAGTGCAGTGTCAACAGAAGGAAAGTGCATGCAGGAAACTCATCCTAACTATATGTTAGCAYTGATGATAGCTGGATGGATAAAAGCACCCATTTACCAAAGGGTGCTTGTAGTCCTCTGCGTATATCATTTGAAGTCCCTCAAAATGCTAGGCAACTAGAATGCTAGGAATCACATGGCCAGGGGCAGAAACAAACCAGAAAACATCTTATAGAAATCCTTCAGGAAACTATATCAGGATGATAGCATGTTTTCTGGCCACCTAAGTCAGGAAAGCTTGACCTGAATTTGAAAATGCAGATGGGAAAGCATTAAAAATGAGGCGACATGGTTCCCCATCCACAAAGGGCATCCAGAAAGGAAACTAGATGAAGAGTCTTCAGGGTGAAAAGGGATGACAGAAGCAGGACATAATGTAGAAGTTCAGCAAAATCATTAATGATACAGAAAAAAGCCAATAGGAAGTGGTTGTTCACTGCTTTTGGTAAGAACCAGAGGGGACCCAATGAAACTATCAGACAAGGAGGTTTAAATCAACACAAGGAAGTGTTTTCCATACAAAGCATAATTAAAAATTGTAGAACTCATTACCACAGGATGTTGAGGAGGTCAAAAAAAAAATGTGGAGGATAGATCCATGGGTAGCTGTTAAAACACGCTGGTCTGGATGCAGTCCCTTCTTTGGGAAGTCCATAAACCATGGATTGCCAGAAGTAAAGAAGGTGCAGCAGGGGAAGGACCTATCCATACCTACTCCTTCTTCTTCCTTCTAATTTCTCCTTTAGCATCTCCTCCTGGAGACAGGATGCTGGTTTGCGCAGGCTGCTGGAGTGATGCTGGCTGGTCACAGCTCCTCTCACTCTGCTTTGAGATTCTCTCCTTATTCCCCTTGAATTCAATTGGGGAAAAAAAATGTAGAGGAAGGGGAAGAAACAACCCCAGCCTTCCAAACAGTGCTGGTAGGCAGTCTGGTAGTTGTTTTATTTTCTTTAGAGTGGACTTCGTGTTGCAAGTGGCAGGAAGCCATGAACCACAAAAATAAAATAATTCTAACCCTAGTGCTAAGTAAGGAAAACAAAGATGGCTCAGCAATTAGCAGCATTATATATGTTAGTACTAAGTAACAACAGATGTCAGGACTTGAGCCCTTTGCATTCCTTTCAATCCTTTGGAAACCAAAGCCTTTTGACGTTGCTATACACTATTACAGTTATTTTGGGTCAGAGAGAACAGCAAAAGCTGTTTGAATGTTGAAATATGTACGTTGCTAGGACTGGCTGGGTCTTACCTGTGTACACCTCACCGTCCTGCATACTTCTGCTGACTTAACAGGCTAGCATGTGCTGTAAAAGCCTGCTCTGTAAAGACATGCGCTGGCCATGAGTCATTAGCAAGCATGCGAAGCTAATTGGCAAAATACTYATAAAAGATTTTGAAGGTGGGTTAATTACAATTCATTACACTGTAAACTGTCCCCGGGCTATTGTTAAAAAATGCAGGAGTTTCAAGGTCCAGTATTTTATGATTCATTTTGCCATGCAGTGAAAAACAGACTCTATATCAAACTACATTCATTACAGTTAAGACCACAAAATCTTTATTGGTTTTCCCAACATTCCCTCCTTGTTATATGAATTCATATGGACTGCACATTTCTAACAATTGGCAAGAAGTCATGAAATAAAATTTATGATATTTTCTTACCTTATACTCAGTGCAGCTTTAAAATCGGTTTGTTCTAATTGATTTACCTCCTCCTACCTTAATTCATTTGAGCTGATAAGATGGGAAACTGAAAAYAGAGAGAGAAATGAGTGAGAATAGCAATGGATCCATGCTAGAGATTTGGTTCTCCAGTGAACCTGGCTGCCGAGCGTATGAGAGAACTTCAGTTCCAAGAGGATACTGATAATGAAACAGTAATAAAGAGAATTTCCCCTTCTAGCAATATAGGTAACATTTCTCAACGCGGAGCGGTACATTTAAAGTGATTATTTGTACTTCCAGACTGAAGATCTTGTTGCGAAGCACGGGGCACACCTTCGGAGAACGGGGTTTCATTCCTGCCTCTGTCCTTTACTGCTCAGACAAATCATTCAGACGTGTATCATTTTACTCACATGAGTAATACTATCCACACGCTTTGCAGGATAGAGACCTTTGTCTAATTACAGCCATTAGCTGTGTCTAGTTAAAGCCATTCTATAGTTATATAAAAGAATATAATAATCATGCCTTTGACTATCTTTAGCTTGTAAGCTTCTTAGGCCAGGGATGTCAAATACTGACATTTTCTCATGGAAGTTCTGCAGGAGGGGAGCMTTACCATACAGTATACTGGCCTAATTCTCAATAATGCTGTAGTGAAGAAGAGCTAATAGGGGCCACAGCTGTGACCTTTGTGGGAGCAGCGCCAAGCCCTGCTCATCACTGCTACCTATTGTACCCTTTTCCAGGGGGACTCCTTATCTCCTGGTGCTGCCTGGTGCTCGGGGTCTCCTCTGAGGCTTGAATGGTGCCATTCATCCGGGCTACTGCTCTACCCAAAGATGCTTAACTCTGCTTGCTTTTGCAAATCCAGTTGACTTTTACCCCTCTGTTGGCCCAGTCTGCATCTGAATACATGGAATGCTAGCCAACATTACATACATGCATAAGAAAATCACTGTTAGTGGCACTTGCAGATCAGCTGTCTTAGTCTTTGTTTTTAAATAGCCTCCAACAGGCACTTGGCATATTGTGACTACTGTTATTATGGCATGGCATTGAGTTGCAGTTGTCAGCTCTGAGCCTTGACTTGAGCTCACCCTTGCTTGGTTTTGGATGCTGCTCTCCTGGGCAGCAGAGCTACCTGTGAAGGTCAAATCTGGACCAAAGATACTTACGGAAGCTCTGTCTGAATTTACTGTTACTAGGACCAAAGAATTATATCCCAAAACACTGGCAAATATTTCATTTTGGTTTGCTAAGTGTTGTGGCAGGTCTCATTGTCATCTCACCCAGAACTACTACTTGAGAAAACTTCATCCTGACAGTGTCTGACAGCACTGTCAGTGCTGCTACTGGACAGAGGTAACAGGGAGCAAAGGGGAAGTGAAGGAGGAAAAAAATGAGTGATAGAAATTTTCCAAACTCTCATAAATGTTTGTTTCTAACAACAGAGAGAGTTTGCAAATGGCAGGTGGCGATATTAAGCACTGAATTCTCCATTTTCCCTTCTGTTTCATAGCAAACAAGGATTTTTATTTTTAAAAGTAGACACTTCATCACTTCTTTTTAGGGCCAGGCCTCTATAAGGCCCACAGCATTTTGACATCTGTGAATCAGCTGATAAACTGGTTGGAAAAAAACCACGAAAATACAACTTCAGATGGTTGGAAACATATATATGAATGGGTAAATACATACAATATATGCATCTTTTCATCTAAAATATTACATGTACATCTGCATATACATAATATATATAAATATATATATACACACACATATATACTTTTTTCTCCAGATCCCTAGTATCTGCGTACGTGTGATGCTTCCATATGACAACTGGAAAATTTCCAGCCAGCTCCAATTTTGAACCAGTCACTGCAGCAGATTTGCTTATTTATTTAACAAGGCTCTTTTGAGAGGAGAAGAAGGATCTCCTATTTGTGAAATGAATACCTGAAAGCCATTCTGGATGGGCTATACGACTGGGCATCACTGCTAGCARGGGTTGGCTTGCGGAGGGCCATGTGAGGACGAAGCTGCTGCTTGTGCTTTCAGGGCTGCTGAGCACCAGTGAATGCCCTGAACTTCCCCTCCCTGAGCGGTTAAAATTCACTGTTCCACTGCCCTCCASTCCAGCAACTGTTGAATCCCATTGGCACTGACTATGTGCTACAAAAAGGGGAAAGAATGTGAAAGCTTTTAGGGGGAAAATGGMCCCATGGCCATCCCTGGCAAAAATCCCAGGTTGACTTCAATGAACCTGGATTTCACCCTCAGTCCTTGGAAGATTTTTACAGATGTGCATATGTGTATATCCCATAATCGAAGCCTCTCCTAGTGACTTTATTTACTTTTAAACTGTGTGTGATATAAAACCCAATCTCTTTAAATTCTTGTTTTAAACCTTGGCCCACTGGAAGGTCCCCTCTCCTGTTTTCATTGCAATTCATAGATGCTTCTGCATCGATTTGCTGGAAGTATCTCACTCAAGGACCCAATATAGGTTGTTTCCTACAGCAGATTCCACAGGATGAGACACCTTCCATTCGGCTTTTATAACCCTATGGAAAAAAAAAAGTCTGTCTGAAAAGCTGCATACTTTTATTCTAACAGTGTTCTAGCAGTGAATGAGCTTCTGAGAGATACGTATCGTCCCTCCCTCAGTCACCCAAATCCTGCAGCTCAACACAGGGAAAAGTGTGTCTGCAATAAACCTTTTCAAAAGAAAGACATTGCTACCTCATTGCATGCCCAGATCATCACTTTTGGAGTCAAACAGATCACTAGCAAAGGTAAAAATTATCACACCAGTGGATCTACAGCTCTACAGTCGATCTCGTCTCTGTCACTGGTTCCCTATGTGACCTTGGGCAAGTTATGTATGCTCCTTTGCTTCAGTTCGTCATCTTGAAGATAGAGCCAGTAACACTTGATTTGCTCACGTTTATTTAAATTATAAACACCTCCAGGCAGGGGCAATCTCTTATAACGTGTCTAAACAATGTCTTATAGAAGGCCCTTGTCTCAGCTCTGCCTCTACGTACTACATAGGGGCAAATAATAGTACTTGGCAGACTGCAAATGTTAAACTAGAAATTTCATATCAAATAGTTCTCATTCTCTCCTGCTTTTGGCACTTGGCACTTGCTCAAGATGATTTTTTTTCTATTTTTTTAAGAAGGTCCAAGACCAAATCCTGAGGGCCTTCTGTCTCTGACTCCCATTAAAGTTTACATTACAATCACTGGCAGTTTGTCTATGAAGCAGTGTCCCGGGATTTCACCCTTAGATGGTTAAATGGCTGTACAGTGAAAGCGAGAAAGAATGAACTCTAGCTGGTACCGTGCTTGCAGCTGTAATCTGGTTTACGATGAAGTTCAGCGGGAAGAGCAAATGAGAGGAAAAACAAAACAAAACAAAACGAGGGAATGCCATCAAAGTCTTTTAAAGGCAGAAATTCATTTTACCTTGTCAATGGCTGTGGTTTTCAAGGATAAAGATCAAAGCGATGACCGTGGGCAGAGCTATGACAAATACAGAGATGAGTCTGTGAAAACCTAGCATTAGCACTACAGTTAGACTGGTGTCTAGACTAGCAGTGGGTACGCATGCCAGGTTTGGCAAACACGGGAGCTGAGGGCTTGCATCACAGCTGTAGCAAGAAGAGTGAGGCATCCAGATTGCAGAGGAGAGGGGGCAACCAGGCTCCGGGAATGGGAAGAAGGGAAGTGTGGGTTTTTTTTTTTGTTTGTTTGTTTGTTTGTTTGTTTGTTTAAGAAAGAAAGAAAAAGAAACACAACCAGACTATTGGCTGAGTTCAGGGAAAGAGAACTGAGAAGACATCCCCCCCACTACCACCACCTCGGTTTGTGCACTGTGATTAATGTACACAGCAAGCTGCGATAACTGGGGGAAAGCAATGCCAAATTCTTATCAATACAGATGAGCTAGCTTCATATGCCTCCAGCTCTTTCATGTGGAAATGAGGCTGCATTTGATGAGGCCAAGCCCACATTCGAAAGCTCAGCTGAGATGCGTATGTGGAGAGGCTTAAGGTGCCTGCGTACTCTGGCTGGAAAGGGGGGGACCTTTCCAGAAGGCAGAGAGCATCTTCAGTGTCCAAACTTTCCTCTGCRTGAGGAAGAAATTCTGTGGTATAAGAATACACGGAAGTCTGAGCTGTCTGGCTSTGCAGGGGAGGTGGCATCTGGCCTGGGGCATCTGCACCTTCCTCTGCACTTCTTGGACGGACCATTAAAAATAYCCCTTTGCCACATCCCACAGGAGGATAAATATGCTATGCTGTGAATGCTGTGGGTGCTGCAGCCCGAGTTAGCAGGCTTGGGGACTGGCTCATCTTGCCTGCTGGTGGCCCAATTTGGGGCTCCTGGGCTAACTTGGTGCCTGCTACAACCAAGGGCTGTGGGGCTCACCCTGCTCCACTCTRCTGGTAGAGACCCTACTCTCAAGGGTTGACCCTGCTCTAGAGAGCTCCACTCACCAACTCTGATGGTTATAACCATACAGCAAGCTACAGCCTCTGCCCCAACAGCTTCTCACCTCCAAAGAAAGGATGAACCAAGGGTTGCTATGTCCAGATGACAAAAAAAAAAAAAAAATCCAGGCACAGACACATAAAATGGCTTACTCGAAGAAACCAATGTTACAGTAGAGACTGAAAACATCGAATTTCATTTCACTGCCTTTTCCATGAAACCCTCATTATATTCTGATCAGTATGATCATAGAATCTCATGTGGTGTCTCACAGACTTGAAATATTCACACTTGTGGTTGCAAGGYTGAAGGTGGTGATCCCATCATCCTGGCCAGCCTGTTCAATGTGCCTTCCCCGTACAGAAACGTCAACACCTGTCAGTGCCATTCCTGCTTCTGTGCAGATATTGATGAAGGTCTGGCTTATGCTAGATGACGTGCGCCCAGATATTGATCACCTCACTCACATTCGCTTCACAACTGCTCTTTCTTTTCAGATGCTGGCAGTACAAGGACTCTTTCAAGGACTCTTTCAGAAATGAACTATTGACCTAAGCACAACACACACAATTTACATAGGGGTAAACTCTAGGAAAAAAAGTATTCTTCTGGCTTGATGCTCAGAGCTGAATGGCATAAAGCCCATATATGTAAGATCAAGCTATTTCTATAAGGTCAGTAATAATCATGAACTCTTTCTCTGCTTTCAGCTCATTACTGAAGATCTGTCCAACAAGAGGCAAGGTAGCTTGTTACCTTGATATTACTGGAGCAGGCAATGCAAAGGCATGATCTGAGATGCTCCCCCTGGAAATGATGATGTCACTTTGGGCACTCGGCTCTGYAGCTCTTGTCTCCATTGCTTTCTTAAAGGGGGCCTAGCTGGAGGCTGAATTTGGAGAAGGCTTCTGCACTGCCCCTTCTGAGGAATACTAAGCAGGCTCTCTGCTCAGCCTCCATCACTGGAGGCCAAAGAAAGYTGTTTATTACAATTCCAGCCAAAGAAAGTTGTTGCTCTCCAGGAGCCTGTCTGTCCCAGGTGGCTGACAATTTCATCGGAAAGTAGATTGCCATGGGAAAATGCCATAGTGAAGACAGAGTGCGGCAGATGGTGCAGATCACACCAAGGCCACGGCTCTGGCGCAGGACTTGCTTTGGGTAGTGAGCTGGAACACACACCTGCATTTGGAAACAGCCWTCCTTTTTATTTCCCTACTGACTAGAAGTGTTCTTTGAGGTCCTGTTGCAAATGCATTGTGCACTGTGGTTTGTTGGGTGCACATTTGGACTGGGATTTGCACAAGACAAAAGCCCTCTCCCCTTTGCTTTGTTGTTTTCTGCTTCCACTAGTCACAAAGAGTTCAAAAGAACCCTGAAGCTGCCAACTAACTGGGGCAAACGCTATCTCCAATATGTGGAGATACTTTAGAGTGCCATCTGGTTYCAGCTCTAGTTATGTTTCCCGCAGGGGCTCGCCATGCCCAATGTCATGAGTATGGCCTGCTTGCTAGAAACATGTAACTAGGGCTTATGCTAACCATATGCTATTCTCAGCTCTGCTTCTGACTCACCTGTGTGGCCTCAGGCAAGTTGCTGGCATATTTGTGCCTTAATTTACCCATAGGTAATAGCAGAGATAGTAACAGTCTCATGGAATGGTGCGAGAACTAATTAATTAATATTTGGAAACAGCTTGTGCCCTGACATCTTTGTGTCTTTGTTTAGCCATCAGTAATATCAGAGATAACTACTGTCTCATGGAGAGGTACAAGGATTAATTAATTATTTGAAAAGCAGTTTGAGATCTTCGGATGAAAGATTCTATGTGAGTAAAACATATCATTAAAAACATCTCTTGGTTCCCTGTGAAGTTAAAATAAAGCTGGAACTCCTTAGTCATTCAAATAATTAAACCATAAATACTGTTTATTTTAATCCACCCTTTAAAAAATAATCTTATCTAGGTCGTTATACCAGTCAGAGAATGAAAAATGTTTCAAATTCAGGATACCTATCAATCTGAAGAGCTTGATTCTTAATTGCTTTCTGATTTCTATCAGTGGAAAGCAAGAGCAATTGTATTTACAAACATCTGTAAAAGCACTGGCCAGCTGGAAAGACACTCATTCCTCTGCAGGACTTTGGCCTGCAAAATGACATGGGGAGAGCAGCCAAACACATAGTTTTACACAGTATCTGAGCTGCACATATTTGAGTTGTTGACAAATGTAGGTGTAGATCAACCTATCCTAAAGGAATACCAAAGGAGACTTTCTCAAAATATAGGGACACTGAAACAACATCCCTGTTTGTAGTCACAAAAGCAACTTTTCCTCCCAGGAATGGTGCCAAAAGGACAACTCAGACCAGCAATGGTACCTGTCATCAGTAATTGATCTACTTGGTCTTTATTTTTCATTCAGGGCAACCTAAAGATTATACTGCTCTTCTCCCCTGGGACTCAACACTATGTGCCATAAACCAATGGTGACCTGCCTATTCTGCCCATGTCTAAGAGGAGGGAAATCCCAGAGTGAAACAGGAACGGAAAAGTAAAGAGAATCAATGCCATCTATTTTAAAAAATTATGGTCCATTCACTAAGGTGTGCATCCCACACTGGACAGTCCTGCCAGTCACTTCCCTATGTACCTATTTGTATACTGCAGCATGAAATACATGTAATTTGTAATTTGCCTTTGTTTTGCCTCCCTCTTTCTCTCTCAGTTCATTTGCATTTTTCAAACTGTGTTASGTGAAGAAGAGATTTGCAAAACCAAGGCCATGTGTTTTAACTGAGTCTTCTAAGGTGTAAATTACTGCTGGGAACACGCTAACATAACAATCAGTTATAGTGGGCCCCTAAACCACCACCACAAGAGTTTTTATTCAGCTCAGAGCCTTCCACTCCCCTCAGCATTAGAAGATTTTTCAGCAATCTCTGAGTAACCTGTGTGGGAACATGGTGAGGAAGACAAGATGTAATTGCCTTCCTGAGCTCCAGCGCGTTCATTAGTTAAATGGCTCTTCCACGCTAGTCCAGCTGCTGCTGAATTTTCATCAGGCCAGAAGAGCCCTTTAGGGCCATTCGAAAGGAACATCAGATAAAGCAATTGCCATTCTCCTTATGCAGCAGGCAAGGAAGCAGACACAGGTAGACTGGTCACACAGGAAGGGGAGGAGGGACCCAGGTGACTCAGAGCTTTTGACTCYCAGCTGTCAGCTTTAGACGCTGTTCCAGCCAAGTATAAAAGTATATGGTTATCTCTGAACTCATGAATAATCCCATTGATTTAAGCCATAAACTTCAGCATCATGGCCTTAACCACTGGACTGTGCTTGCCAAGAGTGCAGGTAAACAAGAGTACAGGTCTGGATAGGCCAAATAATGACACAGAGGAATGGCAACAAATGGCAGCTTCCCTGGTGCAGTTTCCCCAATATCTTTTCTGTAGGAATATGGTGGAAYGGGATAGAAATGGTGGCTTGATCTCTGAAATAAGTGGGTCCTTTGGAGAGGCAGTATATCTTGCACTGCCCTCAGGTGTTCTCTGCTAACTGGACATGGTTGGACTCAGCCACCCTGGCAAYGACCCTGTAGCATGCATGAAGGAGACTGGCTCAGCCAAATGCAGACCTTAGTGGCTACCCAGTTGATGTGATCCTAGCCCCATGCTTTGCTAGAACGGAGCTGGCTTCCTCTCTGACTGGAGAGAAAGGAAAATTCACAGATATGATGTTTATACTAACCATCCTTTCTCATGCAGACCTAGGAAAGGATCTGGGCGTGACCGATTCCCCCATCATGTAGAGGTGTACCTAAAAACTCTGCAGCCTGGTTCAGAATACAATTTACTCTCCAGCAGTTGCTTTTGACCTTAYATTTGTACCGCAGGTATAGGAGGTCAAGGGAAACGTGAAGGAATATACCCTACTGTTATTGATGGTAAAGCCAATGAAGCAACCTAAATTATACACGGCGTTGCCTGCCAGATGGTCTGAGCGTCTCTCCTGTCTATTATGCAAAGCAATAGCTTCACAGCCAAAGTAAAGGGGACCAGAGATTCCAGTGCATCTGGGAAACACGTCCCATAGRTGATTGAAGGGTGTGTTTTACCTCAAGCTGGTAACATGGGCTTTTGGCTGGAGGCCTGCAGTTCAGTCCTTCCCCAGGGGTGAAAGGTGTCAGTTCTACCTCTGAGAGGGAGTGAACCCAGCCAGAACTGGTGCAGTAATTTATAACGGCAGGATTTGGGTTTTGCAGAATGGGACAGGAGGTGGTTGTTAAAAAAAAAAGAAAAGAAATCAGTAAATCAGAGTAACATCCATTGTTCTCTCTTTTGCTCTCACTTAGGAGAAGCTTTCAGTTTGGTCTCTTGTAGCTACTGACATCAACTTGTGATTTCTCAGCTGGAGTAAATGTGGAGGAGGGGTTGAATAAATAAGTGAGATGATTTCCACTGCCAAATATGTCCAAATATGACCATTTGCTTGCACTCCCCTTGCTGTATCCATCCGCTGTCTCATGTCATTGTGGCATGTSGACATGACAACTGAAGGTGTGAATGGAAATCTACTTCTGCTGGCTTTAACTTTAGACAGTTCAGATATCGAAATGAAGTTCTCTTGGGAGTGAGAAGTTCAGTGTGCGCTCAACCAGCCCCGGGCCTGATTTCTGAAGCTGAGCCATCCCAAGGAACATCTGTTCTGCCCAGGTTAGCTAGTTGAAAGCTGGTTTAGCTGCAGTTTTGTCTACACACCCATGCTGAGGCTGGGGGCTCCCCTCCATGATCGTACAGCACTTACTTAGTCTGGAACATGAGCAGAGCTCCTACACATGGCATGAGTGCCTATCTGCATCTGTTGAGAGGGCATATGTAAACAGAAATTACTCACTTAAAGACTCGCTGGATGGGATCCCTTCATGCTGTGTGTGCAAACCCAACTACAGACAGGGTGCACAGACTTCATTTAACTGATAAATCATTTCACTTCATCGCACACGCTAAAACAAACTGCTCACAGCTTTGCTACTGTGCATTATACAATCATCCGAAAGCTTTTAAAAGGGTATCACATAGATCTCATTCCCAAATATGACTTCTCTCTTCCCTGTTCCCAAAGACAACTTTGACTGGCGTAGTGCAAGACATAAAATTGTGTCATACTTCCTATATGAGGCTATGTATTCCGATGGCTGCAATCCAACTGATTAAGTCCAAATCAGGAATAATGGCCCCTGTTCTCATTGTCTAGGTCATCCCTCAGAACTGTGGGTTATCAGCTGTAGGGCTGAAACCTAAGGAGAGCCAAAGCTATAAATGGGCAGAAGGTATGGAGCAGAGCTGCCTATGACTGGCACAGTGGCTGGGACTCCAGCAGTCTGACTCCTGCTCCCAGCCCTGACTGCAGRCTACTGGCTCACCTCAGGCAAGTTGCATCACAAATACAGTTAAATACAGCATTCTTTCTAGAGCATTTACAAACTGACAGGTAGAAAGTGTTGCCTATAAGCTAGACATTTCTAATATTGCTTTTTTAGGTATACACTCCAAAAATCAGGGTATGAGAAAATCCAAGTAATACACAGAATACCCCCAACAAATATTGGCTCAAGCCCTCTCTCTTCAGCCAACACCCAAAAATCAAGAGGGTATAATGGACAAACCCGCCTCAGTCAGCAGGCTGATCGATCATAGTGCTGTTCACAAGTTCCCAAMCTATTTCATGCCGTGCAAAAATCACTGCAGGAAAAGGCAAACAAGGTTCAGGCAACTCATAACTGTGTACAGCATCTTCTCCTCATGATGTTAACATCAAACAATGGCCAGCATCTCAGTGTCTAACCAAAGGGGATGGCAAACAACCTTTTGAAGCTGAGACCTGGGAAAATGGGGATAACATCAGGGGAAAAACCCCCAAAACATCTTGTCTGCTACCTCTATCTCATTCTATTTGAGGGAGATGGCTGCTCTCCACTGGCTGAGTCAGAGTAAGGTCTTGTGGTCCCTCAGCASTCTGCATAGCTACTGGGCACCTGCACTGGTAGTTGTTGGATGAACTTGTCCTACTTGCTGTGCAAGAGCAGTTCCCAGGCCCACCAYGGCCCAATGGCTTGGCAATTTCCACTTAGCTGTTCTGGTCAACCTAGTCATGTAAATGACCATGCAGGTTCTTCTGGGGTCTGCAGAGCTCAATGGAGCAACAGGTCCCAAGCAGCAGCTCTTGATGGCTCCTCTACAAATCTCTCTGGACTTCTCTCACATCTTTGGTTCCGGTGACTTTCTGCCCAGATCTGGACTTTGACTGTCTACATCATGGCTTTCTTGCAGGTTGGCAGGGAGGTAGCGCCTTTCCCTTGGAGTCCACAACTGACAGCAGGAGGGAGACACAGGGAAGAGATGCAGTGGTTATGTTTCATGGGTGGGAAGATGGGTAGTGTGTTGGAAGCTGCTCTCCGGATGGTGGAGATGCAGACCTGGCAAGGATGAGCAGGAATGAGCTTGCTTCCATCCCAGGCTGCGGATCATGGTGTGCCAGCTACCCTTCCACACAGCATCAAGGAGCAGAGGGCAGGAAATAAGAGACACGGCAAAGCAGAGTGCTGGGTCTAGGCTCAGGTGCAGCAGGCGGTGGCCAGGTCTGCAGGTGGCCAAGGCTACAGRAGAGCTGTGGTCCCGCTACCTGCTTTGCTCGTGCCAGAGCCATGAGGAGCTATGTTGGCCGAGGCCCCGGGGAAGGTGGCTGCGACAAGGGGTGCAGCAGCCACATCCCACCTCTTTGGGCAKGCCATCTGGTCCTGCCATGCGGCCCTCTTCCCAGGCAGGCCTTGGCCCTTCTGCTGCAGCAGCAAAACTGAGGTCTCCCCACGCTGCCCACCACCTCCTTATAAAAATATCAGCTTGCCTCCGGGGAATATGATGCAAGCCGGGCCACCGGGCAGCCTCCCACTTCCCGCAAAGGCTTGTGAGACACCCCAGGAGAGCACCATGTAGGTGAGCAATACTGTAGAAGGATGGGTCTGCTCCCCAGCTGGATTCAAGGGGACATCCTGTCTGAAGTCATGCTGAATCCAGCCAGAGTCAAGCAGGAATCCAGTTTGAATTATATCTTGCCAAAGAAGAAAAAACAAACAAACAAACAAACAAACAAAAACACAGTCTTGAAAGTTTTTTCAAGATTTGGACATTTGGATTTATCTTTCACTGTGATTTAAAAGACCTGTGAACTCCTAGCAAGAAAAACAAGAGAGAGAATATCCTATCCTCCAGAAGTCAATGCAGCCATGGCTAGAAAGCTCAGGAAGCACASAGGATAAACAGGATTTTTCTGAAGCCATGACTTGAACTCAAAACTTCTATACCCTGTGACTGGATACTATGGGGTTTCTTTTCCTCCAGTTGTGATAAGAAATTCTGGCCTGAATATTAGAAAGTGAAATGTAAATAAACACTCAGTAATAATAATATCCAAATTAAAGCCAAACTGGAGAGATTCCATGTTCCTCAGTCGCATGTTCTGTGCAAACCCAGGGTAGGGATTTTTAAAGATTTTACTAATATGAACTTTGGATGGTTTCATTACTAGTAAGCCACAAATTAATTATCTGGGTGATGCAAAAATGACTGCCAATAAAATCTTTACACCAATTCTTTATTCTGTGTGAAATACCTTTTATATATATGCACATACACATACACTATAAATAATAGAAATGATGCCTGTATTTTATACTAGGGATGTAAAAACTGGTCCCAACTGCAGTGGCAAATGAACCACTTATGTTTTCTGATTGCATAATTTGCCTAGAGGATGGATACATAATTACACTATAATTAAGTATAATAAACAGAGAAAATGATTTGAGAAGGAAAAATTATCACAGCCTCAACCACATCAGCCAGAAGCTCTCTTCTAATTAAGTTATTTTATTAAACAAAATGTTTTTAAGGTGGGTCTCCTTTGAAAATATACATTATAGTTCATGTAATGTAATTTACTTTATAAGTAAAACATGGCTTGTGTATGGACAGATGGTATCTAATAGGACTCATGAAATATGCACCTATTGGGTTCAGTCCAGCCTGGCGTTGAATATCCCACACTCACCTATCTTCAATCAGAGCAGAAAGGCCTAATGCTATTTAGGTAAATCTCAGCATCTCACAGAAGAGCCTTTTATTTGTACTCAGTGATATGTTCTTTTTATGTTACTTGTCTTTTTTTTCCCCCTCTAATTTAGAAGAGGAAATGTTAGCAGGTAATTCTGAWATTGTCATCCTGTAACAATACAGTAGTGGCAAAGGCCAAGAGAAGGTAGCTGAAGCCAGACCCAGGTCTGGAGCGGCTGAGGCTTAAATGGCTATTCCAACTTTAATGCTTTTATCTTCACTAATTCTGACAATTGTGCTCTTCCTGCATGATGTTAAGGTAGTTAATCTTTTACATTAATGCAGCTGCAGAGAAGTCCAAAACAATCACTCATTCACAAACAATGGGGCTCAGAAGGATCATGCAATGTGGTAGCTCACATGGCAAAGGCTATCCAAGACTCCCCAGGTCACTCCTCTTGGGACTGCAGTTTATTCCTGCCCCCATCCACGCTTGGACTTTTSAACGCATTACAGGCCTTGGAGCACTTCTGAATTTGGCTACTGTTCATGTTTCAAAAAGAATGTTAAAAATGTTCAGCTTTGAATTTCAGCCATAGGATTTCTGTATACATCTGCTTTTCTCTTCCTCCTTTGAGCACGTAGAGATTGTGATCAAGCCTTAGCCTCTCGCCTGTAAGCTCATTAGATTAAGCTGCCTGATATAAAAGGATTGTTTCACAAAYCTTTGCTGGTTGTCCTGGCTCTTCATCAAACCTTTTACTGCACTGCAGTTTTCACTAGGGATTGTACGCACCAGAAGAGGACACAGTATGCTGGCGTCAGGCTCATCCATGCCATCTACAGAAACAACGCACCTCCCTTGCTCTTGTGCAGCATGCTCTTGCTTCCTCTGCAGGTTGCCAGTCAGGTGGCACTGGTGGGATCACATGCAACTAATTCTTCCTCACCATTCCTTGAGTTTTATCACAGTTAACAAGATAGTCCTTTCTTCTCTAAGTCCATTTTTCACTCTCTTTTCCCACCCATATGACCTTCCATATCACCACAGAGAAAAGCATTTGGCTGACTTGGGTCCAATTTACCAAATACTCCAGATCTYTGTATCTCCATAACATGTTTTCTTAGTTAGTTGCTTCCATCTTCAGTTCTCAAGTCATCTCTAAGTTTTATTTGTCATGATTTAGGTTTTCCTTCAGGTCATTGTAAAAATTAGCATAACCTCAGTAAAAGTTTCCTATGTAATCTGTCATGTATGAGATATAAGAATGCATCCAATACAGGAGAAAACATYCCTTGACAAGGAAAATCCGAGGAATGAAGAAAATGTGTCCTAGAAAATTCTGAGGTTGTAAGAAAATTAACTTGTAAGTCAAAAGGAAATACATCATATAAGAAATTAATACAGCTTTCTGAATTTAAAGTCCTGAGTCTTGATCTTGCAAATGAAAAATCACAGTGGAGCTAATGGAGCTAGGCTAACTCATTGCATGGTGAAAAATGACTTCAAATAGAAAATGCAACATGCCAGCTGGGACTGAAGCAGAAAGCACTCTGCTGCAGGGAAGCCTTACACACAATAGTGTAGAGAATCAGTTGGCCACAGCAGCACAGCATCCTTGAATTCAAAATACTGAACATCATGGTGTGAAACATCTCTGCATGATGAGTGAAGATTTCTCTTTAATTGTCTCTACTGCATAAATAGCTTACTGGCTAATGGGGCAAGCAATGTGATTTTCAAAAGTAATCTTTTTAGGTTTAGTTTTCCAGCCTTAAATGCTTGTAGATCTTTGAGTCACAAAATGTTGTGGGTCACTGATAACTGCTTGTAGGGTACTGCAGGCCTGACATATGACGAAGGATCTGTAGAGTCTYGATGACTACTTCAATTTCTGTCCTAATCTAATGATTCTTGGTTGTATAGTGACCTGATTTCAACCAGGATCTTCCCTAAGAAATCACATGGCAATCACAGATGTAGTAAGCCCTAAGAGTCATTTTCAAATGCTTGGCAAACACTAGACCACAGAAACTCAATGTGTAGTAAGATTCCACTTGGTCCCATCATCATGGGTGGGAAAAAGGAGGAGGATTATCCGTAGACCTCAAAGTGTTTTACACAGGCTGGTAAATGCTGCTATTCCTATTTCATGGATAGGGCAACGGCAAGTTGAGACTTGCACAAAGTCACTCAATTAATCAGCCAGAGAACTGCCACTGWAAACCACGTTCTGGTCTAAACAGGTTTTTAGACTGCCCTCATCACTTAATACCTGGGTACCCTCCAGTAGTATGTTGGAGAATTCAGGCATGTCTGCACTGGCTGATGTGAACAGCTGCATGTCAATCTCGTCCTCTTCTCAGCCAACTGGACAAAAGCCATCTCCTCTCTGAAGCTATAGAGGCCACATAAACAAACCACTAAGCCCAGATGTATGAACCCCAGGAGTTGGAGGGAAGAGCTGGGCTCCAACAGCCCTCTAACTTAGCTTCACAGCGTCTAGGATGCAGCTTGCTCATGGCTGGACAGGGTCTGGGTGAATGAGAGACGAGGCTGTCTGAAAACAACTGGATCTCACCTTTTTCTGAACCCAGTTTCATAACTGTAGTGCCCCTCAAAGCATTTTCTAATGCTTTAGTGCCCACTAAGTCATGAAGTCTGGGCACATCCACGTTCGATATCCRGTTACAGCTTTACTGCTCCTTTGAGGAGATATGTAGAAGGAAACAATCTGAACAGGAACATTTGGGTACACTGCAATAAAGAAAGAAAATCTGTAAAGTATTTTTAGTAAGCCAGAAAAAAAGGAAAAAGGAGAAAAATAGCTCTTCAAACCCAGGAACTATTTGTCATGAACAAGAGTACTAAAAAAAATTTGTAACTTAATGACTGAAGGAAGAGTAGCTATTATTATAGGGCATTGTGCTGGCAAAGCTCCTATACAGCACAACAATAATCCTCTCCAGACTTCCCTTCCAAAGCATGAGGAAACATCAGTGTGCTTAGCCGCAACTCCCCGGCAGGCAGCATCACTTCCTCCTGAGAGCCAGGGAGCTGACACAGGCTCGCTTTTGTAGCAGCTACGAAACCACGTGTGACCTAATAAGTCTGACATACAGCTGTAGAGTCTCATTCCACAGAAGTTAAAAATCCCAAGGAGGTCCAAGAGCTTGTCCTGCAATACTCATGCTCCCAGGTTTAGAAATCCTTTGAGGGTTACTAAGTTCACATGACCCACTCCTACTTCAGGAGGATGGTTAGAGACTGTGCAGAGTGGAAGTGTCACCCTGGGCTTGCCCTGCTTTTGCTTTCTTTCCCAGGCGCCTGCTGCCCATGTCTGTCAGCAACGGGGCATCAGCCTAGGTGGGCTTTGCTCTGGTGTAGGGCAGCTGCTCTGATGCTCTGGTCTGCTTCTGGTTCTGAATCCCGTCTGACRGCAAGCTAGTGACTTTACCAGATCATCACCCTTCACCTGGGGAAAAGAGGCCAATGTGTAGGCAGCAGCGTTCATTTGCAGTTTTGCATTTCTTGGGCTTTCGCACAAAGCTCTCAATGGCCAACGTGTGCCTCATACATATGCAGAAAGGACACAAACGCTTTTCAAAAAAAAAAAAAAAAAAGGACCTGGTTAACTTGGCTATGATCATCCAGGAAGTTTGTGGCAAAGCTGCAAATAAAATCCAGACATTTTGCCTTTTAGGCCTGTGTCTCCACAACAACAGTATTCTTCCTCTGGGCATCTGTGCTTGTTGTCTTATCGGGATGCATTGCTCAGCATGTACTCCTAAAGGGAAAGAGTGCTGGGAAAGCCACGCTTTAATTCTTTAGAGAAAATGACACCACCTACATAGGAAAACCCCATAGCTTTTTGCAATTATTGCCATGCATGTATATCTTCCCCTCCCTTTGTGATCTTTACCACTTCCTTACCATATGTAAAAGGCCTGATCCTGATGAAAATAGTCATGGTTGCAGAAATGCCACTCAGACAGTGTTGATCTACCTCCACAGAGGATGTGGGCCAGTGCTTTGGGCCAGATTTTTCTGCAAGCAGTCAGTCAGATCTTCCTGTGCATCTTTATTCTCCCCCACCCAGAAAGCAGAGGGAAGCTGGGCAACAACAACCTTGATGGACTTCACCTGGCCCACCCAGGGAATAGCTATTTCCAGCCTCACACGGGAAATCCAAGACTTGGCCCTTTAATCTAGCATCTTATGTATGTTGCTGAGCCCAATGTTTAATTTGAAAAAAAAAAAAATCCCCTGAAAATAGCATTAAAGGAAGCAGAGGATTTGAACAGCACTATATGTTTAAGATAGTCTTTCTGGAAAACACTCTAACACAGTTTAAAAACTGACCTTTTAGCCATGAGGTTTCTGAAACTATAGAGTCATCACAAGCTTTCTATGAGATAAGTGTTATAATTTGGAACTGAGAAATGGAGACAACACAAYTTGCTTCATATTAAGAGGCAATACACAGGCACCTGACAGTGCCACATTGCCCCCACTTCAGAGYGGTTTGAGGCTATTTGTTAAAAGTTAAGTTAAAGTTCAGAGAAAGTTAAAGTGCAGAGAAACACAATGATGACAACAGCTTAGCCTTTGTTCCCAAAGGAAGGATGGTGGCTCAGGGCACAAAGCTCCAGGGAGCTTTAGGGAAAAACCTTACATTTGCGGATTTACACCAGTATCACACACTTGCAGGATGGTTGATTTAACCTGTGAGCCTGAGGCTTGCGGTGTTTGGACAGGCAGCTGGTGAGCTGCGGTAGGCAGAGSTGGACATTACAGCCACCTCTCRGGTGAAGTGACGCAAAGTCAAGACYGCTTTTGAACAAGAACCTCTCCTTCTTTCATATTCTCTTGACATATTGATATTGAAGGGAGTGGARGAGAGAGAAAACACAGGATTTTCTGTGCTGTTTTTATGCCATGCATAGCTATTTGCCTAGGAACCTTTCAGATCTCTTTGCACTCCTGCAGCAAGGATCAGATCTGGCCAGGGCTTTTTAGTTTCTTCCATTTTGTTGGAGTGAACTCTCACAGGCAGGCAGATGTTTCTGCCTTGATCTTCAGTGTGGATCTTCTGTTGCCTTCTTTTTTTTTCCAAGCCTTGATAGGGGAAAGCATAACAACTGTCTAGAAACATTAATCATAGCACCTCAGATCTGYAAATTCTCAAGAGTTTTTCTCCTTGAGCAGTGGAAGGCTTTGCCCTGTTTTCAAAAGTTCCGAAAGTATAAAGCACATATACATAAGGAAAGCACACATACTTGTAGCATCTGCAAAAACATATGGTAGTTTCGCATCCCACTAACCAGTTTCCTGGATTGAATACATATAAGTGAAGGCTTTGTGAGAACCAGCAGTTTTGAATGCTGGGTTTCTGATTCTCATCCCTTAACCACAGTCCTTCCTTGACTTTGCGAGAGATACCATTTTCCTCTTAATTTGGCCAGTTATTGCACAGAGTGTTTTCCATTTTTGTCTTGCCTTTTTGCAGGTGAAACTAAGCTCTGTCTCTCCAGACAATTTCTTTACCCATCTTCTCATTTCACATACTGCTGCTACATTATTGTTACTTCATCTCAAACGGGGAAAAACAATCATTCCCAATATCAGGCAATTACGCTTCAGATGTCTTGTGATTTTTCTGGTCTGTTGATCTACAGACCACACTGCAGATTTTTCCATCTAAATCGTCTGTTTAATGAAAGATTGTGTTTTGCCAAAGTATCCGTTTTCCTTCTTCTTCTTCTTCCTTTTTTTTTTAAGCAGAACATCTAATACCTTTGGCTGTTGTTTCTGAAACGATATCATATTTCCTGTCTTATCAATATTTTCTGTGCAAACATACCCACATATCAGCATGTTTTCCATTTTAGCAAGGAAACTAGAGTCTGACATGTCTTCTGCTACCACTGTCAAAGCAACAAAGCCTGAGAATGGGTTTAAGCAAAGGAATGTAGATTTGGAGAACCTAATGCACCTCTTTGGACCTCTGCTTAAGCCATTCTCATTCTGTTAGTTTAAGCTATTTGAAACCAGTGATGGAGATCCCAAAGTCTCTCTGAGACATCAGTTCCAGCAGCTCTCATTCCATATAGATGGGGCTTCCCTCAGCTCTAATCCATTTTGTTGCAAATAAAGTCTTTCCCTGTACAAACAGAACCAAGGATTGTCATATACTTTCAGGCTGTCTCTAAATGTGAAGTAATGGCTTTCCTAATTTTTTTATAGACTAAACAAATCATATTAAAAAAACTATCCTTAAAGGTCTTTAAAAAAGGCCAAAAATTATCATTCTTGTTACTCTCCTCTGAACTTCCTCCTGTRTTTATTTCTTTATTTAAAGTGTGGAGCCCAGACCTGTGGTCTGAGGCTCTCTAGTGCCAGGGAGAATAAGATGACCTCCATATGATGAGTTGTGTTAATATCTTTCAGAAAAACACATATCTTTCTGGCCACAGCATCACATGGTTGACTTACATTTGAGCTCGTTCCCTTAGCATATTGTCAGTCCCATGGGCTGGTTCCTACGTGCATTTTGACTATGCACTGTTTTTCTCCTCCCTGACAATGTTCCTTGCAACAGTTCAAATGCTTATTGACTTAAGACTATTTTTACAGTTTATTCAGAACTTTTAAATTCAAAATCCCTCCCCTCCCAGAGTCGGGAACTTTCAGATTTTTTTTTTTGTTTGTTTTAACTTACTTGTATGTTCACTGTCAGTTCTATCTTTCAAACTGTTAACAGAGATATTTAAATGAAGCATGACCAGCACAGACTTTTGTTGATGTGTCCTCTCAGTTTGACAATGAATCACTCATACCTAATCTTCAAGGATTGTTTTTCCAACTGAGGGTTGAAAAATAGCAATTATTTCTGTCAGATAGATATCATTTCTGATACCAACAGCTGTCCAAAGGAGGCCTGAAGCCAAGAGTGATACCAGTGAATAATAGGTGAATATCTACTCATCACCTGTACTGAGAAACAAGCTTGAGTACCAAGCCCTGAAACTACACTCTCTCTTTTTTTWAAAAAAGAAGACAGTGAAGCCTGATTATTCATAACTCTAAAAGCAGGATGGGCACATCAGTATGCCCCTAAAGCCAAGATGATGAGCTAATCGACTTTGTATTGTTAAAAGAGTCCCCACCTACGCTTTTACACAAAGGGCTGATTAGCTCACAGGTATGCAAAACTCTGGGAGGATGCCATCTTTCATCACTACCAGAAGATGTTTAATGTATGTTAAGTTGCCAGCAATTAAGTGTTTGTGTACATGAGTGTGTACACACGCGCAGCCGCTCGCTCGGGTCCGGGGAGGTGCTGCACGCCACGTCTGCCGTGCCGGGGCAGAGCCCGGTGCTGGGTACAGCCGTGCGGCTGCCAGCAGCGCTTGGCTCACCTAGCTGCATCCCAGCGCCCGYGGAGCCGCGCTACAGAGCCTTGCCCAAGAAGCACAACAGCTACTGTCACCACATCCCACGGGAAGCAAATCTCAAAATGCTYGTCTGTCTTCCAGCGCGCTGGGGCTCTGAAGGAAACAGAATCACAGGTTTGGGGGCTTTTCTGCACAGGGAAGCGAGCGGGTGAGCGGGTGCCGTGCTCCACCACTCTGTGATGCCCCAGTGAAAGATAGCCTAAAGCCCTTCATCATCTAAGTCACTGACAGGGTTTATTGAGTAGTATCTAAGTGCACCATATCACAATACAAATCCCCTCTGCCCATGTGCAAGAGTGCTCCATATAGGAAGGTAAAGTAAGGAACATGAYTGTAAAAGCATTATATACCAACTCCGTGACCTTGCTGAGGAGAGAGAGCTATCAATCCCATGGATATAGGGTTAAGAACCTGCTCAAGATTGTCACATCGGCTGGGAAGGCAGCTGAGGTCCTGGCTCCTGGTGGAAGCTTCCCTTTCCAAACTGGAAGGAGTGATATGAAATATTGGCTTAATCTTTGGAAGTGCTAAGCACCTCTTCCCATCTCCATCCAATGTGGGCTTCTCAACAAATCATGTTTTCATGTTGCCTGAAAAGCCACAGACTGGTGGAAGTTGGAAAGGACCTCTGGAAATCATCTAGTCTAACCCACTGTTCAAGCAGGATCACCTAGGGCATGTTGCCTGGGACTGTGTCCAGATGGCTTTTGAATATCTCCAGGGAAGGAAACTCCACAACCTCTCTGGTCAACCTCTCTGTCCCTTTCCRGTCACTGATGAATAGGTTGAACAACACCAGAAACAGTACTGACCTCTAGGAATCACCAAGTACCATTGTYCAGCTAGACTTTGCACCACTGAACATAATCCTCTGAGCTCTGCCTTTCAGCCAGTTCTCAGCCCACCTCACTGCCTGCTCATCTAAACTACACTTCTTGAGCTTGCCTGTGAGGACCTTATGGCAGATAGCATCAACAGCCTTGCTGAAGTCAAGGCAGACAACACCACTGTTCTCCCTTCATTTAGTCAGCTAGTCATCCCATTGTAGAAGGCTATCACATTGGTTAAGTATGATTACCCTTTGGTGAATCCATGCTGACTACTCCTCATCATCTTCTTATCCTTCACATGCTTAGAGGTGGCATCTAATATGAGCAGTTCCAGCACTTTTCCAGGGATGGAAGAGACTGACTGGCCTGTAGTTCCCYGGGCCACCTTATGAAACATGCAGGATGGCCCAAATAGGAAACTGGTAGCCATTTTCCCAAATGGGAAGAACCAGGAAAAAAAGTCCTGCGAAGCAATACAGTACCCTCTTCCTCTGGGAAAGAGTAAAACCCATGTCAGTGGTGGAGCTGTGTTGTTCAGAGCAACACATGGTCCAAGGCCCAGTGCAGCTCATAGCCAGTGAACTACAATGCACAGGTCCCCACTAAAAACCTGTCAGCAGCCCTCAAAAGGCAACAAGCTAGATCATTACCTGAATACAGATATTTATGCTAGATGGAAACAAGGGGTAATCTGACGGATAAATCCTCCCTACTCTGAGAAAGAAGAAAGACAGAGACAGAGAAACATTTGCTAACTTTCTAAGGCAAAGGCCATTGTGCRTGGGCAGCAACTCCTGGCCGTCTGATCGTGCACTCTTCTTCCATGCTCCTTGCATGGAAGGAGCTCCTTGCATGGAAGGATCTACAGGACTTTGACAATGGCTACAAACCATGGCCTTCTGATTTTCTCCCCATGAGTTTAACAATTATCTGTGACCAAAAAGCCATGCATGACATTGTGCATTTGTCAAATATGCAGCAATATATGTTTCCCAATATGTTTTCTGACTATATTGTGTAAATAATAGAAAACCTAGGTGTGTATTACAGGTGTGTATTGCAGAAAGCAGTGCTTGCAAACAGGATAGATTTCTTTTCTATGGCTGATGCAGGGAGGCATCACCCACTGTGGTCCACCYGAGTCTCTTGTCTTCTAAGGAGTGGAGATGTTGAATCTGTACCAGCTGCATCTGGTCTTTCCAGGGAGGTGCATGATGAGGGCCAGTTTATGTTGCAGAGTCAAGTCTATAGAGAACTGAGTTTAAATTCATGCCCCAAAGCTCATGTGGACACAGTCCTACAGGAGAAATTTGGACTGCTGATGACAAAAATAACAGGCTAAACCCTGACTTACTGCACCCCAGTAGAGCTTTGCTGGTTTCAGAAGAGCTGTATCAGGTACTTAAACTAGGCTCCGGCATAGCCACTTTGCTCAGTGGGAGCTCCTTCCAAGTCCAACCATGACTGCTCCTCATGGCCACATCCTCACTCTGTCCGGCTGCACATCTAGAGAGGCAAAGAGGGTGTCTGTGGTGGCAGRCATCTCTCTCTACTTCCTTCTGGCTGATGCTTGCACTTAACACAGCATTTTTACTTTACAGAAGTCTTTGCACTAAATGATTTTGTCYTAATTGCTGCATTACCTGAGTTATCACCCGCACAAACATTCCCTTCAGATCAACATACCGGCTGGGCCAGAAATCACACAATTGATGTTTTGGTTTCCACTGCGTTGTTATCTAAATCCAGTTACTGCTCAAAATGAGACTAAGTCAACAGACTTAACTGAATGAAAGGACTGTGAGACAACCTAGAGATTTGTGGCCGTGTATGTCCGTGCAGGAGCTAATCACTAAGCAAACACTTCATAACAAAYAGAGCTGGGCTGAGCAGGCTCAGCGGCCCTGGATGCTCCCGACACACGAGAGTTGTGGGAGGCATTGTTGGGGCTGGCAGAAGATTTAAGTAACATCTCAAACAATGTAGCACCATGGAGAAAAGCTGGGGATGGACAATAGAGCCGGCCATGAACAAACATGTCTGCTTGCTGCCTACCTAGATCAGCAGATAGCAGTGGCCCCATAGTAGTGGCAAAAATATAATTGCTCCCTTGTAATTGTAGCTCTTTGGATATGTAAAATAGCTGTGTTGGCACACAACCGCTGGGAACCAGTTTTTGCTCCATGTCTTCAGCTCATTTCTGSAGAGGTAACTCCCTAACCCCTCTGCTAGCCCTTGCAGACACCCTAAATTTTCTTGTCTGAAAGCCATGGTATTGCCTCCGACTTTGAATGCTATTTCTATTCAGGAGAGAAAGATGTAAAAGAAACAATATGAGAATGGTGAGAATGGGCATGCTGGGTCTAACTATAGCCTCATCTTACCTACCCCCCAGTCTTCAGTGGAGGCCATGAGTAGAACCTTATGGAAAAATATTAAAGTTGGTCTTATCTGCACTGCATAGAGTCATAGCAAAGATTTAGTCCCACTATGACAATGCTGCACAGACTTTCTCCAGAATAGAGAATAGAAGGCATAAAAAGAGAAAACCTTACTTTGAAATTGCAACCTACCCTGACAAAATCTGTGCCCTTACTTTTTTCTCACCTGTTCATTTCAGGGAATGCATGTTCAGGGAATGCATGTTGCTAAYTGATGGAGCTGCTGTTTGGAAAGGCTGCAGCAGAAATGTTCAGATCCATGCCAAAGGCTCATCTTAGCCCTTCGAAGGGAGGGTGAAGCTGCAACCCTCCTAAAATAGTCATAAATAACTTCTAAACCAAGATGACTCACATAACTTTCCTGGCTGGTAGGACATCAGGTGACGGAGAACCTGAATCAGGTTCTTAGCTTGGCAGTAACAGGCGTACAGTTACCTAAAGCTGGCTTTATCATGAGCAGGATAAAAAGCCATTTTATTGGGGGGTTAAAATTGCTTTTGGTTGGAAAAAAAATTCTATACCACCAGGAGACACACTGCTCCCTGAACAAGACTCCTCACTCTTGACTGAGGCCAAAGCTARGACATCTAGCTAGGACATCGTTTAGGATTATGTCCTCTAAACAGATTCATTTGCTGAATTCAAGGTTCCATTCCTAGGTTCCATTCTCCCTAAGGGAGGCCAGAGATGACAACATTATACTTGCAAGACATTTGTCAGTTCTCCCCCTTTGACAGACACTACTWACAGAAAAAATAGCCCTTCTAGGAAAGCCAGGAGAGATGGGAAGGATAATTATCTTTGTGATCAGGTGCTGTGTGGCCACRGTGCTCTGCAACGTCTAAAGAAAGCGCTGCTGAATGCCCAGGTTTCAGGATACATTAATAACAGACTGCACTATATTTCATTCTTTTAACAAGTGCTGAATGTGCAAAGGCTCCTTTCCCAGCTTCTGTCTCTGTCTTGGAAGCCAGAGAATAACTGTGCACATAATTATTTTCAGATGCCATCCACTTTATGGATTATCTGAGTGGGATGCACAAACAATGGCAGCTAAAGCCATGAGCAGAGATTGAATGAGRCTTGCTCCCTTTTGGGAAAAATGAAACAAAACCACCATATGAATGGGTCACTGAAAACAGGCTGGAATATATTCCCTATAGTTGTTCCGAAAGTTCAAGGGCGGGGTGGGAGGGGAAAGATGTTGTATCTGTGTTTGCTAAACTTCTAATATCTGAAAGTACTTAAAAAACACACACACACTTCTTTTCATGCAATCATGGAAAAACACACTAAGCTTTTGACTTGATGGTTTTGTTTTTCCAGTGAGTCTCTTCCAGGTTCCATGCGCCATCTCATAGTCACGTCTGCTGGGTGAGCTCTGAGCTAACAAACTTCAGAAGAGCTCTTTGCGATTCTGCCACATAAAGTTTCAAGTATCAGCTTGCTGGAAGKGCAGCGGAGAGGGAGGGAGGGAAGTGGTGTGAGTTCTGCCAACACACCTGCACAAGCTTTGGACTCTCCTGGACACTCTGTGCACTAATGATGTATAACCTGTAGAGCCTGGCAACACACTCACTGAAGACTAAAACAGACAGGCTGTGCWTGCCTCTGATTTCTAATTTCTTAAAACAAGTAATACTCCCCACCCCCAGCCCTGTGCTGTAGGTAAATGCTTAGCAYGGAAACTGAGATGTGTGTAACTGCACAGAGCTTCTACCAAGGTAAGGAACAAACGGCAATTTATTTACAATATTTTAGGCCTAGGCAATTTTTATTTTAAAGAAAAAAAAAACAACAAAAGCTAAAAGAGAAAAAAAAAGCTAAAAGAAAGACAGAGTTTGTTTCAGCTCCAATGTTCTTCTAATTTTTCTTTTGACTATTAGAGATGCAGCTGGATCCTATTTCTAATCCACTTTCAAATTCACTTGAATTAAAATCCCAGATCACCGCTGTGTTTTCAAGTTGAAACGTGCATAGTAGCCAACGTTTATATTGCAATTTCTGGAGTTATGGAATGATGTGCTCCAGTAGAGGAAAGTGTGTTGTATGCCTGAGTCTTGGGGGAAAAAAAAAAAAAAAAANGGGAAAAAAAAAAAAAAAAAAGGTTGGCATCAGTGTTATTTGGAATTAGAGCTCACTTGTAGAATAAACAGCCTTGAAGTTAATACTCTGGGCTACATTTTAYATTCAGTTCCACCCGCTGCTTTTAGTGGGTATGGAAGAGCAAAGTTTGCCATGGTGTAGAGGTAGGAATGGAAGTACAATTTAATTAYAAAACCCAGATATTGTTGAACTTTTATCTGAAGTTTAAAATCCCCTCCCTTTTATTTTGGGGTTTATTTCAATGAGAAATTACCTTTCTGACTAAAACAGAACAGCAGGCCTGTCCTTGCTCCAAAATACCTGGGCTTTCCCTATTTCTACCTGAATTTCAGTCTAAAAACTCACACGTTTTTTCCTCCAGCATCCTGTTTATGTCTAAATGCAGTAGCACAGTCATGTTAGACTTTGCCACCTGGAAAACACCGTAATTCTCATGAAGTTATGAATCCCCATATTCTTTAGGCTTTCCAAATACACTACGACAATTCCAGGCCACTGCCAGGTTAAGACAGCCAGACAGTATTTATGGAAAATCATTTCCAATAGCAGGATATGATTATGATATAATTACAGCAGTTTACGCTGACATCCAAGTGGACAGATGTGAGCCAATAATTAGAATAACGGATCCACCCATYTACCACCTAAAAGTAAACAAGCTAGTATGATTAAAAAGAAGACTAGAAGAGAGGGCTCAAGCACTCTCCTTCAATTGCATTACCGTATGATCGGCAAGTTGTCTCATAATTCTTCTGCCAGGCAATTTATTGAACGAGAAACTCACTCTTATCTTACACAAGAAGTTTAGTGGTTTCATTCAGGATCAGCCCYTTGGAAGAGTGCTAGAAGTCCATCATTTTCAATAGGAGTGAGCGACACAGACTATATTTTAGAGATTGGGTGTTGTATGATCACAACCTAAACCTGCTAAGTACCTAAAATCCAGTTCAGCCTGAGCCGTGACTGGTACCACYGTAGAGTTCACATATTCAAAGAAGGAATGAAGCCTTTATGAAAACAATTGAAGAATAGATGAATATGAACTGATATCTTTCAAARGACTGGCTGATACGGAGAGGTTCCCATATGGATGGAAGATTAAAAATCCACATATGGATTCTGAGGAATTTGATGTGACATGAACGAAGACTGGAGTAGATCTTTGGCTGGACTAAATGAATATAACTACTGATGYTAAGTAAGCTTTGCTAGTATACATTAGGTTTGTGAACTATTAGCCCCACTGAGAGCAGAGTGTTTGCAGGAGAAAAATAAAAGACTTTTGTTTTGGTCATACTAGAATCAACTCCACTTCACTGTGAGGATTTGCCTCATTGATGGAAACAGAATGAGCAAGGCTCTTCACATTTGGGTTAGAAGCATCCTGAGAAGAGACTTAAAAYAACCCTGGTAATTTCTCTCCCTCTCTCCAAAAAGTGCAAATTAGCATAGGAGCATTTAGTCTTAACCATCCTCTTTCCAATAATGTACCAAAATCTCAATCCTTGATTCCATCAGGCTCACTGTCCAATTTCTGCTGGTTTGGGGCTGCTAGTAACTTTCCTTTTCCTCTACCCAGGCTGTTTTAGGAGTGGTCTCTTGAGACAAGGGTCCTTCTTGACTTGGTCCTTGACCTGTTCATCATCTTCAGCTATTTGGTCAAAATAAAACATCRGTGGCTTTCCAAAGATGTATTGGTGGTTTCTCTTGAGAGTTTACTTCATTCCTCTTCCACCATTCTTCCTTCCTSAGCAAGATGGTGACTGCTCCTGTGATTCTGGCTACAGTTGTTTCTGGTCCATAAAAAAGCCACAAGCTAATTCCCATCTTCATAGATTTCATGACTGTTATAAAGTATCAGGTTGAGACCATTAGTCCTTTTTCTAAAATACATATGGGACATCTCAGATCTGCTGAGTATGGGGCTTTATTCTGAGGATGATGGAATCCACAAGAGAACAGTGCAGAAGACTGGCAGTTATTCACATGAGAATGGCTCTTGAGAATTGGTCTGGGTCAAAATAATTCACGAATGCCCAGTCTTACATGAATTCTCCTAGTGTTTGGGATAACACAGATATCTCAAACCAGTCAGTGTCAGTTTCTTCTGGCTTTTCAGGAGGGATAMTGACAGAAGATGATGGTACTGAACAGGACTAAAAATATAGAAACAAAATAGGCAGAACMAAGAAATCATTCCCAAATTTATATTTCCAAGAAATTCACAACCCTGAATTAAACAGGTTCTGCTATTCTTTGACACACCCTTTCATACAATGTTCATCCTTCTTGCTACCATCATTAGGAGAAAACAGGTGGCACTCAGCTTAAAGTTCTCATCTCTAAATACGTCAGGGTTACATCAGACCAGCTTGGACTATGTCCTTTTTCTACATATCCAAACATCACGAACACCCTCAAAGGAGCTGGYTAAATGGAGGAAACTCTTGTGGCAGCTGAAACAGCTTATGCTAGCTGAGGATTTGGCCTACTAACACCTGCACCTGTGGCATGAGGACAAATAAAGGCCCATGCTCTGAAGCATGGCAAGCTCCCGGTCTCCTAAGCCGTACAAAAATCCCATTTCCTTTTTACTTGTGCTAAATGTAAAAACAGAAACAAAGACACACACCTAAATAAACAGAAAAGCACAGACAGCAGAAGGGGAGAGAGGCCCTAGTGCAGGTCTTAAGCCAACTAGAACAGTGAGATGTTTTCTATTAGCAGTCCTTCGTGTGAGACCGCGCCATATCATGCAGACAAGAAAGCGAGTGGGAGACTTTTTGGACAATGTTGGTTTTGCAAATGTCTTGCAATTACAGAAACACCTGCTTTACATTATTTTTCCTTCTGATCTGCAGTAAAAATCCCCAGTGGTCAACATTTCTCAGCAGGCCTCATTTCTTTCTTCTCTGTAGAAGGCTCAAGTCACTGATCTCTAAGCCCTGGGCTACCAAAAGGTCACTCCCCACTCTCACTGAGTAGGAGGGAGAAGACAGAGGGGAGAGGGCCACTTTTGCAGAGAATCACGCCAAAATATTAGCTAGAGGACCAAAACCACACAAGACTGCTTACCATGAGGTGGGGAGGGAGGCAGGAGCGCTACCCTGGCCAAATGGATGGGTTTGTAAGACGCATCTGTTTTCACCATGAAAACCTCACAGCCCACACCTATGCAACACACACCACTCTAGTCACCACAAGTTATTACTCTTGGTCTCCACTGCATCCTGTGGAGCTGTAATGGGTCTGACACAGTGTCCAATGAAACCAAAGGGAGCCTTTCCATTGACTCAATGGGCTTTGGAGCAGGCCCAACATCTGTTTGGCCCTCTCTGTACCCAGCACAGCCAATTCATTCTTTATCCATTCCTGGGCCTCTCTCTCTAGTAGTGTCCATATTTTTCCTACTTATGGTTGTTATTAGCCACACCAAGCACCACCTCCAGGAGGAGTCCATCCTCATCCCTTCAGCAGCCAAAGCCTTTGGCATGCTGCAGTTGCAAATGCTGCCCCAACTACTTATCATTCCAGTTAAGTAACAGTTTCCCTCTGTCTTCTTGTTTATTTTTCCAGGCCATCCCTTCAAGCTGCCAAGCTCTTCCTACTCTTCTCCCACCACGGATAGGGCTGATTGTGCCATCTGTTGTATTGCAAATCTTGTCAAGAATCAACACAGAGGCCAACCAGAAAGGTCCAAGAGCCCAAGATGATTAAATAGCATTGTCAYGAGTAGGAACAGGCACTCTGCACAGGTATTTCTCACCCTGGTTGCTGGCAGTCCAGGAAATGGTTTCCCTGCAGCTCTGGAGTGTGAGGGTAGGAATAGCAGGCAGACAGTTCCATYATCTAGCCTCAGGGTCCAAAGTTAAAGGAAAAGAGATCTGGCTATATAAATATATATATAAGCTGTTTGTTGATATAAGACCAAACCTATATTTCCTCAAGTGTGAATATAAGTATTGTTCCATAGAGCCAATTCAAAGCCCTTCAGTTTCTAACAATTCTCATCAAATCTGTGATTTTTGTTGGGCAGAGCGTCATGGGACCAGGACACAGAAAACACCATGCATTGACCGTGCAATACAGGATATTCATCTCTTCATTGGGCACTTGGATTCTAGGGTCCTTTTTTTCATGCCATGTCCCATGCCATTGCTAGGCTRTTATTAAAAAGCCTAGCAGTTCTTATAGTGGAAAAACAATTAATCAGTTTTCAATAATATAAATCAATAGATACTTCCGAACACAGAGCTGCATATACATTTCATGCATTGCCTTTTGTAAGCCGGGCTCCATGAAAAGTCCCCTCAATGYACCCTGAGATCTCATGGATCTGAAAACACGAGGATGATGCATGTGGCCAGACGTGTGGACTGGCAGGCTGCTGGCACTGTGTATAGGCACATCTGCATGTCAGGTAGTTACTCATCCCTGCATACTTCCCTGATAAAATCTGGACTGCCTAAAGCTGGTATTTTCACTCCAGGTTCCTTATCAAGGTGTTTACCATCTGCTGTCTGTGCCTTGCAGACTGAGGGTGTTAAATGCTCCCTTAAATGCTCCCTTATTTTATCTCTGGTACAGTAAGTCCAAGTATGTAGGGGTTGCCATACAATATACAATACAGATTTATATAGAAATACACTGGTGCACATAGTGGGTGGCTGTTGTCCTGTGTCTCACTGTGAGCCTGATGATAGAATCTCACCCTGTTTGTACCTGAAATGTTGCTTTTTTTGATCCCCACACGGGCTTTCCTCTGTTTCATGGTGTTTGCYGTGGTGTCTTCTGCTAGTCCTTAGTTTCATTTTAAAAGCTCTTATCTTCTTTGGAGAATTCTACCCCAGTGTAACTGTTTTATGGTTGTGTGAAGAAAAGGTGCATTTGGGATGAAATCATCTCAGGAGTGGCACAAGCATTTATGTCACCTCCACATATACATATAGCATCTTCTATTCTCTTTAAAATACAAAGCATCACTCTTTGTCTCTCTCAATAACAATCACTTGTCACAAATGTAAGCTTTCTATGGGACAGTCCCTTTCCAAAAGCACTGCACACCCATTGTTGATAGCAATAATTTATTTTGAATTTCTGCTCTCACCTTCCTCTTCCCATGTCACTCTAAATCCTTCACAAAGTGTCCTGGATGGTTTTGCCATCCCATTAAATTTGACTAAAGGGGACATAGATTCTGAAACATAGTTTCTGAAAAAAAATTTAATTTCCTTTGTGAAAATATTGAGGAGAATTATTTGATTATTCACGGGGGAAACTTAAACAACAGACCTATTTCAGTTTGATTTCACAAAAATGGCACATTGCATTAGTTTAATAATAATGTATGTGGCTTGTGATTAGTCGAGTCCACATTGCACTGGGCAAAGACGCAGGTTATCTCGGGAACCTCATTCTACAGACTACATTGTCACAAAGAAGAACTACCATGGGGCAACACAAGACAGAAATAGACTGGTATCAGTCTGCCTCAACAGAAAGCCTTTTTGGCTAAATTCAAACAAAATTAAACTAATTGTAATTTGATTTCAGAAATGTCCTGTCTTGTTAGATCCAAAAGTGGCAACATGAAAATTTTCACTCTTCAAATAATTACAATTTCTTCTGACATTTTCTACTCCCATATCCCATCAATTTGGGAAGCTAAAAGCAAATTGGAAAGTCAGAACCATCACAKGAGGGAGACGTCTAAATGCCCTGAAATTTTTGTCAGGCTGGCTCTGAGGCACTGTGGGGAAACAGACTTCCCTTTGATGCTTTGATTTCCACTTTTGTAAACTTGTATGAACGTTATTTGCTTCCTCGCTTTGAAATATCTCAAGAGAAAGAATGAGCTCACAGGCTCTTTTTCTTATAGTAACAGCCCAGCTGCTATTACGTGAGGCAAACTCATTAAAATCCCACCATCACACCCCCATATAAAGCCATGCTCAAGGTCTGTTAGACAACATGTAATGGGACCAAGGCAAAAAAACTTTTGTTTTAGAGTAGTTTAAATTCCTTGTGGTCTGTCTGGTGAAAGGGGACAGATTTGCATCCAAGGCTGTCATCATACCTGACAGCCTCCTGTCTCASCCAGTGACACCACTTTGAAGCCCGCCAGCTGGGCAACTGAGCCCCGTCCTTGGGCAGCCCTGGCGATGGCGAATGAGAACCAGGCAGGGTCCAAGGGTCTGGTTTTTCCATCCCTTTGGTTTTTGGACATGCCAACAACTGAAATCAGAGAGGTGACTGCACATCTGAGGTCACGTTAATTAGGTGCCAGCTGCAGTGAAGACATGATGACACGAGCTCCTGTAAGAGTTGGCTGCCCAGGTTTGTGCCCTGCAACCAGATGATATCCTGTTTTGTACTTTCCCTCCTGTTTGTATTAAGAACAGCTAGACCAAAACGAGCTCGCGATACGCCTGCTGCCCTTGTGTGGCTCCTCCTCTGAACCCCCTRCAAGCTGCGATTTCTTCGGTCGCAACCTGCTGCAAGCCCTGCGTGCGAGCCCAGGTGTGGGGTGCTCAGAGCCGGGTCGGAATAGCCCTGCGGAGGCCTCCAGCTAGAGGCACAGGAGAGCAGACACTTTGCAAAGCGCTCATCTGCATTCCCACCCTGTCCTGCAACCTCCAAAGACAGAACGCAAGAATAAAATGTAGGGAACCACGTAGCGGGAGTGAGGAACTCAAAAATTACTCCTATAGTGAAGAAACCACCTAATATATTCAAGATGTCAGAGGTTAGCCATGGTGCACGTGAATCATGCTGCAAATACCTCACCTTTAACTTTACCGTCGTAATTAGATTACAAAGTTTTTATTACGGTTTTAAATGCTGCCTTTACAGGTTGCTGCCCAGCTGTGCACTTAAGTCTGGCTTTATCACACTTTCTGAGCTCATCACATTTAATTCTGCTCTTACAATGCTGGATTAACTTTAAGGGTCACTGAAGTCAGAAGTCAATCACCCTTGCCCTACTAATGGATTCACACCATCCCTACATGGCCCAGAAGAGTGATGTGTACAGTAAAATAYATTTATTGGAGTGGTGGAGGGGAAGGAGCTTTTTTTTACTTTTCTTTTCTTTCTTTTTCTTTTTTTCCTGCTTATTTATTCTAGAGCTCTACTTGGTTATCAGGAAGTTTGCAGATTACTGCATTGAAGASATGTTGCTTACTTCCATGTGAAATCTTCTCAAAACACTGGTGTGAGAGCTAAAAAGGAGAAGGTGTGTGCCTATGAGAAGCTGATGGCTAAATAATGAGGTTCTTAAGGCCTCATATCATTTAAGCAATTAGTCAGTTGTCTCCATTCAAACATCCAAAAATCACACCCCATGCTCACACTCATTCCTGCAAGAAAGCCCACCCCAGTATTTTATGGATCCTGTCTCTGACATTTGAGGCAGCCACAAAGGAAAAAGATCTTTTCTTTTTCTACRGGTGACTTCCTCATTGTTTCCGATGACCAAGAAARCATGGCAAGGCACAGATTTAAAATCTTCATCTAAACATCATTCATTTCTAGTTTTCACCTGGATCATAACCAGTAAATWTCAGATGGGCTAGTGCTACTTACCMTCCCCCCRAACATGATTCATTATTYAGAAAAATTAATCACATAAATGGATAAGTAAAAGGAAAATTATATTTTTTCTATTAATAAAATAGAGAACTGAGCTGCAGAGCATCCAAGTGATTTACATGAAGTCACAGAAGGGGTCTGAGAAGATCTGGAAAAYCAAATTAGCTCCAGTGGAAAGGTCATTTTTGTCTTTTTTCCAGTGSAATACTTTGAACAAAATGAGAACAGACCTGAGCCAGAGATGTGTCCATCCAATGACTTCACTGAAAAATGAAGGGCAAAATTCATCATTGGGTGATAAAATGACAATTTTAATTGTCAGTATTGTAACCTTTGCCATTCAGTGACCAGACACAACCTTTTTGGAAACAAGGTTAATATTCTTCAGCAATAATACAACCTTCTCCCAAGGAATGTGTGCTGATTAAGGCAAAGAATTTCACATGGTCACAAAATATCTATCTCAGAGTCCTGGGCTTATAAAATACTCTATTTCCTCCATTAATTGTGTCCACGTGGAGTTGTAACTAAGTAGCTGAAACAAATAAAACCAAAGTAATATTGTTTCCTTTTAAAATATTTCACTTAATTTGGGGAAGAGGTTTGGGCTCATTAAAAATAGACCATCTCCCATGAGGGCTTTTTCCTTTTCTTCTCCAAGTCTCTCAAACAATCCTTAGTAACATATATAGCAGCACAGCGCTCCTCAGCACAACCTTGGCTGGAATCACCCTCCTGTTTGACTCAGCAGCTCCTGTCAACCTTTGCAGTGGAGGCACACAGCCTTCACTTGGCCAAACAAGGGGAAGACTTGGTGTCTTCTGAGGCATCATTTTTCTCAGAYGGCCAATGACTGTGAGCAAATTTTCCTCTTTCCAACTTCAGCTCATTAGGAAATTCTACCCCTTCCTCCTAGGCAAAGTCTTGCTTTTTATCATGGAAATAGCAGTAGGTCCACTCCATCTGAAGGATCAAGCAACGGCTAGACTTTTGTTAGCTAGCTACTTAGTCAAAGGGCTTATGGAAGCACTTAGCTTCTTCTGGCGGAACTCAGTCTCTTCCCTCATCCAGAATTTTATGAATTAGTTAGTTACATCAGCAGCCCATGTCATCAGCAATTAATGACAATTTAACTCCCCTTAGGCTAATGTGAATCATGAAGTAGGGGACAAATCATGTTAGGYATAGTTAAAGAGTGATCTGGAACAAGGGCACTGAACTGCAGAAAGAACATCCAGAAAAGATTGAACAAATCTAGAGACTTAAATCTAGAGACTTTCTTGTCTAACATCATTTTTTTCACCCTCATCAGAATTATCTTTTCCTCTTAAGTTCACCTCTCCAAAAGAAAGAGCTATCCCAACCAGGACTCCCTCTGACTGAAAAAGGGAGAAGGTCCAGTGATGTAGTCACTGTAAGTCTCCCCACTGCTTGTGCACTCTAACCTAAAAAGCACTCACCTCACTGGGAGAGGGGCAATGCTGGACCTCAAGGAAAGAAGATGGATGGATCTGACCTTGTAGGAGGAGGCGGAATGTGTAAATGTGCATGGAAGCATAACATTTACAAGACATATATATAAAAATATGAAATACATATGAAATACTGCCACAAAAGGCATATAGCTTTTAAATTAAAAATTCTTTTAATGAAAGTTCATAGGATTCTTTCTTTTTATTTTTTTTAAGAKAATTCTATTTTAACAACCACACCTCTGGTTTTCCTAATAATTTCAGCCCGTTTTGTGCCTGGATATTACTATTATGTGTAAGTAAGTGCTCTTTTAATATACAGGCAAAATATATATAATGACCTTTTTACTTACTTTTCAGAAGGTTCAAMCTATTGACCTGGACATAAACCTGTGGGATAACACAAAACCATGAYCCTTTTTGTCAAGGGCTGTATGCTTCAGTCCCGTTTCACAAGAAGATCTGAAAAATAAGACAAGTATTAGAATAGTGCATGCTAATTGCTCAAGGAATATCACAAAATGACTCCTTTGTCAACTACGGTGTTAAGAGCAGTTACTTCACACTCCTGGAGAATTTGTTTTTAAGGACACAGATGTTAATGGTACCTCCAACAATTTGCATTTCTGTTCACTGAGTGGAAGAGTCACTCAAACCAGGTTACTTAGTTATCTCTCTGTGCAAAAATGGATCCAGGCAAGAGATGTGATGATCACATAGACCTGGATCCTATGATCCTTCTCTGAGTTTCACCCTCTCTCTTGTGGGCTTGGTTGCGCTCTAGAAGAATTCATGTCAATGTTTCCAGGCAACAACCAAAACTGTTCTGGAGGGTGCTCCAGCCAAACGCTGTAGAAGAGTTAAGGAGTTCCCCAGTGCTGGGTCACTTCAGTTCTCCTCATTGGTTTTGTTCTTCTTCTATAGGGGGACATCACATCGGGAAAACTACTGGTGTCCTGCTGTTCACTGCGGACACCACTGGGAATTGGCATATGGCCTTGTAAACTATGATTAGATCTACAAAGTAAACTCTCATCGTGACCTCTCTAAAGGTCTTTAAAAACACATTTCCCTAACTGCTATGATTATATTTGAATTCTTTCATTTTGGCAGTAACTTCATAGACATTTTCCTCTCTTCTCCCTTTTCTGATTATAATTTTTTGGGTGCTATAGAAAAAATCATTACTCAGCCCTCTTTTCTCCTCACACTTTCTAACTCTGAGCATTAACACTCTCCTCCCATCAAAAATAGGATACGGATATACACACTTTCTGGCACTGAATAAACTGAAAGTGAAGTATGATGCTCTTCTGGAGCATATTAGAAGGTAACTTTGCTCAGTCTTCCATTGATTATTATTATTATTACTACTTATGTTAGTGCCACACTTAGAATGATAGAAAAGATCAAGGATTGATGACTGTTCAAGGCACTATACAGATATAGTATAAAGAAGGTTCTGGCCCTGAACAGTCTGTATCTTGGCCCTGTATCTAGGCCAAAGCAGATATGAAACAGATATAGAATAACCTTGAAGGAGACATTTTGCCAGCGTTAGAAGCAGAACCCAGCTCAGCTGACCCTGCATCACTGATACATCCCTGTAGGCTCTTAACATAACCTGAACTCTGTCCTCTGTAGCCTCTTGAATATAGCCATACCAAATTCTGTTTCTTAATGCAAGGGCAAGAACTACTACCTTTATACAGCCCTGACATAGTTCATAGTCCTAGCAGTTGCCTGTGGAATTGCAGCAAGGTTTTACAAAAAATCTTGCCTCCTCACCATGAGATTATGTGAACGTTGAGTAGGATTCCTGTGCCAAGATAACAAAGCAACATACTRAATGGCAGGCTACCTATGGCAAGGCTTTGGGAAATGCTATGGAAAGTGACTTCTCTGAGCCCCAGCTCTCACTGCAGTACTGGACAGACACAAATCCGTCTTGTACATGAGGAGGCCCCTCCTCAGGCAGCAGAGGGGATCTCGGAGGCATGGCTTGGGCTCAGTTAGGCCAAAGAGGGTCACAGTACAATGACCTTCCTCCTTCCATCGAAGCAGTGACACTTGTGAGTAAGCAGGGCCCTGGGCTGGTGTGGTTTCTGTCCATCAAACCCTGCCATGGGGCTAAGGTCATAGAATYGTTTTGGTTGGAAAAAAAAATCGAGATCATTGAGTCCAACCATAAGTCTTTCAAAACCATGCCAGTTAAACCATGTCCCTAAATGCCTCATCTACACGTTTCTTGAACACTGCTAGGRATGGGGACTCCTCTGAGAATTTAGGCACCTGAACTCTCAATTGTAGGGTTTTTTTTGTTGTTGTTGTTGTTGTTTTTCAGCATCAAATATTTGTCACTGCAGAGACCTGTGGACAGAGCAGCAAGGTGCCTACTGAGATCCAGAYTACTTCAGGATTAATCTGAGTGGGGTTGCTAGATTACTTTTGTGAGTTGAAGTGCTTATATTCTATCTAAATCTCAATGCAACTGAATTTAGCCAGTCTGAACCTCACCCTAAATTCTTTTTCTGAATATAGTTTGGCTACCAGATTTAGTGTTCACAAACAAACCACTCTTGTTATATTTGCTGCTGTACTATACTTTTCATACACCAAAGGGTTTGCATTCACTGATCAAGACAAGTCCATAAGTATTTTGCTGTCTATAAAACAGACATTACAACTCAGGCAGAATGCTTAGAGTCCCAGATAAAATCTGATGTGTAAATGGGCTAACCTCTTCTTTGGTGCTGAGGCTTTTAGGATATGCCTGGTTTCCTATAATAATATTATAATCATAAAATTTTAAAGATTTACTAATATCATATGATTCTTTACAAACTGGATATAAGCACTATACATATCTTCATAAGAATATCTGATGTTTGATTAGATGCATGACAYGGAACTAATGACACAAATATTCAGTAACATATGTTCACTCAGAAGTAGGGGCTGTGCATGCAAGTCATATGCCAACACATGCATTTTCTGATTATATTTTTCTATGCATCATAAATGGAGACACAGACATAAAAATATTTGGCTTTAAGGGCTGAATCACTTGGCTTTGATAAGATCTTGTCTAGATAAAAAATGAATTGATTGGCATCTCACACTTCATAGGTTTAATGAGATCATGACTGTTCTTTAATTRGTCTAATTACCTGATCATAGCATTACAGCTATGTAATATAGACCTGTAAAACAGAGTTATACAATATACATGCTCTGTATGCTAAAATGCATCAGGTAATATAATAAAAAAGACAATACAATACACATTTGTGTGAGAAGTATTGCTAGGATTATCGGTAGTGAATACTCACAAGCATGAATAAAAATTTTCCTTAGTAATGACTGCAGGATTTGACTCTCCTGATAGAAGCTTCTAAGAACATAAGCGTACAAGGAACACCCGCAAACATGAAGGCTGTGAAAAATGAAATCATCTGTAGTCCAGGGTAGGATCTGGCTTCTTTAAGACTGGAGTCTAAGTTCCCCCATGATGTTCAGACACCTAATTCTCACTTTGATTTTCCATGTCTGCTTCGGAAATATAATTTTCCCCTTTGCTTTTTTTCATGGATGGCTCAACACTCACAGCATTTTTCTCAAACCACTTGTCTTCTTAATTTTGGAAATTATCAGTGGTCATCAAGTGTTTTCTTAATATAATTGTTTAGATCTCTCCTGGTCACACAACTAGCATCTGAGAGAAACATCACAGAGTGCAACTGTGTCTTTAATTATCTCTTTCTTCTGAGTAAAGATGCTACGTGCTACAGCATTTATTACGTTTGACGAGAACAATGAACTTAAAACGGGTCATTACACAGGCTAATTCCTTATCAAAATACCTTGCTAGGAAGTGTTTCACCTGTTCGTATGTTTCTTATCACAATTGCTAATTGATATATTACACTTAAAATGATTGTATCAATTAAAGCCTCTTCTATCATAACCACTGCTCTCTGCTTTACTGGCACTCTAATTAATCTCTAGTTGACTCATCCACAGGGAAGTACATTCATCGGCTAGATTCAGCTCTTCTGATTAAATTTCTGCAGTGRGTTTCATACCCTCCATTCATCTAAGCATGTGCCTTTCCTTAAGCCTAGTACTAAGTCAGTCTGCCTCTTGGTTCAGCAATTCCTGCAAGTATATTATACTTACATTGCTGCTGATTTGGAGTTTAAAGCTGTCTTCAAATAAGTGGTAAAGTTCCCATTGATAAAACTGGTTAAGAGGGCTGACCATAAGTGTATACTTAAAGGCAGGCTGCGACTCAAAGGTTTTGCAAACTAAGTGCCATCTGATTGACCTTTCCTAGTCACACAGGTTAAAAATAATGTTCTGAGTGCCTTTTGTGGTTCCAAACAATATTATTCCAAAGACATCACACAAAAAATCAGTAGATGTTATGGATTTTTTGCATAGTCATAAAACTAAAACAATGTTTATATTGCTCAATCCTTCCAAGCAAAACAGAGTGCACCCGTTTTGTAGGGCCGGTCTCTTGGGGTTATGGTGGGGACCAGGGAGGACAGCAGGGAAATCCCTGCCATGATTTTCAGAGTCAGAGTGAAAGAGCGACATTGTTGATTCCTCCTGTGGGGAGACACTTTGGGTCTGATCTTGCTGTATGTTAGTGCATGAGGATACACACAGAAGTCTAATGGGATTGTCAAAAAGACATTACTCACCCATCAGGAGGCCTCCTGCTCTGCCAAAGAGCTCCTGCACAACTGAGCTCAAATTGCAAAACCTCCATGCACGTCTATTTCTCATCTGTTAGAAGAGAATTACAGAGGTGCTAGAGGATAAATGTAGTGGGAGGTGCTAAAAAAACCCAAAACAACAACAACAACAAAAGCACATTTAAGATTGATTAGGTACCACTAGTTATTCTTATCTCAAGGCATGCCTGAGCTCTCTAGTTATCTGGATGACCAAGAAGTCACCTGTGTGGTGACAGAGGTGACTGGTCCCTGACCTCCAGCTGAAAGGGGAACACATCGGGGAATGAAGCAGTCCTCTGATGTTTGGTCCAGATCAGCAGGTGAGTGATCCTGTGGACTCTGAAGATCTACTGGACCTTTGCAATGATACAGAAACCAGTGAAAAACCTCTGGAGGATGACCTACCTCATGGGATTTCTGGTGCCCTCTGTGCTATGGGAGAAATTGGCAACTACAAATGTCAAYAAAAGAAGGAAAAAAATCCTAAATATACAGAAGAACATTCCTGCTGCAAGTTCCTATTCACTCATCCCAGCTTGCTGGCTCTTCCTTTAGCTGTAAAGCTGCTCACCACATGTTACTCAGTGGCAATACAGCAGTTATGTCCAAGTAGCTCAGCACAGTGGGGGAATCCATCCTGCAGGCCTAGCAAGCACGGGATACACAGAAGGAGAGAGGATGTTAACAGAACGGATATCGTGTGGTGCATCGTTGCCTCTTTTCCTTGGGATCAACTCTATGGTATGTTCTACGGAATACATTTTAGGCAAATGTGATAAAGTCTTATGGAAGGATGGCAAAATGAAGAAATCTATGCATAGACCTTCTGGTAGATAAGAAATTCAAATTGCTCTTGTTGGAAGTGAGCAATAAAAAATATAAACAAACAAACAAAAGGTAAAGAAATAAAACTTAAGAAATTAATATATTTTCCTGTGCACAAAATTAAACAGTAAATCAAACAGGCTAAAACACGAGGAAGTGATGTGGGAAAATCCAGACTTGCTCCCCCAAGAGATYATGGAATTTCTGTAAATAGATAGGGAAAGAAGAAATACTTTGTCTCACAGAAATACAATTGTGCAATGCAGCAGCTGACTGGCCCTAGGTGTCTGTGCATCTTTAGCACTGGCGGGGATTAAGGCATCACAGAAAACATTCCACCTGGCCAAGCCGCTCAAGTGTGGCAGGTTCTCCAAGCGACAGGGAATACGGAGATGTTCCCAGCACTTCTCCTCCCCAGGGCCCTGCTCTCACCACCCGGCCTCTCTCCTGCAGCAGGAGATGGTTTGGAAAGTAGGTTGGAGTGACCCTGCTGCAYGTACGTCACAGGCAAATATTCTTTATGAGAATATCTGTTCTTTYCAGTGACTCCCACGGGAGCTGGAGGTATGCAGCACCACACTGCATCAGCACTTGCGATTACCACTAGTAAYAGTAATAATAAAGAGCAGGGGAAGAAATAATATTGCAACTTCCTTCCAACCTTGAGGTCTGTGTGTTTTGGGAGAGAAGGGATTCCACAGGGCACTCAGTTCTGCTTTCTTTTGAAGCAGTGGTAAATAGAAATGGTTGGCAAAACTTCAAAAGAACCATATAAAAGAACCATATATGTATGTGGTTATATAGGGTATATATATAAGGAATATATATATATTTCTTTGAAACATCCATTTCTACCAAAAACAAATCACTYAGCAAAGGCAGATCTCTTTTTGACTATATTTCACTTTGAAAGGAAAACATCCATAGGAAAAAAAATGCCAACAGTCCAGAAATTATTCCACTTCAAAATTAAGAGCATGAAACATTTGGCTTTTTTACTTTGAAGTTTTGATGTAGATCATTATGCAAGATTGTAAAAAGCAGGAATGGAAACAACAGATTTAGGCTCACATTTTAGGAGGGAAGGAGAAGCAATTTTTTTTCTTCTGAGGCAATTTCTAAATTCTCAAATCAAATTTCAAAACCCTTCTTAAAATGGGATTCCAGCTTGTACTTCATTTTCAGCATTGTTTTTGTCCTTATAAAGCTACTGCGATGCTCCACATCACACCTCCTCACTTACCAAACCTTCACCAAGCCTTTGGCCAGGGAGACTGGGTGCAGAAACTGAGGCAAAGAACAAGTAGGCGATTCTTAAAAATTCACACAAGCACTGATGGCACTATGTGACAAGCTGTAACTGTTGAACCTACGATCAGCACCTTTTTTTGCTCCCTTTGAGTCAACCTGGCTAATGACAAAGAGTCTTTTATTGTTGCCCTTGGAGGAGTTGGCTGGTGGCTCGCGCTCTTGCTCTCTCACTGAAAGGTGGCAAGAGCAACGTGGAGAGCCAGCCCCAGCGGGAACACGTGTCCTAGGTTGCTCTGTCTGCAAAATAATTTTTCTGCATGTCATCGAGGCCAAAAGCAGAGTCTGGGATCTGATACATGGCTAACTTCCCTCTCCGCGGCAGCCAGAGCAAGCGTGGTGACAGTTAAGGGGAAGGAAATTGAAATGTTTTGGGGAGTTACGGCATGGAGAGTGACATCTGCGGCAACGGGCTCATTAAGTGAAGGATTTGGTGTAATACATATTGTAACAGGGTCATATTCTTGGAAGACTAGGACTTGCCAGAAAAACAAACTAAATCAGCCAGGCTTATGATTTGGTTTGATTGCTTCCAAACTAAATTCTAATCTAAGTTCTTTTCAAGGTCATCAAAACTGGGTTTGCATGAATCTTAGGGCCAAATTTTCATCTGGTGCAAGCTGGAGTGAATCCACTTAATTCACAGGAAGCTTGCCAGTTTACATCAGATTGTGGTTATTTCTGAGGGTAGGTCATTTAAAAATATGCAAGTACTTCTTTCCAGCTATACTTTTTGAATAAAGCAAATAAATCTGAAACTTACCAGGATAAAGAGCATCCAATTTTTTTTTTTTTAATCATGGGACAGTGTTCCCCCTATCTTCAGTCACTTGTGCCCCAGCTCAGGAAAGCCAAGGWTGTAAGTGCTCTTCAGGTCTCTGTTGAGTATTCCCCAGGCTCTTCTTTGGCAAGAAGGCAGGTTCAGAAGGGTGCTGAACCTGCGAGARCCAAATGTGCTTGCAGGGGTGGAAACTGGAGGAGAGCAATGGAGGGACCTCCTCACTTGCAGTTTACAACGTCTTGCACCCCATCGCTTCTCCTTCGGGACCCCTGCCCTCTTGCTGACTCCCTTTCATGCTACACCAGACGCCAATTGGGTCCTGGGACTTGGACAATGCTATGAAAGAAAAATGTGTCTGGGAGAACAGACCCTAAATCAACCCCTAGCCCCCATTGTAGCTTACAAAGTTGGCCAGGCTCAGCTTCCCAGAAAAAAATACCCCATTTCCAGACAGAATTTGCAGCTTCAAAGGATGAAAAGAGATTGTGATTTGCCCCACAGCCCTGGGATGGGCTGGYTCTGAATAATCCCCTCTTGCATGAGGAAATACGGATTTATGGAATTACTTCTGGTTCTTCATCTCTAATGGTAATTCATCTTCCCATGGACTAATTTCTAGGTACGGTGAATAGCTCACCTCCAATCCCGCAAACTCATATTCACGGGAACAAGCCCATCCATGAGCTTAAGATTAAAAAAAAAAAGGTAGTTACCTGAGTTAGCGTTTGGTTCAGTAGGTCAGAARAAGGAGCAGCAGCTCAGTGAAAGGGAAAGATAGAGGAAGATATCCAGAAGCAAAGGTCTACAGAGATAAAAAGGTTAAGATCCAAAGATGGGAATGACTGAGATGAGGCTGTGGAGATAAATTAAGCCAATCTGAGAGTAGGAGGCACTGCTGAGAGCTGAGCTATCCATGGATTTATTGGCTAAGTGGCCTAACCAAAGGGGGRAAAAAAATCCTGTATTGATTTGACATGCATTTTTTTTTCATTGTGCTGAAAATCCTCTTGTGGATCTTGGCCTCAATCTCTCCATGCCTTGTTTCGCTGCTTTAAAGCGAGGCCAGCAGTCCTTTCAGCCCTTGGACTGCAGCCCTGAAACACCCCGGTGCAAAGGTCTCTGAACAGGACTGAGGCCTCTGGGCATTATCTGAGGGTAAAAAGAATGGAAGCAGCACCAGTTAAAGTGCTAAGTGGGAGAAACAGCAGTTTTGCTCTGCCTTTCATTTTTTTTTAGCACCTTTTACACTTGAATAATTTTCTCCCCTTTCAAAATGCATGTGCATAAATGTACAGTAAAGGCAAAGGAGTATGTGAAAGTTATAATTATTGCTGTTTAACAATTAGTAGTTCTTTTTGAAGATATTTTAAATAAAAWTTGTGGGATGTGTTCCAGTTTCTAATTATGGAGAAGGAATAAGCTTAGCCTTGACTATTTTGCCTCCAAAAATTTCAAAATATTATATGCTGCTTTTTTTTTTTTGTATGAAGAGAGGGATACAATAACAGGAAATAAAACATGCAGGAAGAAAAAGATAATTTCATGTGTGTGTGTAAGCAGGGTTTAAGTGGAATAATTAAATTTACCATAATCAATAAAACGTGTGAGTCAAGTTTATTGAAGTGGCTATTTCCCATTGCATAATTTCCCTAGGGAACTTTCATTTTTAATTCAAAAATAAAAAATAATAATAATAAAGAAAAACAAACCCCTGAGCACTTACTGTAAATATGCCAGCATATGTGTGAGGTTAAGAAAAGCACGAGCCTACACCCAGGAATCAAAGAGGGGCTTACCACTGGTTTGACACTAATTGTAAAAGCTGAACATTTTCTAGAACCATAATCAAATATTAACTGCCATGGGGGACTCATTCAGCAGCTCACAGTAATTCTAATAAGATGCAGAGCCTTTCACCTTTAGGTCAGCAGTTCAAATCCACTCGGGTTGGTTAGTAAACAAAAGGTAAACCCAGAGTCCAAAGAAGTGTCAGAGCATCTAGATTAGATGCCAGAGTATCTCTTGGGCAGAAATGGGAAGGGGTTTTTCCTTGCTTTTCTCCCCTGCATCCCAAACCAGCAGGTTGAAATGGGCTTCCCATCTCGGATTCAAGTGCCCAACTCCCTGGGAGCATCTCCTCCTCAGCCTCAGCTCCTCTCTTCTGGCAAGGGGATGAAACCCCTTCCCTTTGCCACCCGTTCTCCACTTCATCTAGAGATTCACAGAGGTCTCACGCTGTGTCTCAGAGCACTTACCACCAAAGACCCTGATCTTGTTGTGGGGTTTTTCAATAACACCACTCCCAAGAAAACATAAACAACGATATCATCTCTGCCCCACTTCCCTGTGTACAATTCCTCTTAATGAATTAGTTCGTTTACTCGAGCACCACATAGAAAACACACTGATCAAACATATAATTGAAAATAACAGGCCCCCACCCCACAGCCTTAGGCTGCATAACAAACTACTCTGCCAGCAGTGGCACAGCTTGAAAATGGAGACYGAGTCCTGATCTCAGCATTCCACCTGGCTCAGGTGGCAGTCTTTCCSCTGCTCTCAGCTCCACGTGGTGTATACAAAACCCCAAACGCATCCAACGCCCCCAGGACCCAGCATTGACAACTGCTCTAACTCCCATTAAGTTTTGTGGCAAGCACTACCCACAGCCCTGAGCTGATGAGCATCCGATGAGTCCTGCCTGGACTGTGTCTTCCTGGAGGAAGGCAAAAACATGTCTGATTCTTCTTCTTCCTGCTCCTCTGCCCCCTGCCAAGCTGTGTGACCACTGGAAGATGGTTACAGGAGCAACCCAGCACCAAGACAGATTACCACCACCATGCTCCTTCTCTCTCCTTAAATGCATGTGGAGGCAGGGGCTGAGAGGGGACTTGATYAGTGTCTTTAAGTACCTCAAGGGAGGGAGCGAGGAGGATGGAGMTGGCCTCCATCAGYGGTGGCCAGCAATAGGACTAGAGGAAATAGCCACAAACTGAAGCATCAAAAGTTCCATAGGAACTTAAGGAAAAAATTCTTAACAGTGAGGGTGACAGAGCCTTAGAATAGGTTGCCAAGAGAGGTTGTGGAGTCTCCTTCTCTGCAGATCTTCAAAATCTGCTTGGATGCCACCCTGTGCCACATGCTCTAGGAGACCCTGCGTGTGCAGGGGGGTTGGACTAGATGACCTCTGGAGGTCCCTTCCAACCTTAAGCATTCTATGATTCTATGAAAACGATCCAGCTGAAGAAAAATCTTGTTAATTCATTTTGTTTGCACAGTAAATTTCAGACTGAATCAATTCCCAGCTCCTGGTAAGATCAATGGACTGCAAGGCTAYGCAATTGCTGCTGATAGAGCACATCCTGTCATGAAGAGGTAGAGTGGGCAACAGTGGGCAGAAYTGCCTCATTTTGTGGCAGCTGCCAAGTAGATCAGCTTCAGGAGAGCATGATTTTGCAGCCTTACTCAATCAGCATCAGCTGTTGCTAGATGCTTCCTAGTAGAAAYAGGAGCAGGTTTTTTTCATGAAGGATGTGCTGTCTATAGCCTTGATCCTGCTATGGTCACCTGAGGACGAGATTTCTGCATGTCAGCACACCGAGCTGAGTAGGTGTCTCCAGTGCTGTAGACATTTTTGTTTGTGCAGTTCATCACAAAACCAGGTCCTTCTGGATGGACAGTTGGGCCCTAACTCAAAAAAACAAAAACAAAACAAAAAAAAATCCCAGAACTTTCCATCTTGCCCTTTTTTGTTCCATTTCCGTCTAGAGGGAAACACAAGACGGGTGGATATGCACAAGTCTAAGCAAAATCCAGAATGACCTCTGGCTATTTATCCCAAGCTCTGCTTGCAGGCATGCTCAACCTACCACAGAGCATATTGTCCTATTTACTAATAAAATATTAATTTCAGCTGTTCTCCAGGGAGCAGGATGCAGGCTGGATGAATTCTTCTGGCAATGAATGCTTGCTGTTGCCTGCTGTCTTCCCCGGGCACTTCACGATCTCCCTGCCTCTCCCATACAAGAACAACATGTGCAGCAAATTYGATACTTTAAAGGGAGCTTTAGATGACTTAGTACATATGTGCAGACAAAATGTCCTATGTGAGCCCAGATGGTCTGGTTGCGTGAGGGAGAAAGGCTATGGTGGAAGGCTCCTTTCCTATGGCTGGAGGGAGGCTGGAATCTTTCATGCATTAGGAAATGCAGAGCTGGGAATGACCCAGAGGCCATTTTATGCTATATAGTTGGTATGGTATGCAATGATATGGCTATGATAATATGTACTCTTCTGTGTGTGTGAGCAAAGATCCTTAGTAGTGTATCCTCCTAATACAGCTGAGAAGTTGAGGCATTTTAAGGAACAACTAATTCATTGTCCTCTACACATCTGGGTTAATGTTTCCTYCTTGGATTAGTCCGCACCAGCATGTTCCCTCACTTCTTACCACAAACTAGCAATGTCAATTTCCCTCCATGGCAGCTCCAGTGACATCTGTTTACTTGGAAGCTCATGAATTTGATATATGGGTGCTAGCCACAAATTAATAGAATATTTTCCAGATGCACTGTCTTTAAATATTCACACAATAAGCCAAAGACATTAAGCTGTTCGGGCTATTTTTTTCTTAACTCTAGAGGTCTCTTTGAGATGTTTTAAACATAATTTCTTGGGGCAGCGACCGGAACACTTGGGATGTTTCAAAGGTGGGCAGCAGCATAAGCTGCTAGATGGTAGCCAGTTGGCAACTCCATTTGTGATCTGAACCCAGGGCCTAAAGTGGCCAAGAAAGGAGAGCAGATAAAAGACAAAAAAGAGGTATGGAGGCTAATGCATAGCAGGTGGCACTACCACCCTGCTCAGATACTGTCTCACCCTGCTTTGGGACTCTGTGTATTTTTGAATATTATCACCTTTGCTCAAAGATAACTGTGGGTCATATCCCAATCTGTGGGTGGGATCCCCATCCCTTCCTGTGAAGTGGGATGGCTACTCTGAAATTGTGTGTTAATGATTTATACCAGCTCAGAGCCTGGTCCAAGAAGCGCAACTTCTTTTCTTGGACAACTTACATCACTTCTTCTGACATTTTCTTTGGCATTTTTTTCTTTGCATTTTCTCATTTTCTTCCACAGAAATTTAACATGACCTGGACAGTTGAGCTTCCAGAATACATATTTCCTATCCAGTAGTTAAAGGGAGGAACCTCATTACACACTTTTATCTACTTAAAATACTAGCAAACGTGAGCTGTGTGATCTTAGATTAAGTGAGGGCAAGAGAGAGCTCTAAGTAACCCAATCTGAATTTGAAAATAGTTCAAGCTGGAAACACTTCCTGTTTGAAGGGTTATCCTTTATTCCCTCCAACGTTGCTATTAATTAGGAAATTAATAGTAATTACAGTTATCATCATCTTCACTGAATGGAAAATTTCAAGTTCATTATCTAATTGGTGGAAAATAAACATCATTTTACAAGGGTTTGAAAGCATCATCAGTAGTAACAAATCTCCCCAAACTCTAGTCCACAGGCAAAACAGACATCTGCTAGAAAAATATGATGATTTCCCCGCCCATCACCCTCAAATTTAGGGATTTGTGGAATATGGGCCTGACCTAAAGTTGCTTGGCAGAAACCCTCACATTAAGTTCTTATTTAATGAAATCATGTGGTTATAAATCAAACACAGAAACAGGAATAAGTAACTCTACCACATCCTTTGAAAAAAGTACATTTTGACTCCATCAACTAAAGTTGCCTGGGCAATGAGTTATCTGTATTTGCCAACTAAAAAGTGATCATCCAACTGTTACCCATCTTTTCTTCTAATTTTCTAATCCTCAGTCTGAAGGCTGAGCTGAGAGCCAGCACAAAATGGGCAGGTCACTCACACAAATAGCTCCTTATAGAAGCATTAAGCAGCTCCAGCTTTGCGAAGTCTCTGCAAAGGYCCATAGAAAACCTTGGTCCTCTCACACTGTGTTCACCTCCATATGTTAGACAAAAGGTAGTAGCAGCATGTCATAAAAAGTAAGAGGAAAAAGGGGCAGAGGAGTCGGAAGAACAATGCAGAAATCATCACACAAAGAAAATAAAGGTGCTTCTCAGTTAATGTTTACTGGTCTTCAGATGGTCTTCAGCTAGCATCTACTGAAGTCAATGGCAGTCTTTACACAGATCAACCACATGTGATTTTAACGATGTCCTTGGTGAATTCACATGGCTCAGAAGCATTTAAAGGTACCAGGTAGGCTTTCTCCTCTGAGGAGTTCATTATTATTTGGCTTCAACGACCACAGCAAAAAGGATCTGCCAGAGGGAGCACTAGTGAACCTTCTTTGGCTGAGACTTTCTATTGAAAACCTTAGAGTCRACAGTATTTGCACAAAATGTTTGATCTCTTAAATTATGCATCAATCTTCTATCCCATCTTAACTCCCTTTCCAGAGAAAAGAAGATGTATTTGACTTTTTTTGTCACCAAAAACTCAGAGGAAAAAGAGGACAGTGAACATTCCACTCTATGAAGCAAAACCGTATTTCCCAGTGGAAAATCACAACAAAAATAAACATTTCTTGTCAACATTTACCTTAGGAGTAATAAAACATGGATTTAATTCACAGATATGCCCAAGAAAAAAATCAGGAGAGGTCACTAGTGGCTTTACAAACAAGATTTACAAAAAGAAAAATATTGTAGTTAAGGAAGTAGTTGAAAAATGCATTGTATTTGCAGCACGCTAGCCAAGCATAAGATAAACAAGGGCAGTAAAAAGCGTCTTTGTGCTGCCTCCCACCTGAACTCCTGACAGTTTGCAGAGCGAAYGCTACTGCTGGGGCCGAGCAGGGAATCCCATGCAGAGACATGTGTCCTATGGCAGTGCTTGGATGGCTAAGTTTGGCATCTACAGATTGTGCTTTCATGCCCATTTTAATCATGACTCACCTGATGAGATTGCTGTGCTACCTCTAGCTGTAGTTCGAAAYTAATTATATCACTCAACTGCGTGCAGAACCGCTTGGCTTCCCAGTGTCTAAAGCAATTCTAAAAGCAAAACATGCAAAATTCCTACTTCATCCTTAAACTTTTGCACACTTCMAACTCAACACTGTCATTTCCATAACTAAGTACTTAGAAGTACTGAAATCATGATTTCATACATGCAGCTCTGCCTCTGAACCCCTTCTATTCTGGTGTTGTGATCCATCACTGAAATCAACACAAATAAACTTCTCCAAAATCACAGGTTTTCTTAGAATCCCTGTCGGAGTTCTGTGTAAGGAGATTTGACTTTGCAAATAACCATTTCTAAGGGAGTTAAAAAATATAAACAGCTCAAATGTGGCATTTTTACAGCCTTATTAAAAAAAGAAAAAAGCACGCAACATTTACCAGGTGAAAACGTAACAAAAAGGTTGCCATAACAAAACAGCAACCATAGTAATTTTAAGCAAAACTAACACAAATTGTCATAAAGTGCATGATTTTGCTTTGTACTTCAATAAGAAAACTTGAGAAAACTTAAAAAGAAAAAAAGCAATGATATGGAAACACAGTGCAGTGTGTAGCAGATGTAGAAGGCACCTTTTTCTGTAGATAGCAAACTCATACAAGCAACAACAGAAAAAAATCCAGGAAAAAATAATTTGACCTGCTACAGAAAGTGCCTTGATATTATGAGCGCCTCTGCGTRGAAGCTGCCTTGTGTTACTCCATGAATCGGACCCATGGTGATAGCTGGGCTTCATGGACACCACTTCTTCCTCCTCATAGCACGGAGAATATGAACTGATCTCTCAGCAATGTAACCCCTTCCTCAGCAAAAATTGGTTCAGACATCAGATGGAGTGCAAGTTGAAGTCATGCAACATTACACATGTCAAGCTTCAGAGTGCTCCACACAAAGAGCATTACATTTTATGACTCCTGCAGAATACTAGGGGATACTAATTTTACAGGTGCATTCTAGCAAACTGCAGTCCCTAATATCAGAATGCCATTAAAAATAATGCACTCCTTATGCCTGGGCAGTTAATTTAATATTAAATCAATAAAACATTTACTAGGGCTGGTCAGGGGCCTGGTTGCTGACAGCAGACACAGCTCATGGCAACAAATGTCTCCTCGCCCTTTGCAAACAGCTGCTGGTTTATTGTAGAAGACTTCTTTGGTCCTGACAAATAGCCTTCCTAAGCCCTAACAAGTGCAGAAATTCAAAACATTTGTGGGACATTTGTTAGCAAGAACGTACACCAACCTTTGGGAGATGTGGATCGACTGCAAAAATCATCCATGGGCCATGTCCAGTCCAGCTTGTATGGGGAACACAAAATGACTGCCACATGAAAAGATTCCTGCTCTTTCAAGTTCGCTTCATCTTTGGGATAGGGATGTTGGGGTTGGAGTTCCTCTCTACACTGTGTTTCTACCAGCTAAGGCATTTTAGCCTCCCGTAAAATCCCCAGATGATGGAGATCACTGRTTGTGCCATTGCATCCCATCTGCTGTCTGAGCACGAGCAAATCAGGGAAACCACCTTCCCCCTCCAAGGCCGCTTTCCAATGAACACGCAGGATTTTGCCAGCCTGACGGGAAGGCAATGTGCTATGGCAACTTCAAGAGGTAAGACTGGGGAACTGTGTTTCTTCTTCAGAAAATGTCAACATTTCATCAGGAAACTAAGAATCAAAACAGTATTTTTATAGCAACTGGAAACAACCTCCTCATATACAACAAACAAACAAAAAGAGGACAAAAAGGAAAATTCCAAATCACAAGAAACTCAAAAAAGAAAAAAAAAAGAAAAAATAAAAGATAGAGTGAGCTCCAAAGCTGATGTCTGAGGACATGTMACTTTGAAGCAAGTTGATTTCCATGAGAAGGCTTAGTGGGTGCGATGAGGGCAGCGTGCATCATGTCAGGTATGGACCATGCTAGTGGTGGAGAGCTGCCTTGCTTGGCCAGAAACGCTCCCTGCCGTCAACAGGCCTGGAAGAACAAGCAAAGAAATGGCCTTGCCTCCTTCCCACCATCTCCAGGAGGCGGAYATGGGTACCAAGATGTCCCAAGGCAGAGGCTAGTCCTTGCAGGMGCTGTCTGCCTGGAGGACAAGGTGCTTCCTGTGCCTTCCTGAAACCTGGAGCACATAGAGCAAGTCTGGGCCTGGCCCAGTGCTGACTTGTCTTGACACCACCAGCATTCTTTGTGTGATGAGCCTTGAAGCTTATGGGAAAGTTTTAGCTGTGACCCACAAAGCCTAGCCCGGTCAGAATTAATACTGAACTCAGACCTTAGCTTCCCTTAGACATCAGCATTCCAGCACATGTAATATGATGAAAACAAATTTCATGCTATGAAAGCAGAAATATGGGTGAGGTCTGGGAGCATATTTAGGATGTGGTTTTCATAAGCACTCAGTGCTGGCTTAACTCTGCTCCTATTATAGTCAAGGGTAAAAAGCCCCATTGACTTCAATGGGAGCGGAATTAGGCCAACACTGAGTGGTTTTGAAAATCCCACCCTTAGCTTTTATATAACGTAGAAAATAAGAATCACATGCAAACCTTCAGAGGGTAATTGGCCCATTAAATTGTGTATCGTTATTTATTTTAGCCACCATTTTTAATTTGAAGATTTGTGGCACTGATAGATGCGGCCTGACAATAGCTGGTGAACGCCCTACAGTCGGGAAGAGCTTAATCTCTTCAGGGGAGAAGCACAACTCCAGGGGGAAATGGAAGGCATCAAGCCACTTGAAAGCAATGTGTTGACACTGTTCACAGTTAAAAAAAAAAAAAAAAWWTCCAAAAAACAAGCACGTCTACAGATATTGCTCTTTCTTTGTGGAAAGGAGCATTTTCCATTTTCCCTTTCTCATGTTTCCATCTAAGAGTCTACATTTACATTCCTCTGTTCTTCCAGATTTAAGATAAAAATACTTCGGCCACTGCAAAACAWGCAAAAAAGCCCTATACATTTCCTCCCAGCTTCTGAATGAGCTCTTAAAAAATTTTACAGAAAAATGTAGACCAACCAGCTTTTTCCACCAGCAGTTTTTATTCAGAAGGGACAACGTTCTGGCTAGCTGTAGGGCATTCTCCTGGCAGGAGAATGGTCACAAGAAGGGAAGTCGTGTGACACAGAGCTGAAGGTGCAGGATTTGATACAGCAACCTGGAGCAGATTATGCATCTGTCTGCATCCAAAAGAAGAGGAAGAGGAAAGAAAGCATTGTTTAAAAGATTGTAAAAAAAAAAAACCAAAAAACAAGCTGTTCTGTGAAGGGGAGACTTGGAGCATGTCACTGTTTTAATCAGGAGATCTCAACAGGAAKACGGAAGGATGTGGTTATGAAGGGGCTATGCCACCATGGTCAGCCCTTGAGATGTCGCACACAGGCTATTGCCTTTGCTTGTCCCCAGGCAGGACACACAAACATCTTAGCAGTGAAAGAGATGAGGCTGTTGGGTTTGTTAGTACTGCTAGAGTACTAACAGAGGGAATCTGTTATTCAGAGTGAATGTGAATGGGGGTCACCCTCYACCCTGGCCTGCAAGCAGATACACTGATCACAAGCATTTCACTGGTACTCTGTGATCCATCCATCTCATTGCTCTGTCCTCCTGTCACTTGTCATCAGAGCATTAGGCTCCTGCTGTGTAAAGACTTACATGCATACTCTACTTCAGGCTAAAGTGCAGCTAAATCTTTGCATAAATGGGTTGTATGTGAGGAGCTGCTAAACAAACGCACAGTATTTTTACATTATGTGCCACCAGGGTGAACATTTCAAAACTACCTAAGTGACTTTGGAGCCTACATYCTGTTTTCAGAGAATTTCAGAAAGACTTAGAGTGCTCTGTTCCTTCTGAAAAACGGACTTATGATCCTGCTCTGGAGCTAAGTACCATTAATGGTGAGAGTCAGAGCACCCTTGACACGGCTGTGTAAGGAGCTCAAGGCTGCCCATGGCTTGCATCACTTGCCCTTCCCAAACACACTCGATGCCTTTGTCCACCTATGTCTCATGGGCTCCCAGCCCAGCCATCAGGCCCATGGTGTGCCCATCCTGGYTGAGGCCATCCATAGGCAGCACGATGGCAAACTCAGCTGGGCAAAGACACTGGCAACAGAGAGACTTGGGTTCTGGCCAGGCTCGAAGCAGAGGTAAATCTGTTTGCCCATGAGAAGGCAGGGCAGCTGGGGCGGCAGGAATGTGTCCTCACAGAGGGCCCACCAGGTCAGGCTCAGCGGCTGAGTTCACCACGGCTGTAGGTGTCTGGCCAGGCTCAGCTCTCCACACAGACCCCCTGGGCTTTGTGCTGGACCTTCCCTCACATGGGGCACAGCTCTAGTTTCTGCTCCAGTCACCGTGCAAGCGTTTAGCATGAAAAACCTACCATACAGAACCCATAAACAGTGCTAGGAGCAGAGACCATGTCCCCTAGGACACATCAACGCCCTGCCTGGCCCTGGGCTCACTCCTGGAGGTTTGTCAGCCACTTTCCAAACCTGCCTTGGTGGTAATGACCCCTGGCCCTGGGCACATCCTCAGGGTGCAYACCCTGGTCCCTGCAGGCTGCTGGGCGCCATGGGACAAGTTAGTCCGGAGTGACTTTGGGCTGTTGGAAGAAGGGATGCTTTTATCATATATTTTTGCCATAGCAGACCTCTATGCTTTCTCTTGTTTTATTTGCACAAATGCTTTTGCCAAGGCTTGTGATCAACTTGGGGACGGAGCAGCTGAAAAAAAAATAATAAAAATGACCAAACAAGTTGAAGAAATTGCAAACAGTAAATCTGGTGCTCCCTAGGCCGGGCCCAATAAGTTGCTGAGGTTGTACTTTTCAGGTTTGGTTTTAGGCTCTTATAAATTTCCAGTTATTTTTAACCTGCCTTTCTGAAAGAGCTTAGGAATGAGAAAGTAATCGTTTCATCAACTCAGGCTATATAAATCTCCTTGGGGTTTATTATTTGCTGTTTCATTTTACTGGCACAAGTGCTCCTACGAAAGTACAATAACCTCCTCATTGATTTACAACTTGGAAGCAGGCGCACACTGAAAAACTAAGCGTGTAGCACCTGAAGAAAAGTGCACCAAGTTAATTGAAAAGCTTCAGGAAACTGGAATTCCTCGCAGTGATACCGTCACATGCGTCAGTCACCAGATGTAACTCCAATTTTCTGCTTTCATAATAAGAATTCAATTGATATCCCCCAAAATAAAAATCTGCAGCCAGAATAACAGCACATTTATCATAAGCAGGTTTAAACCTCCGAGCAGAGCTGTGTGTTGCCTCTAGCAGAAGGGTTAGCAAGTACTGTGCGTGGCTTTTTTTGTGTGCATGAGCATATTTTGGTCCATATGCCTATGCATATATAGGTACACATGCAGACATACATATCTCCCAGGGAAGTCCAAGATTAGAAAGAGGATGTTGTCTCTGGAAAGCTGCTCATGCAGCCTGCATTAAAGAGTGCTGCCCTGGCTCCTTTTTTATCCTTTCTGCTCTTCTTCTGGCCTCACATCTCTCTGCTTTCCCTCTCACAGACTCACCGGGTAAAGGAGGATATGCTCAAAGTGGAGCCTTGCATCAGACCGCAAACAGATACTCCGTGAAATACTTCTGGGCCAAGTGTGCTTCCACATACATACACCCTACATAAGCCTCAGCAACAACCAAGTCTGCTCTCGCCTTTTGTATGCGAGCACGTTACAGCTCTGCCTGGAAGGTGCAGCTAAAGCAGAGYAGAAGGAAATAAAAAACCCAAYCAGGAAATATCAGCACATCTCTCCSTTTTCTAGAGACAGCCAGTAACATACTGGCCTTAAATGGAGAAATGGGCCAAATGCTGCAGGCCAGAGAGTCCCATCATTTGCTTTTGGATGACAGGGAGGTTGGCCACTTTGGGTGGCCAAAGGGAGGAAATACGAGACCGCTGTTATATCCCCACGGAGCAGCCATGGAGAATGGCTTTTTTTTCTTTTTTTTCATTGTTTTCTGTCTCGACTGGTGTCCTGCACTACTTCCCAAGGAGAGAGAGACTTTATTTCATGAGGTTGGTTCGCCGGTATTGGATGGCTGCACAGTTCCCACCTTCACCTCCCTGAAAACAGGTTGCATTGATTTCCATACCTACAAACCAGGCTTTTCATCTTAGAGCTTGTCTTGGTCTACACACTTAGTAGTGCATGAGGTCCCTGTGGGGATTTAGTTATCCTCGTAAAGTGGGCAGTCACTTCTCTAACATAAACATTCCCATGGAGATATGAACGTTATTAGGATGGAAAAAAAGACTTCTGCTGTTTTCAAACAAGTTTTAGGTAGCAATTTGCTTTATGCATTTAAACTGGATGGAGCTGATTTAAGGATCATCTTAATAAAAAGGTCAGCTCTGATTCTGGAGAAAATGGACCTGTCAGCAGCACAAATGACTATTTTCTCCTTTGAGTAGCCGCAATTCCCTTCAAGGCAGAAACCACAGCATGTGATGAATTAATATCCTCACTGGATTTCATATATTTTCCTCTCTTTCTCAGATTTTGCATTCAGTACTGCAGACACACATGCACACAAGCATATACTTGCACACATATAAATAAAACCCATAGCTGTATCTTCTAAGCACCCGCGATCGGCAGTAGGCACAGATACTTCCTGTGGACGTGGCTGCACTGCGAGGCTTCTTGCCCGGAGTGAGTTCTACTCTCTTCCTCCCATCCATGGGTCCAGCAGGGAAGCAGGGCTTAGCAGGACGCATGCTGACGTCACTCGGCAAATGACACAGCGTGGATCAGAGATTCCCACAAATTCTGCAACCGACAGCCCACTGGCAGCCCTCAAAATTTCTCCCAGACCGCACAGCCTCCTTGTAGTCAAACTGCTAATTGAAAACACCGCTGGTCCTAAGGGCACGGGCTCCCGACGTGGCTTCGCTGGGCACCAGGCGAGCCTAGAGCAGAGCCTGGCGAGGGCAGCAGCGCAATTGCAGCTCCTCTGCCTCGGAGAGGTGGCTGCTGCCCGTGCACACCTCACTGCCCTTGCTCTAAGGCCTACGCCAGCATGACTGATTACTTTTTCTTTGACGGGTAGGAATTACAGCCATTTAATGATGTGGGCTAACTTTTGTTCTGTCACCATATTTAACCGTCTTGCCACCATTAGCAGCGCGCATATTGTGATCATAAGCAAAGCAACTCAAGTGTTACTGATTTCTCCCAGCAAACCTGCTCCAAGACCAGTTATTGAAAACCCCACTGGCGTAAAAAACGTTTTGGAAGCAGGACCCCATTCACAGCTACTGAAGGAATACCAGGATGGGCTGCAAACTTCTCTGTGGTCATGAGGGCTTGTGAGCAAGGTCATCTCCCTGCTAGCTGCAGGAAGATTTCACCCACTAGCTGCCATTCATGAGTACTGTACATCTCTTCTTGCAGTTGCTGAAGAACTAAATCTGAATAGGTAACGCATTTCAGACTGGAAACTCTTAGATGTTTCACGTGAAGCGGACGTCACTCAACTGAACACCTCTATTTTCCCTTTCTAATCATTTGCACGAATCTCACTGATGTGAGATTTTTCCATGAGGCCAAATGGGTGAGATATTGCAGCACATACATTACACCAATGATTGATCTATAGGAACAAAGTCATGAAATAATCCTGCCAAGGACTGGTGAGCATTTGCAATGCTCTGAATTCGTCAGGAAAAGTCGATTCAATGAGTCAGTACAAAGTACTCTCATATTAATCTGCCTCTGAAGTTTAGGTAAACTTCCTGATCATTTAGACTTTCAATTTATTTTTAGGGAACTATTTCTAGTAAGTGGTTCAAGATGGATTATAGTTTAACTGGAAGCTTGGGAATAAAAAGATGGTCGCAGGAAAGCTGGGTTCAATTCTTGCCYCTGCCACAGACTTCCTGTATAAATCTGGACGCATTGCATGGGGGGGTGGTATTCACCCATCTAACTCAAAACATCTAATTTCAATGCCTATATTAAGAGCTCGGGCTTCCATTCTAGTCAGCAACGTGAGCCAGGCGGGAGTGATTCAGAGTGCTTACAGTAGTAGCACACTTTCTGACTGYATAGGCAGCAGAGGCTTCTAATTTAAGGGCATAAAGTGGTTAAATGGCACATTTATACTCTTATGTTTTCTGAGGCACATGAACAGGCCCTTGAAATACCCTTGCTGATATATGCTTGCTATCCTTACAAGGATATACTGAAATATCCTTGCTATTGGTGTCTGTGAAATGAATAGTCCGGCATGCTGCCGAAGCAAACGCAATTTCTTTTGTTTGAGCATTCCTTTTACTCCATACTCCGCAGGGATTTTTTTTCAGCCCCTTTTAATTCTGAATGACTAGGAATATTGTTCTCTACCGATGTAGAATGAAAATATTTGGGAATATTGCTTGAAATCCCTAAAAAGAGACAGTAATATCTGCACTGGACAACTTTTGGTAAGGAGTGACAAACCAGGACTCCTCAAATATATTAGATTCAGCTCAGGAGTAAATATGGTGCATTCTTGGGGCCTTTTTATTTATTTATTTATTTATATTTTTTTGGGGGGGTTGTGTGGGTGGGGGGAGTTGTAAACATTTCCTTCACAAAATGTCCCATTTGGGATTGCTGCACTATCCATATCTGAAGATTTTGCTACTGAGCAGCCACTCAGAAGGCTGCAGTGATAAATTATAACAGAGGAAACGGATCATTTCTACTATCAAGGTCACTGTTGTCAGCTCCTAACAGGGCAATTGACTTGTCAAGTTGTCTCTGAAAGCCCAAGCTCAGATTTCATTGCCTTTCACATTTTTTTCATAAGAGTTGTATACAAGAGCCTCTGAGTCTGTCTTTCATCTGGTGCATTTGGAAATTCCTAGGACCAATCCTGCTCATAAATCCTGGAGGGACAGACGAGGCCCATCTCACCATGAGACTACCCCACTGGAGCAACTGTGTGGAAATATTAAATACAAGATACGATAGGGATGTGTTTATGAACAGATGAGGATTTCCCTGTGGGCCATTATCAGATGCAAAGGAGATCTTAAACTCTGTGAGACTATTCATTTGGAAAAACCACAGAGCAGAAGAAGAAGAAGACACTCAGAAGATCACTATATTATTTAGAATAAAAATTGGATCTACCTCTAGGAGAAGTATTAGAGTAACTGTTAACATATTAAAACCACTAACAACTCTTCCTACTTACACACATACACATACATATATATTTATACACATAGTACCTTTAGTGAGTCAAATAAAATCAGTATTGCATGACTACTTATTCATCAGTCTAATAGGAGAGATGCTCTGTTCCAATCAGCTTCCAGGATGGAAGAAACAGATAAGACAGCAAAAATGACTTGTTCAAATATCACACAAGAGGCTAGTGCCAGAGAGAAGAGGAGAAGCCATTTCAAGTACAATACCATAAAGCCTGGGTCATGCTGCTACCCAAATTAGAGTTTTAGTTTTCCAAAGAGCTTTGGAGTAGCGCAGAAACTCCAGTGATCACTTAAGGGAAATGCCACAATTTAAAAAAAAAGGGCTCTTGTTCCAAAACCAAAATTGCTCAGTGGTCAGCTAAAAGATTTCTTTTGTTTTTTGTTGTTGCTACAATTAAATTGAAAGGTTTCTATTAGGATGTTGACATTTGTTGTTTTTATTACTGATTAAATAAATAGTTCTTCTCTGTCACAACCAAACTGCAGCAAAATCCTCATTCTCCCATGGAAAATACTGGTTTCAATGAACAGCCATTCTGCAGGAAAAATATTCTGTTGAAAACTAGTGACCATTTCTTACAATCMTAGTTGAAAATCCAAAGATGCCCAGTAGTATTGTAAGCCTTTACATTTAAAGACACATTTATTATCAGCTCTTTAGRTGTGAGTATTTCCTTTTGGGGGATATTTGCGTCTATGTGCAGTACTCATGACGCGATGACACTTTGACTGGAGACAGAATGCCAGAATGCCTCTTCCCTCCACCCGAAACAGTGGGAGGGGAAAAGGCCAATTTTCTYCCCAGTTCCAGGCTCTCCAACACCTCACCCCCAGTTTACCCTCCTGTCATTTCCTTTGCCTTCTTCCCAATGTATCACGTTTCCATTTCAGAATCTGTAGATCCACAATTGTTTAAAAAACAGCTCAAACTCCCGATGTATAAACATCGTTTCCTCTGTCTCCTGAATTTATTTTAATAGCTGATATTTGAGCCCAGGGGATTGTTTTAACTAACACTGCATAGTCAGAAGGAATCACTTTCCTCCAGGCTACCTCTAGGTCAATAGCATAAGGCAAGACCCCCTCACATTTCATTACCCAGGGATCAGATCCCCTTTCCCAATCCATCACTCTAAAGTTAGTTCCTCCTATTCCTCTCAGATTTGCCTCTATGATTCATGTGGTGCCAAATCAACAGTATATTTGCTTTTTTCTCAGTTCATTGTTTTTATTTGCTTACATGTTCCCTGTCGCAGTTCAACTCATAAATCAACGCTGGTTTATTTTTTACAAACCCGCTGAAAGTTTGAGCCAGTTTCCACTGTTATGAAAGACTCCCAATACTACACGTCCTTTAACAGGTGGAAAATGTCTTAAGAGGCTGTTTGGATGGGAACAATTTTCTAACTTAAAGACAAAGTAGTATTTATTTATGACTTAATCTAATTCCAAAACAAAGTAACAGTTCCCTGCACTGAATTATCTCCTTATGATGCTATCCCACTAACATATGGTTTTATTATTTAAATTGAAAATGTAATATTGAAACCATTTCTAGCTATTAAACTTGTGTAACTGATCCTGCGATACTTTATTTTTAACAGACCATTTTCCCCTAAGAGGAAAACTGTCCTAGCTAAATTTGGCATTATGAAAGCAAACAAACAAACAAAAACCAAACAGTCCCTTGCTAACCCTTTTACGTAACCTTTACTTTTTGGTTTCAGAGTGAAGAGCTGGATTATCAATGGAACAAAAGTATTTCTGGTGACCTAGATTTAGAGAAAAAAAAACCCAAAAACCCTTGCAAAAAGGAACTCCCAAAGATGAATATTAAGTGCACTAACAGGGCACTAACAGGGCAAGTTTTTTGCCTCCGTAAGTCCTGCCTGAGCAGCTCCTGCTGTCTCACCTGGCCAGGTGCAGAACATGGCAGAGAGGTACCTGCTTTTGTAGTCATATTTTGCTTCTCTTCTACTTTGCTAAACTGTCTACTGAAGGCTGAACTGCTTCACCTCGTGCTGGGGCAGCTCTTACCATGTAGTACCGAGCACCGCCTGCAGCCACCTCTCCTGGCATGAGGTTGGTGGCACTTCCATGAGACAGGACTCCCTCATCCCCATGGCTGGGCAGGCTGGTTCCCTTCCCTGCCCAGCTCCAGCCTGCAGTGGGATGCAGGCCCTGAGACCATCTGGTGCCTTCTGCTCTGGCTGGCTAACTTCAGCTTTCAGTCATCAGCCAAGCAGAATGAGAGTGCTTCAAACTCATGTGTTTCTCTAAAACATCTTCCTTGCATGAACGACATGAGCCACAAGGAAAGGATCCTCTCCTGGATTAGGACACTGGGGATGCTCACTGGCAACGGGGCACTGCAAGTCCACTGGTTATGAAATGGAGAGAGGCTGTGGCCCTGGCCAGCTCCCTCGCCTGCAGTGAAATGATSTACCACTTCCTATCCATCATCAAAGATGGACCCTGAAGCTCTGTCCCCATGAGAAGAGCAGGTGTTAACAGAGGAAGACCCATCCTACACGGACAGGACAGAGTTCTCCTCCGTTGCCAGACCACCATCAATACACACAGCCCAGAAGCCAGGAGTTTCCAACCCTGCCGAGCTCCAGATATAGCCTTGCCGCTGGATGGAAACGAGTAATGTTGCAAGAACACATWAAACTTGCTGAAAAATGGTTTTCCCTGAACATACCGTGTTTAATATGTTGAAAATATTTCCCCTTGTGAGTTCTGATGAAAGGGGAACCTTGGCAATTTTGTGGACCGTCAAAGTTTAAAAAATCATTTAGAATAACTGAAATATTCCGTCTCTATAACATTTCCTTATGATTTGGGCATGTAAGGATTTTCCAATATTTTTACTACAATGAGAGTGTGTTTCTATATAACATGTTTTTTTAGATGGGAAAGCTATAACTCTTACTGAAAAATGCCAAAAATTTTTGTTTGGGCAATTTTTAACTTTTCTACCTTGCTTTTTATTAAGATGAAAAATTTACTGAAACTGACCCTTTCTTGTAAGACATTTCAGATTTGACACATCAGCATTTTCCAACCACAACACATTTACTTTGAAAAAATCTCAACCAACTTGGACAGTCGCAATGAACTTGTGCTCTTTACTTGTTCACTTCCAACTCYAAGATCACTAGGGACTGATCCAATATTAGGCCTTCACAGGCCAGGAAAGCCTTTGTCCTGCAGAAAACCCACTTCCAGCTTTTCACTTGATGGAATCAGCAAACTAGCCCTGTCCTTCAAGTCTTAACAAAAGTAGTCCTGTCATTCAGGCCTTAACAAGACTGCAAAGCCATTAGAAGTATTTTATTCCCCTTAACCTCTTAATCAAATTTGTGAGGAAAGCCAGTTCAGATCACAGAATTGCAAAGTCACAACTTCAGTCATCACTAGCCAATAAAAACGACCACAAACCCAATGGAAAATTAAGGAAACTGATTAAAAGCCTCCAGTAATTTCTTTCAAAAAAAAAAAATCAATACAGATTTCATTTTAAGTTTTCATTCGCTCAGTCCTAATTTATTAAATGCCATAAAATAATGCCTATTAATGAGATGCAGAAGAAGCAACAGATAGAAGTGAGACTGGGGTCATTCAGTTGAAGGCAAGAAGGTCTGGTGAGACTGAACCGCTCATTCACTCCAGTGGGCTGGAGGATTCACATCTCCTGAAACAAGGCCAGATTGTCCCATCTTACCCAGATTGTCCAAMCAGATGCTCCCCAATGTCTTAAAATGTACTATTTACTCCTAATTTCTGTTTGCGAGAGAAAGAAATTAACTCTCCCCACAAACTCTAGTTAGACTAGCTAGAATGGCTGGAAAAAATAATCACATTCTCAGGCACACAAGCCTGTTCTATGCAGATTTGTGTGCCCCAGAGCCGTTCCAGCTCTACAACCTGACCTAGCAAACCAGATTACCTTTACCTGCAAAGCTCGTCTGCCCTACGTCAATGGACAAGCCAGGCTACCACAGCCCTGCTTCCTTAACCATATATTTAGGCATTCCCGGCACAGCGAGACTAAAATCTTGTTTGCTATGTTTAGAAGCAACAACATATCAGAGACAATTAAAAACAAAACAAAAAACTAAGCACTTCCCTTCTCTTTGCTCCTTTCAAATCCTCCCCTACTGAAACAAAAATTACATAAATCCAATTAGAGGGGGAGGTAAAAAGGTTTGGATCTCTATACACTCATCTAAATGACTGGATTATTTGCTGCAGCCCAAAGACACGCTGCGGGACGCCACTTGTGGACACGTATCGAAGTCTGAGAATGCCTATTTGCTGCCATGAAAGTGAGAGGCTTCCTGCAATGCACACAGACCCATTACTACTAATTTCCTCCAGCTTCTGAGCAATTTTTGAATTGTTTGTCAATTTTTAAAAATGATTTATGGGTTATAGGGAGGGAAAGAAGCAGGGGTTTTGTAAATAGTCACTCCCTCTCATTCCATTTCAGTGCATTAATTGCTCATTGTCTGTAATTGGAAACACAAAGTGCACTCCTACTTGGATCGCATGCAGACAGCTGCCCTGATGTGACTCCTAATGTATAATAAACCTYCAGTGTGGTATTACGGACTTTCTTGTTTTAATAAAGTTTACATATGTGGACTTTGAAGTACCTAGAAGTGYATCTGATGTGTAGGTTTGGATGAAGAACAATTATTTAAGTTGCCAGTTTGAAAAAGTTCTTCTTTTCTGTAAGTGTTCATTTGAAGGAGATGGCCAAGGAGTTCACCYAGGTTTCCCCAAGATCCCAACCTTTAAGTTTAAAGTAAAAGTTTTGGGCAGTATCTTGGCCATTGCATCTCAAGGTAGACCCCAAAACTACCTCAGAAACCCAAAGCCAGAGGGAGGAACAGCAGAGAAACATAAACGGCTGTTTCCTTAATACAGAGAGTTTTCCATTTAACTCGGCTTATCTTTGTTTCTAACCCTGTATAAATGCAAAAAGGTCTAATGCAACCACATGATTTTATTAGCTCGACAGCCAATATMCCAAGCTATAACTTGCCTTTAGGAAATGTGGTGGCAGAGAAACCCTGGAACAGCCCATTAGCTTCCCCTTTGCTCTGAGCAGCCACAGAAGGGCTGGTTCCCATGAACRGAATGAACCAGCACCAATTCCTCTGTCTTCACCTGCCTGCAGCTTTACAGAGGCTCCCATTCAACTGCAGATCCGACTTTGGACTTTGCAGCGGGAAAGATTTGTCATGTCTGCAGCCATAAGAAAATACTCTATGATATTTATATATGATATTTATATGATACTATATGATATTTAGGAAATTAGGTAAAAGCAGGTTTGAGAGAAGCAGGTAAAGACATGGCTTCAGAAAGAACATTCKTGATGGAGAAACTGAAATGATACTGGCTTAACCACTGTTGTCATTAACCAGTCCGAAAGGAGGAAGAGCTCAGGCAGGCACTGCCGCCAGCGCACAGGACCCTGCTCCTAGGTGGCAAAGAGGGGAGGTTTCACGAGCCCAATTCCTCCAACACCTTCATCTCTCCGAGTTCTGCCCCTATTACTAGAATAGAGGTCACACACTAAAGGTTGAATCAAAGAAGGTCTTTTTTTGTTGTCTGTGCTGAAGGCATGACYGATATTTCTGCCATATGCAAGAACATGGGTCCAGCTGTAGAGAGGCAGCCCTTCAATACAAGACTGTTTGGAAATACAGGTGTGAAAGRTCCACAAAAAGGTGTGAAAAGTGTTTTTCTTAAACAGGAAAAGATTCAGTTTTGTGAGTAGACTGTCCTTGCTGTTATTTTAGACTTAGACAGACACAGAGGGGTTTTTTTTTGTTGTTGTTTCCATTTGCTGAATAGTAAACAAAAACTGGCATGCTGTGAGAAAAACGATTGCCTCAATAGAAAAGTGCCCATTTATGTCATCCCACAATTATTCCAAGCACTATAGTTGAGGTTAGTCCCTCCGAGGCATGTACAAATTGCAAATACACACAAATAATAATGCTCGTACTTTTGGAAAAYGTGAAACCCTTTGTTTTGGAAAGGTTGTTCCTATTATTTGTGGCTTGCAACTGTCATCATTATTCAAGCCTTGTCTTCTTTCATGATTGTTCTGCAGCTACTGGGTGCTTGAGAACTTCCCCAAAATTAACATACTTCAAAGRACCAGACATTTTGTATATAGCTTAATTACAGCCTATATAATTAAGTTTTAAAATGATAAAAACTCTTTCGTGCCATAAGTGTACTCAGGCTTTGTCTCACAGGCAAGCTACTACATATCATCCGATGGAGCGAAGGGCCAAGAAATTCCATTTCATTAATTGTTTCCTCCAAATCCGAAATGTAATTACATATATTCCAGGCACCTKTGACATTTCTGCAGAGAGAGGCAATGCTTCAAGGAGCTGGTTGCTCTAGGAAGCATCCCGTACCACGGGCATCGCTGTGAGTTGTCACCAGGAGCCTTAGTGGGTCATTCTGCAATGGGGTGGGCACATCCTCTGTCTATCAGCRTCCAGCAGGATTTTAATGAGCAAAAGGACCTCCTGCTCTGAGGAGTGACACGTTCCCACCAGCGGGCCCGTACCAGTCAACGCAGGACGTGGACACGCGTGCACATACAAGCAAATATACACACGGTACACAGACAGACACGTTAGAAAGTAAACAGTTCAGTCGCTTCCTTTCTTCTTTTCGTCAGGGCAGCCAGTGTGACGCTTCGGCAAATTCACGCTAAAATRCAATTTTTAACATAGCGCCAGGTGATTTTTTTCCATCTCAGAATACTTTTTATGTACTGCTTTGGGTGACTAGACTCACGGACAAAACATATTTCTTTGAAATTTTGCTGTTTTCCTTTACCTCCAGGAAAAAGGGAACAGCACCTTATTAGAGACAAAACCGATGAGTCTCCATGAATCACAACTTGGAATTTGGAGAGGAAAAAGAAATTTGGCAAGCCTTTAGTCAGTAATATGTGCTTCTAAAAGCTCCTCTTTGAAATGGCCAACTTATTACATTGTGAAAAGTTGYTACTCAGCACGTGCTATAACTTTTCATAGGGGTTTTTAGGCCAAATTTAGAGAGTGTTAATGATTTTGAATGCCACATTYGAGACCCTACAGCAGGATGAGGTTTTAGCAAGATGTGAACAATCATCCACCCTTCCCCCTTTTATGACTTCTAAAGACACTGATTTTAGGTGCCTTAAAATGAAAGTACCCCACATATCCCACCACCGAAAAATTGCGGCTTCTCCATCCTTGCCAGTGCGTTGAGAGCAGACTCCTGCTGAAGGCAGCGGGAACGCTCCCGGCATCCAGCCGCCCGTGCCAGCGCGCAGGGAACGCCGTGCATTATTGAACACACGGAGAAASCACAGCTGCAAGGCCCCGATGCCCGCGGGCCGGCAACCCGAGAGCGCGCAGCGGTGGGGCGCAGGAGTCACCTCCGCGCAACCCGGCGCGGGCCCCGAGGCGACCCGGCCGCGGCACGCCGGAGCTCTGCACGCGCTGATCCGTTCCGCGTCTCGGTTACCTCGCCCCACTCGGGTGTCACTGCCGGGAAGCTGCTGTTGAAAGCTGCTCCAGCAGCGGCTTCTATGAGCGCTCTAGAAGGCGGCATAACCCGAGGGTGCTGTGCGGTGGGGGCCRGCACCTACTCATCCAGCCCTCTTACACATATATTATTTTAATAAATTATTAAAAATGCTTGTAAAGGCATACTGGAGATAATGTGYAATTGCTATTAGAACACAATTCTAGGAGGCTGCCAAGGACCATAAGCAGGTGCTGCTGCAGCACAAGCAAGGAGGGCAAACCTGGTTCCTCYACTTCAAGGACTCTGGCTCACTGCGAGCCCCTAAACCCCCACAGTAAAGCAGTCATTTCATGGGATTCCCCCATGCCGTCCAAAGATGCTTTGGTAACAGCCAGGTAGCTTTGCTGTTCCTTGGGACAGTGAGTAGTCTGGGTGAGGGAACCCCACGGATATCCAAGGGGTTGCTGAGAGGCACCATCCAAGTGCCCCTGCATCACCCCCAGGTCCCCATCCGCCAGCTGGCTCCCTCGTGGTGCAGCGCCACTGCAATTTGAACCCATCCTTAGCATTTCCCAAAGAAAGCGGAGACAAAAACAAAAAGATCATTTACTTCCTCTAATTGAGAAACAAGATAGGAAGCCAGATAAGCCAAGGAAAATTGGCACCACTCCATGGACTTCAACAGATCCTAGAGAGCAGAGTGATGATCACAGCATGAACAATAGGAGCATGCTACTATTCGTGCCTCACGATAGCAATCCCAGGTTGTTATCTTGTGAATTTCAGTTTTGGACATAAAAAGGTCAGTGTCAGAGAAATTAAGCTGCATGAATTTAACCAGGAGGAGCTGGCCCAAAGATGGGGTTTTTTCCCTTGTCATTCACAATGCAATTTTTTCCTTGCTAAGACAAAAATAATGTAGTGCTAGTTGTTGCCAAATATTCACTTCTGAAACTTGGGCCCAGTCAATTTTAGCTAAGCAAACTTGGCACAAAGCAAGTGTTGCCTATGGACAGAGTTTATAACGTGGGAAGTTTGCCAGGATCCTATTGCAGCCTACTTTGAGGTCTGGTGCTTTACCTTCTCACCCTGCAACCAGAATTAAATGGTCTTCTAGCAAAGAGAAAAGAAAAAAAAAGAAAACACCTGAAACTATTCTTTTCCCCTCTGTGCTTAGGATTCGAGGAATTGAGTCCACAAGCGATGACCTTTGATAATGCCAAGAGCAAAAAGGTGGCTGCAGCCAGCAGTACATCCCCAGAATACGATTATTTGTGTGAAACACATATAAATATACACGCACACATAACCCACTCTCATAGGAGTCTGCCAGGGTAATTCTCCTCTCAATGGTTTCTTAAGGGCACGAAGGAAAAACTGCTGCAGAAAAAAAAGAAAAAAAGACATAGAATCCTTATGAAATAGAGGGAAGCCACAGGGCCTCCTCTTTTAAAAAGATACTGGGTGCTGCGTGGCGGCTGCTCCCCGGAGGGACCCTAGTGTGGAGGGACGCTGGGCAGCTGGGATGTGTCCCCACGGAGGGAACCAGCCCCCGAACCGCGCCTGGCACGGGCTGGCTCTGCAGGGCGCCGCGGAAAGGCGGCGGAAAAGCAGCAGCACGGGGATGTTCCCCCGGACCCGCGCTTCTCCCTCCGCGAAGGGATAGCTGCAACGCGAGGGGAGGGCGTGCGTGGGAGGGAGCCATGGAAAGATTGATGTAGGCTCGTTTTCAAAAGCCAAACACATGCAAACAATTTTCGCGGCCCCACAGCTGTTCTGCGTGTTTTGCTTGGAGCGAGCCCGAGCGAAGCGYGGTGCAGATAATAGCCCAGCATCACTCAGATAAGCGCGTGGCCTCCCCCTTCCCGGCGGCCTGCGTGGATCCGCGTGTCCGGCAGCTCCCGACGCTGCTCATCCCAGAGCAAGGAGCTGCCCTCTGTGTGCAGCCGTCGACAGCTCGGGAAGGGAGGGATGGGATGGGATGGGATGGGATGGGATGGGATGGGACAGGGAGAACCGGCTCCCCTCCCTCTCACACCAGCCAGTGGCTTCTGCCTTTCTGCAGGGGAAGTGGAGGGGAAGCAAGCAAACAGCAAACACAAAAGTTGGGGAATGGATATAAGCCCTAAAGCTGCTTTCCCCACGGCGGCGCTGCCAAGCCCCGGACCACAGAAATCACAGACGGACGCACAGTCACATTCATCCCCAGTTATTTTCCTACAGAACAGCCCTGCCAGCACCAGGCCAGCGCTTTCTGCAGTTCTGCTGCACTTTGTAGAGCAAGATCTTAGCATCGCTTTTAAAGGCTACAAAAATCCCTGTTTCTGAGCCAGACAACACATGTCCAGGAACTCACTGTCACGCTCAGAGCTCCCGCATGGGGTGGGAGGCGGGCTGCCCTTTCCAACAGGTAGCTCTCCCTGTGGCTGGATGGGTCCATCTGGGCTTGGCACCMGGCTTGGGAACAGGAGAGACATGATGGGGACAATAATAAATTGCTCTGGTGCTTGCAAGGGGCCGTGCTGGCGCCTCCTCCTGCTGCACGGTTCCCAAGTACCTTTCCAACCCTCGCTCTGAATGTTTTCTCTGGGAGCATTTCACCCCATGGCAGCATTCAAATGGCTTCTAAAGAACAGCAGAGGCTCTGAAAGCAAAACCCAGCCCAGACAGGAGGCACCGACGATGGGCAGCACCCAGCACACCAGGTCATGTAGGCTGGGCCACCTGCAGCCAGGTGCTTCCTGCAAAGCACACTGAACCCAGGGACCACCCGAGCCCCTTCGGACAAGGAGGCAAAGATGCGGAGCGGCTCCCCGGGGTCTCCCCTCCGTGACTATCGTGGTGCCGTGGTGCACACAGGTCAAACCCAGTGGCGCAGCATCAAACCCCCTCAGGAACTGGGCTCGCTGACTGCTATTAGAGAATCCATCCGTGGATTTCATTTTTTATTGGTTCGGTTACAAACCTCACGGCAGCGAGTTGTGTTTGTTCTTCCAGAGAACCAAAAAAAGAAAAAAAAACCCTTTTTGATTAAAAAAATGGAAAGTGGGAGGGAGGCGGAGCGAGGGAGAGAAAGAAAGAAATGAACAACTGACCTGGTATAACCCATGTGTGCTGAACCTCAGCGGTGTTATATAAAAAGCACGAGAGGCAGCAAAGCCAACTGCTGAGCAAACGCTTGACTGTGGCTACGACCAGCGGCGATCGAAACCTGGTTATGACAGAATTCGTACTTCATAAATATARGCACGATGGAGCTCCCCCTCTGTTGAACCAGGTTTTGCCATAGCCTGACCAGGGAGGACATAGTAGAGCAGAGCTCGGGTTCCAGAGCATTTTGCTCCAGGTATTCACAATGTTACATTGCCATATTRCTTTGCCAATGTTAAAAGTCTTTGTTTGGTGTTTCTTTACAGACTATTTTTACTTTTTTCCCCTCATTTACGGTCATGCAAAGATCTCAGAAGCAACTGCCATTGGCACATGAGGGATCCCTCACCAATTCTGCTAGTTATGTCAACTTGCAAACAAGATGAAAATGGCACAGGAGGCCAAAACTACCAATAGGTTCTGTAAAGAAAACCCTCTCAGTTACAGGAAGACCGTAATAGCACCACATCCTGATGCACTCAGGCAACGAGGTACCATCTTGCTGCAGCTGCAACGCAGAAAAATTGCGGTTAMATCTAAGTCAGGGCCACCAAAAACTACCTGATTGATAGAAACGACAGCAGTTCCCACAGCCTGACTATAAACTGCAGTCATGTTCCAAAGCGAAGCTCACGGGGAGAACACAGGCTCTAACTGCATTACTAAGAAAGGCCTTACAATATGAATTCCTAATKATTTTATTTCTTTAAGGTGAAAAGAAACATGAACTCATACAATTTAAATTATATGTCTAAAACCAATATATTTAGCAGAGCTGTATTTTTTTTGAAAAACTGAATTTTGCCCTTTTTAATCCATTATTTCTGAAATTTCAGATCTGTGAGAATGCATTTATTATTTTTAAGCATAAGTTCAAAGAGAGGAAACAATCTGCTTTAAAAATATGTGATCTCCTCTGAATTAAGAGAATTAATTTTCAAAATTTTCAAAATAATAACTAAAATCAATTAAACCAATTAATTAACTAAAATGTATTTCTACTGTTCAGTTGTTAAGGAGAAAATCCAACTGGAGTAAAAATATAGCATTTTGACAATTTTGTTTCAATTGTTCCTATTTTTTTTGCCAGCCTTATAAAAATAAGAAAATAAATCTGGATTTATTCATATGTGTTTGACAGATATTTTATCTATTACCAAGCTTGTGGGATGTTAATGAACTGCTCGCTTTGGCTATTCATCATTAGTTACTTATTCTTGGCTGGCCACAATATTATTAGGAAATASTCTCATAATACCATGGGTACTAGTATGAAGGCATGGATATTGGTATGAATTCCACAGGCATTCAGAAACCAGAAACATTTTCACGGACAAAAAGGGAGGCAAAAATGCGGTTGAACAGCACAGCTGTCCAGAATTCAATTTAACATTTGCAAACACTCTTTTTGTCAGCTTTGGCTGTCTTTAGCAACAAATGCTGATCATGAATCCTGTTGAAAATTAAATGGCCTATGTGTTGCTAAACTTCTCAGACGCTTTTGAAAGTCTTCACTCYGGGGTTTCTCTAGCTTGGAAAACAAATTAGGCCAACTTTTATGGAACAGAYACTTATCAATGTCTTCCTGGGTGGATTCTGCGCTCAAAGTGTATTCGTCTGCTTTGGCTTAATCCACTTGGGAAACAAGCCAATAAGTCACCCACAGAAGACAGTGGAGCAGGGGCACCCACCTTGGGAGCTGCTGCACTTCATGTTACTCTTCATCTAGATAAGCGTGCGGCCTTCAGGGGAGGAAGAGGGAAGTCTGTCGCCACCAAAGTCTCCCAGCTCTTGGGAAGAGTCATCAAGCTACACATGAGCAGGAGCTTGTGTTTTGTTTTCCTTCCTTCTGCTTGTGGGTGGGAAAAGCATAGCCTGAGTGAATAACACTGCAAAGGAAACCTCTGGGTATTAAACTGTGATATGCCATGTTTCAGTAGTGATTTAGACAGGCCTAGCAGAAGGAGGAATGCCTCCCTTGCGATCTCTACATTATAATGTTGCTTTTTCTCCTTCACCATTTGCTTTGATTTGGCAAAAAATCATTTGCACCTAGGGCATAAAATGCAACAAGCAACGAAACCAAACTACTATTTTTACGAGGGCCTTTTGCTTTCTAAAGCAGAGCAGATTTCATAGGGACACAAAAAAAGTTATCATGTTAAGCCTGTTTCTCATGGCAGGAAAAGTCCTCTCCCATCCTCATTAGCAYTGTACAAAATACTTCAGGCTTGCAAGTGCTATAGGATAGACTTGACAGACATGACTGTAGACCCAAGTTATTAGTGAAGATTGGAAAACGACTGAAGCTTTCTGAACATGGCCATTGGCAATGGCTGCCAAATAAAGCATCAACACCCGTTACTTCATGAACCAACATCTGATTTGCAGAAACACACAGCTTAAAAAGTCTAAATCCTGTTTTCAAAGGGTTTTAGACATTGTGAAGTGATTTAGGTGTCTCAACATATTTGAGGGTCTGGCCTTTAAAAATGCAACTTTCAATAAATGTGAGTGGTTGATTCTACATCTTGGATGGAGAGATTCCTGCCAGGCCAGCTACTGGGGGGGACTGAAATCCCCTGATAAATTTATTTCCTCCAGCATAACCCTTAGACATCCCCTCAGGCCACCTGGACAAAGTGAGGTTAAACAGCAATATCCTGTGTCAGATAAGAAGAGTCAAGGTGGTGAAAGTGGAGATCCCAAGCTGGCAGCTAAATCCAAGAGCCACTACCACGATGGAGCAATGCTTTTAGGAAGTAGGTAACTTCCTAAATGTGTGAAAAGCAACTAAAACCCAAACTTCTTTCCTCAGAAAAACATGAAAGATTTTCTAAGACCAGGCTTGCATACAAAAGTGTCTCCAAAGAAACAGGACATTTATGTAATACAGACACATGATTGATTCAATTCTTCGGAGGTCCCAGAGTGACCGAGAAGCTCCAGCCCTCCCTGGCTGGATCCTATTACAGTTTTCTTGTGCTCATTAAAGTCATTCTGTTTGTGGCAGGGCTTCATTAGTCCTCTGCTGRGGGACTACTCGGCCTCCAACATGGAGCCAAGGCCGCTGTGGAGCCAGCTCTTCTCAGAAGGGCTGTCACCACGGTTGGTGCTCAAGCTGTGCGCACGGAGAGCTGCTTCTTTGTGCCCGCAGCACAGCCCTCCTTCCCTGCTTGACGAGTCCCCAGGAGAGCGAGCGGGGCAGAAGGCTCGTGGCCCTTCTCAAGCTGCAGCTCTTGAAAGCTCAAGRTGGATGGATGGATGGATGGATTGTCATGCTAACGGAGAAAAAACAGCCACTGAAATCACTGGATGTGAAGGGGTGGAACTGCAAAGCCAACATGCTAAGACACAATGTGATTTATGTCTTAGCAACAGCACAAAAAAAAAAGGGGGGGGACAGAAACGAGGAATAAATCTATGCCCTCTTCAGCACATAACCTACTGYGTTAATGGGGAGCAGGGGTGGTTATCGATACTGTATTGAAAAATTTAAGCCCAAATGCCAGGATTGTGAAGTCCACAAGAGTCGWGTTGCATTTTGCAACTTTGGGCAATAATAATCATAAATCAAGCTTCATGCCAAACAATTGCCATTTGAAAGCTTTGGAACAATGGCTGGAGTGGGGTTATTTGGATTTAATGGGCACACTGTGACATCTATTTAATTAAGCACTAAATATTTGACATGAATATTTGAAACTTCCCTCTCAGTTTTCCATTTGTTTTGACAATATTAACAACTAGAGCTTTCTGGAAATGTTTTGCTGAGCTGAAGTGGCAAAATTTCAGCAATTTTCTCCATTAAAATTTCCATTTCAATAACATCTAAAAAGAAAAAGTGCACGCACACACACAGACTCACATATACAAATACTTAATAAAGTAAAATATTTCATTTGGCATCAGTGCAGTAGTAACGGAAAATAACACACAGGTAAGTTTATCTATGATGGCAAATCATCTGATGGAAATTGAAGCTCACATCATTTAAACTCTGTGTTTTTTGGTGAGTTGGGCTCTCTGTCTAGACTGCTCATCAGGCAGCACAGAACACCTCCAAACTGGGGCCATTTGGAGCAATATGGGTTATGCATCATGGTCGTCTCTCGCTACTATCTCGCTACTATCTGCCTCTACTGAAACACACAGAAACCAAAATTTGGGAAATGGTGGCACTTATTGTACTCCCCTTACTGCTTTCAGGGTTTACGTACAACTAGAAAAGCTGGAAGCTTCTTAAAAAAAATTACAATGGAAACACAGCATCTGAAAGTCAGYTGAAGATCATACTGATGGACTTCAAAAGGAGAGACATGCACAGGCCAAGAAATGCTGTTTGTGATTTACTAAATATCATCATCATGGCCTTCAGCAAAAGGACAGGTACTGTTTCCAAAATGTCAAAGCATTATTTTAAAATATTGTGCCAGCTGAACAGACTAGTGAACTCATTTCTGCTTACCAGTAAACTTTTATTTATTTTTCCACTGTAAGACCAGATCATGCAGGGAAAGTTCACCAAATAATACCGTAAAAAGAGAGAAGAACCCACAGATCTTCACTGGTCATTGAAAAAAAAAAACCAAAAAACAAAAAACACCCAACTTTCTGTCAAACTACTGGAAATGAATTAACTTTGAATACTTGAATACATAACCATTTCTGTAAAAATGCTGCAGGATGAAAAAAAATTATTTATTGTGCCCTCCAGGGAAATGTACCTCTTAGGTTCGTTGTCACTAAATCACTTGCTAACACTCATGGCGTGAGGTAAATTGCTGTTTAACTCTGATGAGTGTAAAGACCTTGAGGCCTAATGAATTCTCCCATTCACACTGGAGGGTACATCTAGGCTAGAACTCCTTTTCAACAAGCTGGTGAAGAAAATATCTGATGCGTTTTTTTTTATTTACTGAACAGGTGTCAGCAATCACACCCAATGATAACAGGCAGCCTGGTGGGAACTTGCTCCGTGATGACTATGGGAGCTGCCACGCGGCATTCAGAGGAAGGTGCAAGAGCCTCATGGAGCGTTAATCACAATGATGCACCGTAAGCAAGTCAACTCCACTGTGACCACGGACCACTACCAAAGATATTTCATAATCCAAYGGAGTTAACACTCCTGGGGGCTGCTCCATGGGAGGGCTCTTTCTGCTCATGAGACCCACAGCACCCGCTGTCCACCCTGGGCACTCAGCTGGGTGCAACTGTGGGAACTTCCCTCTCCAGGAGAGGATGCTGGGGCTATGCCAGGGAGCTGCAGGGTTTTGCTCAAGCAAATGTCTACGACGTAGTGGATATCCAAGCTCTTGARGTTAAGAAGCTCAAGTGATATTTTAGGTTAAGAGAGAATTAAAGATCTCACAGTGCTGTGATGCGTCAGCAGCATGAAGCAGACTGGAGCTGCCCTGGACAATGCCCTTGAACCACTTCTCAAGTCACTTGGAGGCTCTCTGTGGTGCTGTTGCCACCCCTTCCAGGCCAGTCCAAGGTGGAGAGCCAGACCATGAGGCTGCTCCAAGCCAGCAAGCACCAGAGGCTGAAACCAGCCCTCAGGGCAGCATCTGCCACACTTTATATCAGACACGAATGACCCACATGCCTTCTGGAGCCTCTCTGCCTTCCTTCTCTGCCCAAGAAACAGGTGGACACAACCTGACTGCAGAGACCACCTCACAAAGCCCTGCTGGCCTCAAAGCTCCTGCCTCTGGGATGGGTGATTCACACATACCAAGCAGTGACAAGGACAAAAACAAGGTTTTGAGCAATCAGGCTGTGAAACGCTCTACTCTAGGAATGTCTCAACTTTGCTGAGAAATGATATTTGTTTTTAACAACGCGCTGTCTTAACTGCTTCACCCACAGTCCCTCATGCACATCATSGGCTTGCAAAAGAATTCAGCTGTGCGTTGGTGTTCCCTCGTCGAGAGGGGCAACACGAGCCAAAGGGGCAGGGATGCTTGCCTCTCATTAACAGCTTTGCTTGGGCCACATGTAAGATGAGGGTGCTCAGCTCGTACAGCTTATTACCTTCCTAAGCTAAGTAAGTAGCGCTGTTAACTATTTTTAGGAGATCCGTTTTTAGACAGAAATTGTGGCTTTTAGTTATATAAAACATTCACATAAAATAAAATCTATGACACAAAAAAGATTTTGGCAGAAAACTTTCACATTTTAGCCTCACACTGAAAATATTCCAGGTTAGATGTCCCCTGACTAAAAATGCATAGGTTTTAAAGACAATATTGAATTTTCCATGGAAAAAAATGAATGTTTCCCAGATCTATGGATATGCAATGAGCTATATTCCTCACTAGTGGAAATCTATTTATTTGACAATATAATTTCAGGCACTAACTTAGCATTCACATGTCTGAAATTTTAAGAGGAAAATTTACTGAAATTTACTCACGGTCAACAGACTAGTAAACTGCAAAGTCTATATACACATATGTGTAGATATAAAATCATCATAATTTGTTTAGTTTAACTTGTAAATTAAAGGCAGTGTGAAGTAGCGTTTGAATTCACAGCGAACTTGCTACTTGTTGCTAGATCTTTCTGCAAACATTCTTACTTGGCACAAGAAAACATTGGTAGTTTGTTTGAATCCACTTTCCAAACCGTGTTACATTAAATCACACACTTCTTCAGACCTGAAGAAGAGCTCATAAGCCTGGAAGTTTGTCTCTACTTTTTCCAGCTACATCAGTTGCTCTAATAAAAGATATTACTGAAAATCTTGCCTTGCTGAAGTCATACAAAGGCAGTGTACCAATGTTGATCCAACTGATCTCGTAGGGCTTTAAAAACCCAGGGTTCTGTCAATTTCTTGCACATAACAACACATTCTAGCAGTAATTCATAGCAGTAATTTCAGTACTTTTGCTAGCTTAAACAGAATGTCTTCTGCTCCAGAAGAACTAGCTTTCCAAGTTGAAGCCATGTTTTTTAGATTTTTTTCCCCTTTCAATTTTGTTGCTAGGTATTTAGCTTTTCCTTCCTTAATGGGTTTTTAATAAGACCCAGCTGACAAGCGCTCAGCGAAGTGACCAAACAGCACCTGAAAGAGATGGGATGTAACATTTATATAAAAGGCCTTAGTATGATCATTGTTATTAAAAGGATAACCAAATGAATTCATAATGATGGGACACTCATTTCAAAGTGTTTCCATAGCTGTTACACATCAGGAAAAATAGGGAAGTTACCTCATTTTCTCCAATCCTAAATAACCTTRTAAACTCACCAAAGAAATTAATTAGCCAATATTTCTTGAAAATTCATAACAAAGTTTCCATTTTTCCATCAGATAATTCCTTAGTGCATTCTGGTTTTTAACTTCCTTCAAGTCTGGATCATTTTGATGTGTGAACAGACATTTTGTGTTTCCATGGGTTATTTCCACAGGTTCAAATATCTTATGTAATTGACATTTTCCTGCTTACAAAAGCTGTCAAACTTAAAAGTAGCAGTTGATTGATAAAACATGGGTTTTGTCTGTAACCTGACTTCATTGTTGAGGCTCAATGCTTAAACTCTGAATAACTCCTCTCTTCAAAGTGGCACACATTCAGGTTCTTTTTAAAGCATCTATGCTTTAAACTAATTAAATAAATTAGAAAACAACATCAACTGCTTTTTCTTGTTTTCCTACAGGTAGATCTCTCCAACAGTTTGCTTCCCCTTTCTAATTACTAATTTTAAATAAAGGAGTGTAACTTGACTTTTAAAGAACRACTTCCAAACTTGGTATAGTAATCTTTCAGCAGCAGCATCCTTTCCCATCTGAACTACAAAATAAAGCAAAACTAAAGATACAGAGGACTGTATCTATACTATCCATAATGCAGGCTGTGTAAATAATTTTAACAGTAACAAAATGCCAATTGCAMTGAAAGGATGGCTTCTTCCAGCTGATACAAATTCACAGGAAYGTGGTCCAAAGCCCTTCTGTGGAAGTCTTTCGGTTGGCTTTGTTGGGCTGYAGGTCTTGCTCTCGACAAGCAAACGAGCAAGTCAGTATCAGGCTGAAGTGGCCACAGCGTTGGGGTGTTGGTGTTGTGCCAAGGTGGYGATGAGAAGATGGCAACTGCCTTCCTCTCTGTGGCATTCATGACCAACACGGTCCTTAATGACAGGCAACTACCTACACTCCTCACTTGATGAAATTAATTTATTAATTATGTAAATGCTCAGTGGTAGCACGCAGGCACCTCATAGTGGTTGTCCTCCACAGGCAGAGGATCAAGAGAGGGGCCTCACAGCCCTTGGGCTGGCCACAGTTTCTCCTCTTGTGTAGCAATGCTTTGCCCCATTTTCCTACCAAGGAGGCAGAAACTGGACATAAAGTGGGGTGAGACAAGGTTTGGTAAAAATGCCACATGCAGTAAAGGTGCAAAGGCTCTGCTCACGCAGATCTCCAGCTGAGACCATCTTCCCTTAGCTTTCCCTCCTTGCACAAGCTCATCTTCTCAGAGCATGCTCAAAGCTACTCTGCTACCTGTCTGTGCTTTAATTTTGCACCATTGCAACCAAYGTATTCTCAGAATTAAATTCAAGGTTCTGAATAGGGAGAGATTAAAGCAAGAGCCAAATACTTTATTCAAGTTTGGGCCCAGATACAGTAGTTTCACATGCCTTTGGCAGAAAAATGTTATTGCTTTCTGAAGCAGTTGTTTTTCCCAGTGACATGACTTCCTGCAGGGGCGTTTAATTATTGTTGGTGTATCACCTAACTTAGCTATGTATTGCTTTGAAGTTTTTTTCTTTGCATCTGATAGTAAGAGGATRGAAAATAAACACAATGGTGTTTATACTCTTCCCATTGCCCTGTGCTGGCTTGGTGCAGCCTTCTCTTTGGATTACGCAAATACAGCTCTGATGGAGAGGGAGGTCCAAAACACGAGTCCAGGCAATGCACGCGTATCTGCCACCTCTCAGCTGAGAACCGAAAGCACTGCAGAGTTGCACTGGGTGTGGAAGCTGCCTCGTTGTGTCACGTGTTATTTGCAAGCACTTGCACGTAACTACACAAAGTGACATCCCTGCCACCTGYGGAAAAGACCCAAGGAAAGCCTCCTCGGAGCGCGGCCCAGGTAGGCTGGAAGGGCTCGGTGCTAGCCAGATGGCAGCAGAGGATGCACAACCTCCACAGGGCTGCTGAAACACAGCCCAGCCCCGGTCTCCTGTTACTTTGATATTTCTAATGGATTAGGTATCAAAGGCTGGGTGATGACACTTCACTGCATTCAACCCGCACCGTCTTCACTTTGAACATGATTCATGGCCTCCCCACCCAGGTAAGAGTTAAGTTCCTCAGAAATTGTGCACCGAATTAGTCACCAGAAAGGTGTTTTCTTTTACAAAGAGGAAAAGAGAAAAAAAAAAAGGCAATTCAGAAAAAAAGGAAGATGGCTCCTGAAAGGCAGCGTGCCAGCAGCCAGATAAAACATGTCAGACTATCTGTTGCAATGAATGTGCACAACAAAGCTGCACACTGGGCCACTCTTACCCAGGGAACAGCCACACAGCACAGACCTTCTAGGATCATCACATCTTCTCCCCACCTCTCAAAGGCACCAAGAGGCAGTCCTAGGAGAACAGCTTCTAGCAGAGTCAGTTATTATTAATGGTTTCTTCATTAACAGGGCAATTTCAGTCCCATTCTGCCTCTCCCATTGAGGACGGAAGTTCTCAGCTTTCAAAAGCAATCTGAGCAAGCCATATGAGATTTCGCCATTTGTGGCTTGGGAAAGTAGAGATGAAAGACTTCTAAGACCTTTTACTTGGAATTGTTTTCCACTCTGTGATGATTATGACATTACTCACCACATGTGCCATCCCCATATCCCAGGAGACAGTGCGGAGGAGACCCGGGGGACTGTACAACTCCTTTCTTAGTTTAGGGGGTTTCGGTTTCCGTCTGGTTTTCACCAACACAGCTGAGGTGCTAAGCGAGAGCTTTTAAAACTGGATATTCAAGGCGTKTTTTGCACAGGGAACGTCTCAGGGAAGGGTCACAGCGCTGCTTTGAGGGCGTGCAGAGCCACAAAGCTCTCCACCTCTGGAACAAACTGCCTCTTTTCTAAAGGTATTTTTGCACGGCAGCGCTGTGCCACACGGAGGAAATGCCTTCTCTGAGGATGGAGGCTGCAGGTAGCACCTCGGGGACTGCACTCGCTGTTTGAGGAAATCAAACATCCAGGTACGCGGGATAAATCCTGCAGCCGGCTCCGCACGCCCCATCCCAGCCCTATGCGGTGCCCAACGGAGGCAAAGGAGCCTCCTGCCTCTTCCCACAACCCGAGCACCAGAGCGGAGCAGCAGAGCCCGGCAGCACAGGAGCCCGGCAGAGCCCGYGGCTCCCTCTGCCTCCTCCCTCGCTCGCGCTTGGTTTCCAGTTCAAAGCCTCGCCGCCATCCCGCAGCGAACGAAACGYGTTAAACGGGAGGCCAGAAGCGAACGCTCGGTGCTGAAGCCTCGCGGCTCGCACGCCACCGCGCAGCCCGCACGGCATGGAAAACCACCCCGAGAGCCGAGGGCCTCCGACCCGCGGCCATCCCTGGACCCAGACAGATGTCCAGGGATGAAAGGGGAAACGAAGCCGCCAAGGCCCTTTCCTGCCATGACAGAAGCGTACACGCAAATCGACTACTTCCTACAGGCCACCCCACCCTCCGAAATTCTGAGAAAAAAGGGAAAAAAAAGATCAGCTAATGAGAATTGCAGCACTGTTCACACCACAGTAGTTAAGGTTGTACTCGTTATAAATCCCTTTTTCAAGGTTTCTGTCACTCAGCCATAAAAATCATTCTGGGTTGAAATTTAGCATCCAAGCTTTCTGCCCAAGGACAATATTTTTGACAGAATTTGGAAACAATTGGTTTGGCCAAGTGCATCCGAAGTTTTAAGGACTGCAAAAAAGAATAGCGGTTAGTGGTGTCAGATGCTATTATTTTATGCTCTTATAACTTAAAAACAACTAATTTAGGTTCTGTGGTTGTTATTACTCCATAATTTCCTCTGAAATATTTGGCTCGTTCCTAATAACAAACTCCTGCAAATTGCTAGCACTGCTCTAAATAGAAAAATAATAATGTTCCTAGGCCAAATCTTCAGCTGCTATAAATTTAGCTTAGTGTCATTGCTGCCTATTTACATCAGCTGAGGTGCTGGCCCCAGGTGCTCAGCAAAGCTCATTTCTGGTGCATGCATGTGTCTGCTTGGCTCCACCAGCCCTTGGCTGGGCAGTTCCCAGGACTTTAGAGAGTGGCTTGGTTAGGTAATGTCTTCAGGATCTGACACAGCTGATCCTGCTCTCAAAGCCCATTGCTGAGAACGTCTACTGGCTTCATGCACTCAAGTCAGCACCTCCACCTAGAACACGTAAGGTTTTCTTTGTGAGTGCTCTTGCACTAGGAAGCGACATGGGCTTCATCCAAACCCCAGCTGCAGTCAGCGTGTCTCAGTGCAATGAATCACACACACGTTCCGCTTCTGTTTGGCCTCTGGAGCTGCCTCTACCAGAGAAGCTGGTGCTCAATTCAGCCTGAGTATATTTCATGAGTTTGGGTCCAGGTCCTTCCCAAGGCACAGGAACTGAAGGCGTTAATGTTCAGAAGCTGATTCTTCGTTGCTTTGGGGAAATCGGGGATTTGCTTTTGTTTGAACTCGTGCGGCATTTTTTGAGTGCTATCTTTAACACCCTGGGTGGGATCTGGATATTTTCAGATGGGCTGATCACAATAATAACCCCCTTTGCTCCTCTTGCTCTTATATAAATGCCTTTAATGTCTTTTTTTTTTCAAAAATTAAAAACTAGRATTTGGATGGATTTTGAAATGGCTAGATAATTTTTTTTTAAACAAATGAGTAATTCTTCCCCCATTTGTACCAATCTGCTGAGTGAAACCCACACTCATTGTACCATAGCACAACACAAAGTTTTAGCTCAACACTTCTGCCTGTTGCAAGTTTTCCACAGTTCCCCCTGCAAATCACTCACTTTCCTATGCCCTCCTCTTGGCTGAGCACGGCAATGCACACCCGGACCAGCTGCAGGGTGTCCTTGCTGGTATCTGCTGCTCAGGAGCACCAAGGGTCAAGCTGGACAGAGCAACTGCCCCTGCTCTGACACAAGTCCATGACAAGTCCCTCTATGAAGCTCTCCAGCTTTACAAAGCACTCRACCTTCCACATGCACCAAATGGCACCACTGGCAAAACCCAGACCTCTCATTTCTTCCTTCTCAGCCCCTTCAACACAGTCTTTGTTGTTTGTGGTATGTTGCTCATTTGTGTGTTTGTTTTGCATTTAGTAATTTATTAATCAAAAATTTTTTTGGCCAAAAATGGGGTGAAGATTGCGGATATTACCAGAGGTTGAAGAAATGACCCCAAATGAGAAAACTTACGCTAATGGAAAAGAGGAGTTTTGGCCTCTGACTTTGGGCCAGAAGAAACGAGACTGGTGTTGGTCACTCAGGCCAAGCCTATTCACCTGACAARAGTAGTAAATTGCAGCATGTCAGATGTCAGGAGAACTTCCCAAATAGTGTTTAGAAAGTCTAGGGACTGTTTATGTTCAGCAGGGAGGAGGAGAACGTATCCATCCCTCCCTGCAATGGGTTAAGCAGCTCTAACCCCCAAGATAAGCTACTCGTGCTAAAATGTCAACAATGGACCTAAATTATTTAAGATCTGGARCAAAAATGGCCTCAGAGGGCAGTTAAAGAAAAGAAAGGAAAGAAAAGGAAGATAGATATCCATTCTCCCAAAAGGCCAGTATATCCTACACTGTCAGGAGCTTCTGCCTGGGCTACGCATCCTTCTGCAGGATACCCCTTGTTCCCCTGCTGCTATTTTTGAAAATGACAGTTTGAAGTTGGTCACAGGAAGAATTCCCTTCCCCGGTACACATTAAGATTTCAGTCGTAAAACTAGAACCTTTCCGCTTTGACACAACGCTTATAGCTTGTTCCTGTCAAGGTGGTTTTTAAGTAGCATTCCAAAACTCAGTCACAGACAGCCCCTTGCAGCTCCTGTTTCAGAACCGTGCTTGGCTTCTTCCTAATCCCTGTAGCAACAACAGCAGACTCCTAAAAATACACGGGGAGGAAGTGGGGAAGCAGAGCTTGATCAATCTATTGCTTTCAGAATAATATTTGCAGATTCTTTATTTCCCTCTGCAACACCATCAYATTTAACCATGAAAGTCAGGTTAAGGTTTTGCTTGGCATCTCTGTCTATTTTGGTGCAGGGAATAGCAATTTGGGGTCTCCAATAGCTGTAGAGAAAGACCTTGAATATTACATCATTTATCAGTAGTGTTTCCAGAAAGAAAGAAAAAAAAAAAAAA
>PTEX01000122.1:1221805-1257453 GCA_003342815.1 Eudromia elegans
GAAAGGAAGCATTCCATGAAAAGATAATTTACTTGTCTTAATAATGTAAGCAGAAATTAAAGTGGAGAAATCCCTTCTGGCAGTATTTTTGACAGTTACCTTCATTTTCATCATTGCTGACTGCACATATCTACTTTGAAAACGAACACTGCTTTCACTTCAAAAGGCCAAAGAAAGAAAGAACACAGGAAGGGAGTGTGAGAGGGACCCTCTGATGTAGAAATTCATTGACTACAATATTTTCTGGGAAGCTTACCTGCTCTGAAGTTCAGACAGAAGGAGTACCTTTGAGAGCATTAAAGAAACATTTATAGCACATTTGGTAGGAAAAGACGTCAGAGTTTTGGCTCAGCTTACCCACATTGAACTTTTACACAAATGTCTATTTGAGCAAGGAGAAGTGATGGGTCCAAAACAGTACGGTGCATACACACATACATGTATGTATTTATGACCTCTTCCTCATCAGGATAATCAGAAACAGTTTATAAAAAGAGCTACAAGGGAGTGGTAAACTTGCACTTCATAGAAAGGTGGGTCTTAACTTCCATGCTACTATTACTGCTGCCATTAATGGCAGGATCTAGTTTCCTCTGCTACAATTAGACCTCTTTTCTGCTGGGAACCGTATAAAAATAGAAAATAAGAGTGTCTCTGCCTCAGGCAATTTACTGCATCTACAACCAAAATGGACCTGGGGGCAGGAGGTCCCTGTGAGCACTGGGAGAACCCAAGGCCACGGAGGTCGACAGTGGAGGGTCGAGCACTGGAGCTTCTSTCCTTCACCCTTGTTAGGGAAAACAACCCCAAACAACTGACCAAAGCTGCTCAGGAAGCTGATGGCAGGAATGGGAAGGGAGCCCAGGCCTCCTGGCTCCTCAGCGCTTTGCAGAAACCACCTTCCTTCCAGAGARGGAGAGAACACAGCGAGCTGAATAAGAAACCCACTATTACAACCTCCAAAGCACATGAAGCATTTTTCAGGCCAACTTCTCCTTGGAGGTACACCAGCCCAGTCCCACTACAGCCTGGGAAGGCTGTGCGTCTTCAGCCCGAATAACCAAACCTGGAAACCTCCTGAGGGCTTTCCCCACGCACCGAGGTGCTCCATGGCAGCAAACCGCAGCAAGATGTGAAAGGCTGGCGCTGCTGAGCGCTCAGGCCCGCTGCCAAACCGGGAGGTTAAACACACACAGGTGAAAAGCATCTGACTGTTGGGTGGACACGCTCACTGRTGCCAGCAAGTGCTGTCAAGCACCAGCAAGGAAGGCACTGAGGGTACACGCTGCACCTAAGGAGAGAGCTGTCTGACTAAACAACCTCTGCGCAGAAAAATAGTGTGTAGCCAAACCTGATTCCCTTGTCTAATGAGGCCTCGGTTAATTATTCTAGGGAAAATGCCTGAAAGGGACTGGGATAAAACAACAGACTCTGGGTCAAGTATAACTACACACAGCATAAGTTACCTTTTAATTCTGGCAGACGTGAAAATGTGGTGGCTGGTTGCTACAAAACTGGTTGCCTTTCCTTCTTCCTGAGCCTTTCACYGTTTCTGCAGACCTAGTGCCYGATCTCCCATCTACTTTCGCACTGYACAACCGGCTGAATGTTGATATTTTCCATTGAATCTATGCCATCTGCGTGTTCTCCATTTAATAAATATGCAGTCATTTCTAACACTCCTTAGAATGAGGGAGTTCTGGGCACCATTTTCACCACACACTTTTAACCTTCTTCATGAATGCAATTCAAAAAGAGGGGAAAACACCTGTAAGACATACTCAACACACCAAAATATCCTGCTGGTCTTATGAAAAGGTGTTTGGTATGGGGAGTGTGTTTTACACCCTAGATAGACAAAGCTATGTTGTTTTATATATATATATATATATATATATATATATACTCATATATACGTATTTACTTATTTATTTTTTGGACGATGAAAGGTTTTCACAGTCCTGTGTGGGCACTCAGCCATTTGGAGTAAGTTGATGTAAACTAATCTACCGAAGCTATAATGAAGTATACATTCTCMCCAAAACAATGCATTCAGAGATCCTTGGCTAGGCACTGAAGGGTGAGCTTGACTTGCCGACTGCAACGACGTTTGTGTTTTGTTGCTTTGCACAACATGTGTTTTCGAACCTTTCTGTGCAACCATGAGAAAACAGGAATGCAAACGGAGGAGCAGCCTCAAACGGGCTTGTTCAGCAGTACAGCCAGCAGATGATTTCAGAGGCAGGGCTTGCCGTTCTATCGCAGTCCCGTCCAGCTCTAAGACAATTYTGGGACGACATCTCCTGTGCTGGAGAGGGGCAGGTGCCTGTGGCCTCAGGCTGGTGCGACCCAGGTGGGCCCAAGCCCAGGAGCCTTCCCACTGCTCAACAGAGGGATCCAGGGATCGCTGGGATTCAATCGTGCAGCCCCAGCGCTGCTCTGCTCCCCAGTGGGAAGGACAGAGGGGAAGCCCCACAGCCTCCTCCACGGRGCTTTCGCTCAGGAAAGGGCGACCTGGCCCCACGTAGTTTCACGGATGTGCAATCCCCCGCACAGAAGCCCTTTATGTGAAGCCAATGAACCACTAGCTGTTTTAAATCTAAAGCAAAATATAGGAGAGTTTTGATTGTGGTTTGAAAAGAAAACTGAAAGGAGCCTGTTGGAAAGAGTGCATATCTTGCCTAATAAGATCCCTGAGAGTSTTAGGGATTAACACTGTGATTTCTGCTGAATACTAACAGCTTTGTTACTCTGCTTGCAAACAGCCCAAGAAGCTTTGTAGTTTCACTGCATGATTTTAAACCTTAGGAACTTCATGTGCTCTCAAAAAATAAATGGCCAGTGTAAACTGACCTATCTGACTTGGCTTCAAAGTGTTTGACAACATACCAAAGGGAACGACGCAAGGAAAGGGATAATTTTACACTGGTCCTATCCTGTGGGGTGCTCCACACCCTCCCCATGGTGCCCTGTGGCTTCATGTTACCTGAAGACCTTCTTCCAAACCCTCATTTCTTGCATTCACTCCCACTTCCCACCCTTACTTATGATTTCTAGCAAATCACAGCTTTAGCACTCCTCCCCTTTCCTAAGGGCGGGGATCCAACTGGAAGCTGTTCCAAGCTAGGATGCGGAGGAACAAAATGAGGAAAAGGGTAAGYTGGCAGCACGATCCCTTGGCAGCCCGTGCTGGAGTCAACGCTCCCCTCTAATTTACAGCATTGCAGAGTTCAGATTTCAAGGTGACGGCTGCTCCTGCCCCTGCCAACGCGCTGTACGGCGACACCTCCATGCCCGGGCAGGACGTCGTCCGCAGCAAGATCCTCAGGGCTTAGGTGGACATCAGCACAAAGGGAAGGGTGGTCTCCACGCACCGCTGGGCAGAGCTTCTTCTGGTAGCCACGCTAGCTGAAACACGAACCACAGAGAACCAGAAAGGACAAACTGCTCCCGGAATAGCTGAGATKTTACTCTAGGTATTTACACTGCACTTTGCCACAGATAAGGAATTGTGATAAGAATTCGAACGACTGTGTTAAAAAAAAAAGAAAAAAGTGGGACGTTTACAAATTCAAGAGGCTCCTCTGGAAGGATCTTGGAAGAAGGCGGCTTTGGTGTTTTGAAAACTGGGACCGGGACTTTGGATCTAGGTTGCCTCATCATAGATTGCTTGTGTGACTCTGAGCAACACACTCTGCCCCAGAGCACCGCAGCTCCTCTCAGTCCCCTGGGAAGGAACTGYGAGACTCCCAATAACATAAAAATAGCAGCATAAAAATACTTATGTCAAAATAAAGCATCATTTGACAGAAACAATTTCAAGCTGATACCCAACCCAGGCCAGGTTCTGGGGAAATCCACTTTAGACAACCCACACGGATGCTTTTTCTACTAGATTGGTGGTAACTACCATGCTTTCATGCATTGCCACCTACAGCGGGAAGAGTGAGGACTACGGATCCTCCTTCTCTGCTGTGAAGCTCACAGGAAATTTGAGATTTGGGGCAACCTTGGGGTGTTGTAAAGYTGGAGGTAGCAAAGTGCTTCCAGGAAGGCACTACAAACAGCTTGAAGTTCTGTTCCTTTAAAAACAAACAAACAAGAAAACCCCCTAAACAGCCTCTTCTCTCCAAGCAGTTGTCACGGGTTAAATTTTCAAGTGTAAAAACAAGGCAGAAAATGCCTTTCTCCAGTACATTTTGAAAACTCTCCTTTTTGTCTTGGATCAGAAGGAAAACAGCAAAAAAGGAAGAGGGGGAGGGGGAGTTTTGGCAGCATTTTAAGTCAAATAGAGACTCCAAACTCAAGAGGCAGCTCTACTGAGGCCTGCAAGGAGCCCCAGAGCTGACCCTTCCCCATAGGTCCTGGCCAGCACCCCCGAGMGCTGTGGGCAGCCACGTGCTCCATGTAAAGGTACCGAACAAACAGTGCTCTCCTGCATCGCCTCCYCAGAGCAAGGAAGCAATCCCGCTTCCAAGCGCTGCTCTGATCTTTGGGAGGTGCTGATTTTAATATCACATTCCACCTTCTCTTTGCAGGCCTTTGCTCCTCTGTTTTCGTGGTAGAGATAGAATCAGCTGCAGCGATTCCTCATGGCACGCAGCTACATAGCGCAGTGCTTCCCATCCCCATTGCCTTTCCTGATGGGACGCCAGGACGATGCCTGGCACAGCGACRTCTCGATTTGGGTGGGAGAAGCTGTGAGCTCTTCTACGAAGCACCTGATCTGTCTTCAGAAACATAAATGACCTGGACTTAGTGGAGCTGTCTGGCAGCCTTGGCCAACCGTTCCTCATGTCTGAAAGTTGTGCCGTGGTTCTAGGAAGCTTTTGACATCTCGCAAGACCAAAGCACCTGGTCCGAAATCACGCTCTTGAAGACTCCCTTTGGACTTCAGGGAGCGCTGGAATTTCCACCCTCTGGGATCCAAGTGTTTTGCAGGGAACGCTAGAAGAGCCAATACCTGTCCTGCTTTCACTGCCTGTGCAGATGGAGCTCTGCTTCCCGGGGGACTGTGGCGGGGACGGATCACGTTCCTCCCCGTGACTCTCCAGTGGTTCTTCCCCTAGTCCCCACCCCTCTCCTTTTTACTTCATTTTATTTTTTTCARTGGCATTGACATTTATTCGGAAGATGTTTAATTGCAGAAGGGTTCAAGAGACTCGCCCCACCAAGAGCCCTGTTTGCGAGTGTCAACCCCAACTTGGAGTTCAACCCTCAGTCAGAAGAGCAGTAAAGCTGGCAGGCTTAAGTACTACAGGAATGCTAACAGCACAGATCTGAGAGAGTTAATTTGGCCAGAAAGCACTCTAGTAATGTTTATGTTTTAGATAAAGTGCCTACAATGTTGCAGCTTGCCCTTTTGACCCCATTTCCTCGTTGGTGTGCAGCTAGGAGAAAGTGATACTTAATTCCAAATCTTTGCTTTTATTAGCTCCCAGAGACGGATAGAATTTCATCCCGGCCTTATCTCTGTTATAAACATCCTGTTACCATTCATATCGCGGGGATATCTTTGGGAAAAAAAAAACGATTGAACGCGTYCCGCCAGGCACGCACGGCAGCCCGCGACGGGTTCTGCGCGGTGCGCGAGCCGGGGCCTCGCAGGCGCCGTGGCGGTGTCACCCTCCGCCAGGGGCACGGCTCATCCACACACCGAGGACCCCACCCGCCACGCTAGCCGCCACGCCGGCTCACGCGGACAGCTGTAGCCGGGAGGTTCTCATCGGGAGCCTGCCTCTAGAAGTCCAGTCCTGCACTCTGCTACCTCTCGTCCAACCCATCCCCTCGGCTGMCGCAAACCAGCTGTGCTGAGTGAAGCCAGGGGACGCTCGGACCTGAGTGGAGATTCTGTAGCCCGACACCGACGTCACGATGCAGAGAGGCTCTTGGAGTGGCACCAGCAACATCCACTTTATACTTCCCTTGTAAGATACAGGACAAGGTTATGGAGCAATGCCTTCTCCAGAGGGCACTCCTGGTGGGCACTGCTCACAGACCCACAGGACAGCACCCTATACCATACACATATGTGCAGTTTGGAACTGTAGCCCACAGCCATGGACTTCATCCACAGAGCTGCCAAACGACAGCAGACAAGAAGCCTCTCCATGCAGAACAGCAACACGTGTGGGTGGTATTTCTAGACCAATCCTCACCTCTAGGATCCTACAGGATTCACAAAACAAAGAGACAAAAAACAAAAACAAAATAAAAAACACTCTACTTCCCCTGTAGGTATCTTTTCCCATACTCAATGGTAGCTGATAGAAGCAGTTCATAGAGACGCAGTGAGAACGGGACATTGGAGAGGATCTCACCTGAGGATCCCTTCTATTCTGGTTGTACTGAGGGCTGACACACAGACTGGCTGGGAAACCTTGAGGTCTTCATTTCTTGCTCTACCATCTAGCACTGACCTAGCACATCTTTCGGCTTCCTTATTTTGAGTAATTTGGGCCAAGATTGTAAAAAAACTCTGTGCACCTGAAATTTAGAATTCCTGAGTCCAGCCATTAAGGAAGGTAATTTCGAAGTCAAAAACGGTAGTTGGTAACCAGGTCTCCAGGGTTCTCCATTAGAATTGGGTGCCAAACGCTGTGCCCTCTTGCTCTAGACTTTGGACCTGAATACACAAAACAAAACAAAAAMCCTAACAATAACTACAACTACTACTACTTTGAGAATTTTTTTTTAAAGAGTTATTGAAGAGGAAAAGAAGTTTTCTTACATGTTCTGCAAAAAGTTTCTACTTTGTGCACATTTGAGGCTTTGACTAAAACAAAAAAAAGAGGCATTTTCTGAAGAAAAACACAACTCCTCCTAAAGTGAAAAGTTTAACCACCAACTAAACTCTCCGCAGTAATTTAGCTCCAATTTCTTTCTGCGCTCAAAGACTGAAAGATATTAACTGAAACCAAAAGTTTCTCGGATTTTTTTTTTTTTTTTTTTTTGCTCCTTTGCTGGAGGCCATCATACATCAAGCAGCTTTCCAGCTTAATCTTCAGACTTTAACAACCTTTGTAGCTAATTAAACAATATAGCCCCCGGGAGGCGAAGAGGGGGGGACGCTGGCCCTGCTGCCCCCCGTGCTCCTGGCTCTCCGGGCTCCTCGGTGGGGGTGACGGTGCTGGGGACCRGCCTCTCTCGTCTTGCCCGCTCGGGAGGTGCCTCTCGCTGAAGGAGCCGGGCATGGTGCTGATCCGGRGGGCGGGCGTCGCTCCAGCGCCCGGCGCGGTGCCGCCGCTCTCGCCGTCCCCGAGCCGGGTTACGCTCCGGCAGCCGAGGCCGCTCACTTCCCCCGCTGGCGCGCGGCCAGCAGATTGTGCCTCCCAGTCATGCGAACTTTTCAATTTGTGATTCTTACAAGTTGAGCTTACACGGAGCCGTTTCCTGAAGTGAACTGTTTCTTTATTCCCCCTCCAACCCTCTCCCAGCCCTGACATTGCTGCCGGAGCCAAAACAAGCCCACTTATTGACCAGCCACAAACACACAAAGGCTCGCAATGTCCGCGGCCTCCTTGAAGAGCCACGGGGACACGGTCGCCTATCAGATTTGCTCCGTTTAACTACACTTCCCTCAAACATTACATCCCTTAATGGGTGTTTAAACAGGTCCTGGCCTCTCAGGTACATTTTCTAATGACCTTTGTTTTAACCTGCTGCATTCACCAGTGCAAATGCAATGCTGTGAGTCATGCGTGAGTCACGAGCTGTGCTGAAGTGGGAACTTGACCATTGATTCCAATAAACAGATCACATCCTATATCTTTACTTTAAAATTGGGGCGCCTCCAGTTTTTACTGTAGCTGGATATATGAAACATCAGCATTGTGTTTGCAACATGTATCATCTCTGTAAGCAGAGGAAAATTACAGTGTGCCATTACTTGGGTCAGTCAGGACGAGGGCACGCCATGACTGCAAAGATTTTCCAAAGGAAGATGCCCGGGTAGTGGCAGATGAGATTTGCTGGCAGCTTTTGCTAGATACAGCCTTTGGGATGGGGCAACTTCATTAATGTCATGGAGAGTCCAAATGAGCTAAGGACTCAGAGCAAGACATCCCTCCTGTAATGGGGAACTCTTGACTGAATGTCACAACCAGACCTTAGACCTCATATCTAAGTCCATGCAGGTGACAGAAGCAAGCAAGCAGTGCATTTTTGAGGGATATGCGGAATTTCCACTAATTTGCCTGGGATTAAAATATGCATTTGAGATTTGTTTTCTTGATGATTTGGGTAACTAAATCTCAAGTCCCATAAAGCAAAGCAAAACAAAACAGAACAACAAAAATCAAAGTGTCTTGTTCTGGCCACACGCCTGCAGAAGTGCAGATCCAGTCGAGAGGAAGCCCCAGGCTGTGAGATTTAGGCAGACTTGAAGTGATCTCAGCCTGGGTTTAGATGATCCTGAAGGGCTGTGGAACACAGACATCGCATCCCTWGCAACAAATCCTTTACTAAATGGAAAACTTCACTCCAAGGCAAACATGGCATCGGTGGGAAAGGAGCATGGCACRATAGCCAGTGTGCAAACCAGGGGACAGGATCTGGGGACCTCCTGATGTCTGCTTGCTTGAAGGCGCTGGTCCTGGCAGCTGCTCTAAGTTTGACSTATCCCAGTGCTAGGAGGACTCCTGAAGCTCTCCCCTACCTTAGCAGAGGGCTCAGTGGAAGCCTKAGCTCAGCCTTCTCCACAGCAAACGGCCTACCCATAGCACTGTGCCGATGGCAATCAAGAATGCAAGTGGGTTTCTTCACATGGAGCTTATGTTCACTTTCTTTTTAAACCTTTTTTCCACTTAATATTTGGTCTCTGATCTACCTCCTCCCTATATTTTTTCAATAAGTATGTTTTGGTGTTCAACCCAAGGAACTGTCAGCTGGGTTGGAAATGCTGAAGCCTGACATTTCAAGATTAAATGTCAACCAGATGTTTGTGCACTTCCCCTACAAGGCTTTCAAGAAGCTTCCCAGTTTAGTATTGTGTTTCACCATTAGGGAAAACCCAGGTTTGTATCTTACTAGTTTGAGCTGAAAGCCTCAGGGAAGAAAAGAAATCACAGGTACCTGAGCAATAGGAAATATGATTCCAAAATGCAATCCGCAACAGTTGGTGTCCATCATTTTTTGCAAGGCATTTGAAGTCAGACTGACAGACATTAGCTTCCACTCCAGAAACTATTTTCATATAACACTAACCTTTTCACTTAACCACTGAAGTGAGGGAAACACAAAACGGAATGCTGGTTTTCCTTCTTTTCTGGGCCACATCCGCAGTACTACCAGTGGCACTGCTTCTGTCAGGGGAGAAGAGCACACAGGGGACGAACTGAAAAGACCTACATTTCTTTCCCTAACTCTGAAAGGACATTTCTGTGTCTGACAGGAGACAGTGGGCAAATTCCTACACTGTTGAGTGCCTCAGTTTTCCCATCTTCAGGAGAGATAATGCCACTCCTGTAAAGTCCTTGGAGATCTATTCATGRAAAGAGAGGAAAGGAGTGAGATCATCACTGCAGCTGGAACTGCCTTTGAGCCCTACCTGGGATGCAGTGTGGTACCCTGCCTTTACTCAGCTCTCCCATCATCTCTGTGTGCAACCTYGCAAAGTACAAATCTCAGTTCCTGCTCTGTAAAATGGGATTTATAGTTGGATTTTTTGTGTTTGTCTTACCTTGTACGGTCTTCAGGACAAGGGACTTGCTCTTATTATRTTTCTCCCATGCACTGACAGAGGGTCCCAGGCACACATGGGGAACTCTAGGTGCCAATGTAGTCAATAGGGAAGGATATAAGTAAGTGAACTGAGAACTGGCTCTCATCCTAGAAATTCAGAGGGAACTCTCCTGGTTTTGCTGGGTTAGTTTGATCCTACCTTCTTGGTCAAAGTAACAATTCCTTAAACTGATTTTGCAGTATTGTGATAATGAAAGAAATTGATAAGTAGACCTGGACAACGCTGCTACAACTGGCTGTGGCTGTGGCTGAGAGAGGCCAGGAAACAGCCAGCTAATTGCTGCTCGCAGAACCAGCTGGATCAACACCCCTTCCCAAACCAGACCCTTCACTGACCGCTGCATCCAAATTCCACGATCCAAGTTTTTCAGATTCAGCCTATCTACAGGCTGGAAGGACCTGTAACCCGAGTGTATATATKGCAAGAGGTCAGGCTTGCTGTAAAGGCCAAATTCTCATTCTTTGCACGTAGCAGGTTCCAGAAGGTRTTGTTAGAAATAAGACCAAAATAAGATCCCCACTGGGGTAAGCAAGCTGCAAGAAGCAAACACCTCCATGAGTGCAGTGGGAGCCACACTCAGTGGCCAAGAGCTGGTTCCTACCCATGAAAACACCGGCAGAATTTCCTGCTGAATTTCATTAGAGAATCAGGAGCAATTCCACGAGGCTCAGTAATGGTTTCCAGCCCGCACAGTGGTGTAACCAAGATGAGAATCCGACCTTGTGCACTCACGTGGCACTCATGTGAAATATATTGGGTGAAATCCTGGCCCTGCTAAGCCCACGGCAAAATTCCCATTGACTTCAGGCAGGTCTGGGATTTCATCCATTACATGTTCAGATGTCAAGGCAGGGCCGGATTCTGTTGCAGCCTCCCAAATCTACTTTGAGCCACTTGYCAGGACCACAGCATGTGGCAGTGATCAGTGACCCCCTCAGCAGCAACAAGCTCCTCGGCAGGCTCGCTGTGCACTGGTAAAGCCACGGGGGCAGGAGGGAGGCGAGCAGGTTGAAGGATTCTCCGTAATGTGTCACCCAAAACTGAGCGGAAAGACAGAAATCTGAGAATTTAGAACAACTCCTATGTTATTAGGGAATGGATTACTCTGCTTGGTGTGGGGGAGAACTGCTGAAGTCTTTTGAAAACAAATATATTTAATCACTGCAAGTGCTTGGTTACTCATTGTCCTGCAAAAATGTCCTTTTTGACAACACAATGGCATCTGAAAAGAATAGTCAGAAGAGATGCTCAGAACAAAGGGAYATTGAAGGGCTTAATAAAAAGAAATGAAACCAATGCAATTAATCTATCCACACTGTTACAGAACAATYCCATTGTACTGCCCTTGCACGAAGCCCAGGATTGAGAAAGTGCTAAMGACAGCTTACAAGTCCCTGAAAAAAATACAGGCTCTATCTGTCTCCTGCTAAAGTGAATGGGATTGATTTCCGCGGGATGCAATCAGAACATATAGAGTTTAACGGTATTGTTTCACTGTTTGTTTAAAATCAAAGTGCTTCCTGTGAAGTAAGATTTTGTAAGCACAGCCATATCCACTGCTTAGGGCACATCGGGGAACATCTACTCACGACAAGCTTTAGGTGACAGCCATTCTTTAGGAAAAGTTGCCAATAGTTCACTGGAGAATAGTACCAAGAATAGTAGGATAAAAGTGAAGCTAGAGTATTGCCCTAAACTTCAACATATTACTCTGGGTTTTGCAAGACTAAGTCAGTTTGGAATCTGACCTGTATCATAAAAGGATAAACACATTATTGTGCTCAAGTGTAAGTTTTGGAAGGGAAAGGTGAATGACCAGTGCTGCTTTAACATGAATCATATTCCGAGAAAACAGCCATAATCAAGCAACTAAATTAGAAAAACACAGATCACAGTGTTTACATCACAGSAATGGAGCATGTTAAGCACAATGCAGGTAAATTTTCCTCTTTCCTAAGTCTGATTTCTTCTTTAAGTGCAACACTTACCCACTTCCTAGACAAGACACCAGCAAAACTGGAATGGGCCATAAGCTGTTCTCTCACTGAAGATCTTAACTTTGCTTGGTTGAAGAAAAAAATGTCTTTCTAGTTACCAAAATCACAGCTACTTAGCTAGCACCAACTGCGCAGCCACAGATGAGTCTTTTCTGCTGATGCATACTTGAACAGAGATGCACTGCCTGTTTTTGTTTACAAATAATTAAAAGCCCCACCTGTAAAATCTGCCTGGTGAATTTACATTGCTCAAAAGATTTTCTCCAAACCTGACTTCTTTTGTAGTGTTGAGGCCTGAAGTCAAAGACGTTCTGCATGTTTATAACCAACAACTTCTCAGACCAGCTTAATTTATAATCACTTTAGTCCAACACAGACACACATGCACAGGTAAGAACATGTAGAATCGGAGTTCATCTTGTACGGCAGGAGATGCTGGAATGCTAATATGTATGACCAGAAAACACATTCCAGCGTGCTGAACTATTTGCTCAGCGCACTCTTCAGGAACAATCTCTTGCTCTTCATAACTACAAGTAACTAACTGGTACTTCAGAAAATGAGAGTTGTTAAAYTGCACTGATATCAATTGATGATGCTGTGATCCAGGATTGTATTTAGGAGGAAAAGTCATKGTACAAAATACACCACAGCTCCTTTTACCCTCAGTCTGAGCTAACCAGAGGTGGTTTCTGCTGGGAGTTGCATGTTACTTAGGCAGCTGTGTATGTGTCAGTCGTTCTCCTTAGCTTCTTGTGTCAAAGCAAAACAAACAAACAGACAAACAAACACCCAGAAAGCAAGGAATGACACAAGCCTCACCCAACAAACTGCATCAATTCTGCCTCAATGCAATGACAAAGGCACCCAGCTAAGTGTTAACAACGCAGGAAATGCAAGCCCTATGGCTGAATGCACATTAAGACTGCAGAAAACTTGCTGTGATAATCCAGCTTTTCACTTGTGGAACATATTCCTCTTTAATCTGAAGTCTCCCCCTTTTCTGTAGCCTGCGATGAATCTGTCAAGAAGGAAAGGGAGGAAATGCTCAAGAAAGTAATGCTTGAGCTGCTTTCAAAACTGATTTTTGTTATAAAATGAACAAAACACCCCCCCCCCATGAGTATTCCTACAAATGACATTTTTTCAGACTTTTACAATGAAACCAGAAGATGAGTGGTAATGTCCAGAGGGTTGGGGCTGCTGCTGTTTGTGTCTGCTGCAGACACCCAAATGCTGCAGCCTTGCATGAGCAAGGGCTCAGCATGGGAGCTGCGGAGCAAACACCAGGTAACAAGCAACCTCAAGACCTCACCTCCTAAGCAGACAAGAGAATAAAAATGTGTCGTTGTTGTCATCATAGCAATGGAGAAAGACAACACCAAGAACAACTTGTTTAAGATCAAAGAAGGAGATGTTGGCGGAATTAAGAGCCGAGCCCAGTCCTCCTAGTCCCATTATGTTGCCTTCACCTCTGAAGACAAACTTTTACCTGACAGGAAAACACATCTGAGTTTAGATCTGTGTCCGTGCAGACTCCCTCTCACTCCACTATTTGCACACGCACAAGTAGAGTGTATTCTTCCGACAGGCAACATGGGAAAATATTCCTGCATTTAGCACCCATGGCTGGATATATCCTTGAACACTCCAATTCTGCTGGCATCCCAGGGATGGCAAATCTGTTTCATTCCAGGGATGCTAAGAGGGATCCTTCATTTACTTATTTGAGTTTCTGAGTTACTCAGCMTTATCCAAACCTATGCTCAATCGCTGTGGGCTGAGTTCCTTGCAGCAGTTGAGGTAAGCTCTTGGTGAAGACAGAGTTAGACTCAAACCATTTTGTGCTATTGACTTCTTCACTCAACTCCCTTCTTAAGACAGCAATATTACAGGACAGTTATGTGCAGAGGCTGTATCCCCCCCATATCCTCCCTATGGCTCTATTAATTTGGTTCTCTCTTCTACCTTGCTCGAGATCACCTGAGTAGGGAGGTAGATATGATATTGCTTCCCACCACCCCTAACACCAGCGACAATTTGAGAGGCTGATATTTACAGAAGAGACAAAAATCAGGCAAATGTGTGAGAACCTGCGTGCGACATGGCCCAGGTCCATCCTCACTATCATGCCTTTCACAGCAGATGTAGCAGTCGTTTGTGCTTCACTGTACTTTACATGAGGTTGGAGGATGCAGCATTAATGTTCTATCTCACTAAAAAACTTGTGGTATCCCACAAGTACTGAAGAAGTACTGAGGCACTTCTGAGTAACAGTATCCACACACTGCTTTTGSCCGCAGGATAGGTCTTCAGTCCCACTCCAAATGCAAAGGAAAATACAGCTGCTGCTGTATTTGCTGTAGGTGGTCATATCTGTAGCACCAGTCCCCTGGGGTTCCCACTGGCCATGGGACAATAAATCTAGTTTTGACTTTGCCACCTGTAAAAGACAACTGCAGTGGCTAGTGCCTTTGCTAGTGATTTCTCAACTCCTCTGAAATGGGCTGCTGAGTGAACATGAAATCTCCTGGTTAGCTGCATTTGTTCTGCTGGGCTAACTCCCAGCGATTCGTCCTAAAGGCACGGCAGTGGAGCTGCTTGCTACGGCTTTTTCTAAGGCACTGTTTAACGTGAAGGTGAGTGCCCTGCACCTGCGATGTGTGGGTGGGTGCACAGGTGGCTCTTTGTACAGCGAGTGCAGATGTCTCTAACGAGGGCAGTGAATGAGCCAGGGCACTGCAGGAGACTCGCCTCCTTCACGGTGAACCTCCCTATGCACTCTGTGCACGCATCTGCACTGCGGTTTTGCATCAAGCCTTGCACGTCTCAGAGAAACCCCCTTTGAAATGCCATTTTCATATGAATACAAAAAAAAAAAGTCCTTTTAAAATGGCCTCCCATTAAAGTACTCTAAAACATAAAAGAACAAACAGAATTGGCTGAACATACTTATTTTGAAAGGAAAAAAAAATGTCATTGTGCTCCATCTTTGATCGGATCTGCTTTTTTACCACTTAAAGCAYGACAACTTTTGAACTAGCTGCTTTAAAAATAGTGGTGTTTTTTTTCATTCTCATTTGCAGAAATAAACTCCCTTTACCTCCCCAACCAATTATAGATCAGCCTAAATGACATATCAAAACCCATATATACTAAAGCATATATGATCTAGCTCCATRACAAAATTCAGCAGCTCCTTCTTAACTCCAGACACCTCCTAACAGGCCCTTGTCCACACACTGACCTCTCAAGATATAAAATACCCTCAGAGCCTTTAACACTGTCTATCTGCACAGTAGATCACTGTATATTAGTGTTTCCGGATATATTTTGTCTTCCACCCTGTGCTTCTTTGGAGTAGAGAGTAAGCAAAATTAGACGGCTTAGGCAGACACTAACATGTTCTGAACTAGGTTTAAAGTCTTTGGACAGTAAAACACTCTTTATTTATAGTGCAGTGCTTCTTTCACAGTTCAGGCATAGTTCAATCCTAGTCATATAARTAATACTCTTGACTATTATAATAGAACAAAATAAAGTATAGAGACCTACTTATTACACGGAGCATGATAAGCCCTCTTAAGGCCGGGGTAATTTATTGACTAAGCCGGAACATTTATGGGTTAATTAGCCAGAGCTACACTGATAATGAGTTTTATGGACATTGAGCAAACCATGCAGATGAGTAGCCTGGCAAAACACATAATGTCACACAGCTTTGAAGAGCACTCATCCAGTACTGGTAAAATATAGCTGCAGAGCAGGGGCACTGTGCTCTGAGAGGTTATTAAATCAACTTATCCTCTGCATTGAGGCTTTTCTGGCAGTCAGAACAGCACAGGGGAGCACAATAAACCACTCCTGATCCCGCAATGAGATCTGTAGAGGGAAGCTCCTGCAGTTGACCTCAGCATCTGAAGCCTCTGGCCTTTCCTAGCAAATCTAAGACATGGCAATGTTTGTCTGTGTGACAAATGACTGCCACTGAAGTGCAAAGGCACCAGCCCAACAAAGTAAGCTCAAGGTTGCCAGGCCCAAAGGCATATGGGGGACACTTATTTCAGCAGCAAGCTAGATCTTCCTTCAGATTAAAAACTATTGTCATCCTCAGTCTTGGCGGAGAAAGGTTGGATARAAGTTGCCTTGTCATGATTTCCCTGTAGCTCTCAAGAGCAAGGCAACATCTTCTGCTGGGTCACAGGCAAGTAATTGCTGTTGGGAATGGGAGAAGGAGGAGGAAAACAGGCTTATGTCGGGGGCTGCTCCAGCACAAAATGCTTGGAGTTCCAACCTATGAGAAACCCAAAGCGTGGAAGACCAAAAAAAAAAAAAAGGAGTAAGATGTGGTGAAATATGTGAAACAGAAGGAAAAGTCTTTCAGTGGGTAGGGTCTACATCAGGGACTTTRAAGTAGGTCTGCAAATCCCACAATCCCATGATCACCTACAGGTTACTTATGGCCATATCCGAAGAAGGAATGAGGTGTTTATATGTTAATATCTTCCACATCACTTCCCAGCAGCCTAGTCAGCCAGATGGCATGCAGAACCAAAGACAAGGGAAGAAAGAGGTGCTTAGGAAGGACAATTTGAATGCCAGGATGCAACTCTGCAGCAAAGAAGGTCAACGAGGGAGGTGATTCTGCCTCTCTACTCAGCCCTGGTGAGGCCGCACCTCGAGTACTGTGTGCAGTTCTGGGCTCCCCAGTGCAGGAGGGATGTGGAGCTGCTAGAGAGAGTCCAGCGCAGGGCCACAAAGATGATTAGGGGYCTGGAACATCTGCCCTATGAGGAAAGGCTGAGAGAGCTGGGCCTCTTCAGCCTGGAGAAGAGAAGACTGAGAGGGGATCTGATCAATGTATATAAATATCTCAAGGAAGGGAGTGAGGAGGAGGGAGCTGGCCTCTTCTCAGTGGTGGCTAGTGATAGAACTAGGGGAAATGGCCAAAAATTGAGGCACCAAAAGTTCCACAGGAACTTGAGGAAGAATTTCTTAACAGTGAGGGTGACAGAGCACTGGAACAGGCTGCCCAGAGAGGTGGTGGAGTCTCCTTCTCTGGAGATCTTCAAAACCCGCCTGGACATCACCCTGTGCCACATGCTCTAGGGGACCCTGCGTGTGCAGGGGGGTTGGACTAGATGACCTCTACAGGTCCCTTCCAACCCTAGCCATTCTATGATTCTATGATTCTAACAATCTCCTGGGCTGCATCAGTAAATCATCACTAGCAGGTTGAGGGAGGTGATTGTTTCCTTTTACACAATACTGATGAGACAATCCCGGAACATCCATTTCTGGGCTCCCCAGTACAAGAAAGACATGGGCACACTGGAGCACACCCAGCAAAGGGCGACAAGGATGATGAAGGAGGAAAGGCTGAAGAGAGCTAGGACTATTTAACCTGGAGAAGAGAGGGCTCAGGGAGGATCTTATCAATGTATACAAATACTTTATGGGAGGAGGAAAGAAGACAGACTCAGCAACCAGTGAAAGCACAAGAGAAGACGAGCACAAACAAAAACATAGAGAATTGCTCTCAAATATAAGAAAAAGCTTTTTTACAGGGAGGCTCGCTGAACAGGTTGCCCAGAGAGGTTAGGAGGTCTCTATCCCCTCAAAACCATGACAGGACCCTGCCCTGGGCAACCTGCTCTTGCAGCAAGAGGTTAGGMCAGATGATCTCCGGAGGTCCCCGTCAACCCCAGCGATTCCGATTCTGCGGGGTTGGGCGACGGGTGGGGAGGGGTGTGAACTGCTACCCCTTCTGTCCACCAAGGGTGTTCGAGTCGGAGCAGCCGGGCAGRCGCCTCCATCCACTTCATCCCTCTCGCAGGAGGGCCAGTGTTTATGGCTTGGCTTTTCCCCTAAGCGCAGAGAGACAGTGATGGGAGCGCCTGCCCTGTGCACAATAAGCCCGTGGTCAGGGCTCTCAGCTGTGCGTGGGGCGCTGTCCGAGGACTGTTTATGTATTTTGCAGTAAATAATATGGGAAGAATACAAAACAAAATAAAGCAAAACAAAACAATAATGTTGGGAGTCAGGATCAAAACCTAGGGATCTTACCTYGGTCTGAGTGCCCTGGACACCATGTAACGACATATTCCTTCACTGCCTAGCATCTGAAATGGCAAGAACTGCTGCACCGCTGTGTGGTTTAAGTCAAAGGAGCCAGGAGCCCAGGAGGAGAGAGAAACCATCACTTTATTTCCCCTTGTGTTTCCCAAGATATGCTCCTCTTTAGCTCCAAGGGAGCTCACCAGATCCCCTCTAGCTCTAGCAGGAGCTGAATGGAGGCCCCCAAATTCTTTGGTTTTTGGGGCCACTAACGGGGAGCAACAGGCCCARCTACTCTGCTTTGGAAGAAAATGATCTTGATCTATGCTCAAGCCAGGCTGCTCATTGCCCCTTGAAAGCCTCTCCYGCATCAGGTTCCTAAATGATGCTTCATTGCTAAATCATGGCCCAGAGCTGACTTGAATTGTGTAAAACAGTGCAAACTATCCYGATCTCAGCTGAGCTCAGCATGACTCTGCCGAGATATTCGCACATGCAGCAGGGAAACAAGGGCCATGTTACTCCTAAGGTAGATAAACTCATGCAAGGTCACAGCTTATATCTGCTGAGGATGATAATGGTGGCAATAGGAAAGTAGGGGATCTCTTCTGAACTGGGCTTTCTTGACCAGTCACTGATGCCTCCTTCTGTCTGCTGTTCTTAAAGAAAATGCCAATGGGTAGTAAGACCACAAGAGGAGTCCTCACACTGAGCCTCTTTCTAGGTCCTGAAATACTTAGGGAAAGATGAACTGCCTTTCACAAATCAGAGTGTGATGACAGCATTGCCGATTATGACACTCCAGGCCAGGGAAAGCTCCATCCCAGTTGACAGAGGAGAGGTGACCAGATGCATGTGGCAGGGAACAGCCAGGGAAAGGCAGATAGGATCCTGGTCCTCAGAGCCAACCTGGATGGAGCGAGGCACCCTGGGCAGGGAAGAGGGCTCGCAGGTTCATGCACTAGGTCATAACTACTGGATTCCTTAAGCCTCACCAATACATCACATTTGCTGGGCTTTTTATTTTGCTTGTATTGCACTGCTTTGACTTATGCCGCATTTCAGAGTCAAAGCAAGCAGCTGGGCAATCTCTAATCCTCTTGCTGCTGTTCCTGCTTGGCTGTCTCACTGCAGAAGGCCYGGCTTTGCAGCACCACATTGCGTGTCACACCTGATTTAGCAGCAGCCTCCTCCTTACCAGTGCAACTGGCATGAGAAGTGGTTACTGCTCAAAAAATACAAGATAAAATATGGTGTAGTCAGTAGAAATTAATTYAAAGCCACTGAAACCCGCCAGGAGTATTCCTGTGCTTCAAAGTCAAGCACATGCTCCAAGGTCCAGGGTTTTACAGGTATTCAAGCACAGCTCAGCACTATGTTGCCCAGATTTTCCAGCGGTGTTTATAAAAGTGTTTGACCAACTACAGTTGTAGACCAAAGGTAAATACAGTTTTCAAAAACTTCTAAAACAAAACTTGCATTGCTCTCAGYAGGAATTAGTACCCAGATGGTCAAAGAGGTTTGGGTGCCTCTCTCCTGTTGAATCAGGTGATTTAAATTCTGAAATGAACTGGCCCTGGGCACAACAAGCTCAAAGATTCAGGCTCTTCAAGCCTCCAGATCTACGCGTTTTTGGAAAATCTCACTATAAATCATTCAAGAAAGCTGCCTTCAGGCTTAATAGCTCTGGGCAGGGGAACACTCAAGTAGCCAGGCAACAGCTCAGGCACTTTGGGCATTTTTTATCCCTGTCATGACACTGAAGTGCAAGCACCTGAAGAAGCAAGAGGCTGACCTCGGCCTTGGCTCTCTGCTCTTTGATATGGAAGCTTTAGGTCTGTTCAGGCATTTAAGWGTCTACTGCCACTGTAGACAGGCAGGTCAGGTGGGAGTCACCTCACCCAGTGCCAGCCTCTGAGTCCACCTTACACACTGCTTCCATAGGCAACAAAGTTCTTCGGGACCTGGGTCATCATCTGTCTTAGGATGAGCTGAACTGCTCCCTGTTTCTCTCCAGCGGCTCTAAAGAGACTCCCGGGGCTAGCTCAGACCTGGTTCAGACAACCATACTCTGTAGGTGAACAGATTCAGGGCAGATAAATTCTCTGTCTCATGCACAGATGCCACATCCTACTCAAACCAAGCAGACTCGGCCACCCAGGCACGTTGAATATTCACCAGTCCCTACCACTGATTTTTACACATATAAATCACCATTAATATATAAATCTTTCTCTTCATATGTGTCTACATGGTGTTTGGTTTATTKGGGCTCCTAAAGCCAGCTGAAATTTTTAATGCAAATATCTGTAGATTACACACAGTGGCCTCTAAAACATGTATGTACACTTGGCAATAAAACTCAATGAAAAATAGAAATCCAATGAAACGTGTCAAGGCTATCAAAAGACTTTTTTTTTTTCAAAATGTGCTTTCAGTTTTGGAAACTGAATACACAAGCGTTTCTGACAATATTACTCAATATTACTGGGATTTTTCAGGCTCTCCTCCCTCTCTTTTTCTTTTTTTTTTTTTTTTTTTTTGTTCCATTAGAAGTGTGCAGAAAAGTTAAAAGTATTCTGAAGTGCTCTGATCACTTTTCAAGTCTTGTGCTGTTTTCCGGTCAAAAAAAAAAAAAAAAAAGAACCCTGGAAAACAGGAAAATCTTGAATGAAATATAGGAACCTGGAAATGCAGCTAAACCATGGCAGTGCCGGAACTAAGGGAACTAAAATGATTTTATAGAAACCAAAATATATAAATCTTTCATTTTACCATTTAATTTTGTAAAAAAAAAATTTAAAAAAAAGTTTTTTATATTTCCTTCTTAGTCTGGCTGGAGATGAAAACTACTGCGGTATTAATATCTTCCCAGATTAAGTGTTTCACTGGCATACTGACCACTGGTCAACTGTTAATTGTAGTAATTTCCCAATACCTAAAAATGAGTGTTCCGGGGCTTTTTATACCATTCTCTTCATCCTTTTCTTTAAATAGTTGAAGCGTGAATGTCACTTAACATTTCTTTTTCTTTGGGGAGCATTTACACCACCCATGACCCTTGGCTGTGTCTCCCAGAAGCTGTAGTCATTTTCAGTTAAAGGTAATTGGCAGCAGAATACACTTTGTTCTGTATAGTGTTAAAAATGGGCTACTTTGTTTTGCCAACCTTCCTGAACTTCCTTTCAGTTCAATGARGGAGTGCAACATTTGTATAAGAAAGAAATATTGTCTTCAATGGGAAATGTATTCCATGTGTGTTATAATTTATATTATGACAGATCTTTCTTAGCTTACAATATTGTTATTCACCTGGTGGAAAGAAACTTTATCAACCCCCTTCTCTCTTTTTTTTTGAAAATGTGTTCTTTGAGGCAGCCATAATTTTTATTTGCGGAAATATGTGATAAATTTGAAAAATAAATTTATATTAAAACTCCCATTTGTATTCGATTTCCTTCATAAATCTGGGTAAGATGTCAGCTGAGCGGTTCATATATAAAATATCAGAACAAACAGGGCCTGTCTAATTGAAAAATCTGTCTTCATCAAGGACCCGGAGCTGAGCTTAAGAATGAAAGATGGAGGTTTTATTTAAWGCAGTTCTGCCCCGACTGTCATGAATACTGTCTTTTTCTTCCCCTTCACCACCTCAACATAAATAGCAAAGCTCTATTCCCCAACTGGTCTTAAAGGCAAAAACAAAGATATGCAGAGAAAGGAATGGTCACTGGTGTCTGTAGAGTGGTTTAACCTACTTATGTTCCCAAGCGTTAATCCTCATGCACTTAAAGGATGGGAGTTGTGATCCCCACAGTATTGGCTGGCCTGGGTTCAAAATTTGCAGCTAACGTAATAATCTCCCCGGGTCACCCCGTGGGGTCATTGCTACTGTCTTCAGAGGATGCAGCTACAGCAGTTAGGGGAGATGATAAAGACGAAAGTAGAAGGAAAATGGAAAAAAAAAAAATAAAAAAAAGAAGATCGGGAGGTTTTCATAGACCAAAAAAAAGGGGGGTGGGGGAAAGGAAGGCTAAAGAGAAGGCGCATGTGTGTTTTAGGGCCCACTGGGATTTCCCTTGCTGATTTAAAGCTCGGAAAGTGAGTGTGAAAACCTGCCAAACCCACCAGCATCCCCTGGCTCCAGCCAGGTTTTCACGTGAGTGAGTACAGAGGTGGTTGCYGCCCGAAACACCGACGTGGCAACAAACGGCCCCTCGGAGCAGGTGGGCACCAGAGCCCATGGGATTGGAGACCCTCCCGACCCTCGCCGGGAGAGGGACAGCCTTGTGCAATACCTCAAACTGAGCTGGAGCAGCTCAAAGACACGGCCCCGGCATCTTCTGCAGGCGGGAACGTCCATCGGGACGCTCACTGGTGCCTCTGGAGAGCTGGGTTCAGATATTGTCCCGTCAGACACCTCCTGCATCGCCCTGCTTGGACTGCCCAAGCCTGGGTAACAGTCACCAGGCTGCAAAACACCTACCTCAAGGCCCAGGAGAAAATCCTCATGCGATCTGCACAGAAAAACCCACCACGAACCAACCAAGAAACCCTGTCGCTGTCACTTCTCATGCTATCCTTATAATTCCCCTGTGCACATTTGCACAGGTAAAAGGGTATGTTCCTCCCATGGCTTCTGAGGCTTGGATTTTATGCCCTGAAAACTCACTTTGTCTCTTACTTCAGCTTTTTGTAAATACATTTCATTTATTTTAAGCCATGATCTGCAGCTAAAACTAAGAATTCAAGGATCTTCGCACTGACCTCAGAGCTGCTTTGTGTCAGCCCCATGTAAAGGAGTTGGCAAAGGATATCTGGAGGGAGACTGAGCTAGAAGAAAAAAGGAATTTCATTCATTTTGAGTAATACGGAGGAATCCAGGCAGAAGGAAGAACAGAACACTGACAAGGAGAGCTGGGAAGATTTAGCATTAACAGGAAGCAGAAGCTGATTTTAAGCCATGGTTATGGGAGGACTATTTTGACAAATATTAAAAGAAGTGGACCTCGTATTGCTACATAAATCATCGCAACATATCAGCAGTCACTGAAAGTGGTATCCATCAGCTTTTGAAGGAAGTTCTTGTTCTTCTATTGCCAAAGAAATAGTGGCATTTCAAGSGAATACAGTCYGTAGAGAGGACTTTGTTAAACACCCGGGCAGTGTTCCTGAAGTCTTGGAGAACATGCCTCTTTCCATGGTAGCTGGAAATTCAAGTGTAAAGTGATCTCATTAGTCTCTCATCGTAGGCTTGCAGCCCAAACAACTTTTCATGTAGGCAGTGCAGCTACAGTGGAAATACAGCTCCCCGATGCCTTCCACCGTCAGGAGAAAACTAGGGAGGAGACGGGTGACTTGCCATGGAAATATTTTTTTCTTCGGCCAAAAAGATAAGGGAAAAGCCATTAATCCCAAAACAAATTCTCACTATGAACCTAGGAAAACTGGAACGCATCCTGTTCAACTCCAGGAAAAAACTGCAAATTAAAATGTCATCTTTTCTGGTTTTGATGAAAAACAGAAACCCTTCATGGAAGGTTGACACTTTCTGTGATTTGCTTGCTTTGGCAGAAATGAGATAGCATTTGATAAAAAAAAAATTATGAATGCTGTTTTTACTGAGTCTTTGCTCTTACCACCTCTTTATTAAAAACAAGGGTAATCTCTTATTAAARGACGTGTAAAGAAGTCCAAAGTGAATCACCTTCCTTGTTTGCATTTGATATTGAGGGGCAGGAAAAGTCTCTTCCACATTTCTGGAGACAAAATTCACCAGCAGTAAGTGTATTAATGGTGAATGAGGCTCACCAGGAGGCAGTCATCCTCGCTGCAAGGGGTCACTCATCTGTCAGTAGATGGTAGTGGCACCAGCACCATTTCTCTGCTCTTCCCACTAACGAACCTGCCCCCGGATGGTACCCGGTGTCTCCACCGTGTGAGGCAGTGAGTAAGGGGTTTGACTACGGGGTGGAAAACCGAGGCCAAGTGCTGGAGTCAAACACACCAAATGCATCGTCTGGCTATGCCGCGTGCTCAGAAAACAACTGAATCCAACAGTCCAGCAAGGGCGATCTCCTCTCCAGTCACTGTCCACCACCATAAGAAACTGTGAGACRGCCCCCTGCATCCCGCCCACCCCTGCTCCTGGGGACAGGCAGGGAGGTGGCTGTGTGGTGGCTCGCCGGGCACACATCAAGCCTGGCGAGGGATCTCAGCTTGGCCTTGCAGCCTGGCCTGCCTCCATGGCGCCTGTCAGCGTTTGGCTCCTCGCAGCTGACCCCACRTCTGCAGCGGGGCAGGGCCACCCTTCTCCCACTGCACGGGAGAGGCAGAGATTTCAAGGGCGGATGCAGGATGGTTTATGAAACTTCGGGCCTTGGAGGGAGGACAAAGCTCTCTTGCAGGTACAGAGTGAGGCAGACCGCCCCAGAAGAAAAGGGCAGACAGTACCTGGGAGAGGATGGAGAAGCTCAACGAGCAGGCAGCCTACTCCAACTGTTGGGCTATTGGAACCAGGAGCAGCTCTTCTGCTGCTCCACCACCACCTCACGCCACAGGACCACGCTGCCTTTTGCTCGTGTGCTCGGCCTCCTGAGTCCTGCCCACCGAGGTTCCCAATGAAGAGTGAACATTTACTGCAACAGTAGCTGCTGAAGYAAAAGCCCTTAACTAGATTTCAAAAACACTAAACCAGCTTGGGAGCTGATACTAAAAATGGCTCTCAACCATTCTTCTTAACAAACAAAACTCGATGCTCATCGGGCATGCCAAATGCAAACCATTTGGCACCGCTGTATTTTTTAAGGAGTATACTAGTAAGGTGCCGGGTTCTCACATCTTCTGATGGATTACCTCAGCTTTACGTAGGCCTTGCTTTGAACCAAGGGAACGCAAGAGGTTAACGCGAGCTCTGGAGGACTGCGAGCTCTGAAGATACAGTTGCTGAGGAGGGCAGTGTTAGCAGTTCACCGCTCCAATATGATACTGTAATTTACGTAGTGACCTGTCTATTAACCCTGCATCACTCTCGCCGCATCAGCAGCGATTCAGGTTGAGCTGAATAACCTCTGTCATTGTCCTGGCCTGCCATGAGGTTTCTCAGCTCAATGCCACACTTGAATGACACTCTGTCATTATGCTATATTTAGGTAATGAAAGGTGTAATTAGCTTTGTTCTGCTGCAAGCTGATCCGGCCCTGTATGCATTATAAAAGGTAATAAAATAGGTGCACAGATATAAAAACCTGAATAAGCATATTATTCGGTGTAATTTCATGAGCCAAAAACTGATGAAAGAACCAGGGTAAGGGAGCCTCAGCCACTTCAGTGCCCAGCGAGACTTGTCATTAGAAGCCATGCAAAAAGCAGAGCAAAGCTATGTCAAGGCATCAACAGGGCCATATTTAATCAGTTCCCCACTGTTGCAGCTTTTATATAATTGATGGCATTTTGCGATGATTGCTTTCCTATTACAGTACTGTATCTTATCTCCGCACTGAGAGAGGAGTGGTTTTATGTTATTGTCATCAAGCTTCCAGAGGGAGCATTATCCAGGGCCCATGCCCTTTGTGGGCCTTTCGTCTTGTCATTAATTGTTCTGCCTGGCCTTTGTCTGGGACTTTGGCCATCTGCTTTATCGCATCCCATCAGCCTGCCATAGGAATGAATGGAACTGATAATATAAAAGTCCTGGCAGGAGAGATACTGGATTAGAAGCTCTGGATGCCAAATTAGTCAGTCCTTAGGACATCACACATTTTCTTAGCATGAGTAATTCTAGCTGAGGAAAGGAGATTTGTGGTATTTGCCAAAAAAAAAAAAAAAAAAAAAGTGTTGGTTTGTTTGATACGGATGCGGATCTTCCTCGCCTTACCTTGATTTACCTTATAAGCCTTTCAGAGACACCATCAAAGCTGTTGCTAGTCTCCAAGAGAGGGCAAAATGATGTAACGATTCATGTCCTTTCCTGACACACAGGCCTTGATCCCAGAGACAAGATACTCCCCTGTCCCCACTTGACCGCGAGACCGAGGCTCTGCAGTGAAACCTGCCAGTGGGAAAAACCTCCCACCTGCTGTACCAGAGCCTGGCTGGGAGAAGAGCTACACAGCTAAGGGCTTCACAGACTTCCACAACTTCACATCTTCCCAAAAGGAAACACCAGGAAAACCAGATCCATCTGTCAGGCGGCTTGGAGCAGGTGAGGCTCAGGTGAGGCTGAAAGGCTCAGAAAACCCGGGTACCTGAGCCACAGGCTCCCAGTGGGGAGGAAGCATGACACACGTACAACGAACCCGCACGCACATGTGCAGACCTGCACGCTCCTGGGGCTGCCCTGCACGGACACGGTGTCCCCGAGGAGACAGGGGCAGGCGCCAGCCCTCCCTGCAGCCCTGCCCAGGCGAGCAGCGCGCGGCAGACACGGCTCCTATACACGGCCCATCTCCTGCAGCCCGGCCGCAGAGCTGCAGGGCACGAAAACGCCTCASGCACCCTGCGTGATCCTCGCACGTTTGGAAAGAAACAGGCGTCTTGCAGAGCGTGCAGACGCACTCTGCTGTGCCCACTCGCAGGGACGGGGCTGGTCCCCAGCCCAGGCAGGGACTTGCAGCACGCTCACCACCCGCAGCCGTCGAGCTGGGAGCGCCCGGCTCGGCGTGCACAGAAAACACGCCTTGCAGGAACACACTCCGGGTGTCAGACAACATTTTCACAGCGTGATCAAAAGGCTGCTGGAGTCACGGGAAAGACCCATCCCTTCCTGTGCACTCCAGTGGGCTTTAAAGCAGGGCCTATGATCAGCGATATATGAAGTCTTGCAAAAGTCTCCCACAAGAAAGATGTTTCGCCCAATGCAGATGCTTGTAAAACATTTCTCAAGCAATTATAAACAGGTAATGCTTAAATTGCGTGGGAATATGTGTACATAAAGTGAAACAGTTCTGTTTTCTTTTTGCTAATGAGCAGGACTACGGGTGTTTGCTCCTTGGTGGGAAGAAGGAGTTTCTCAGACATACTTCCTAGGTGAGGCAGAAGCTGCTGGGGAGTATAACCAAAATACAAAAAGAAAATATTCAAGTCACCGCAATCTGGCATGGCTGAGGTTGTGACTACCCAAGTGCTCRTGTACAAACCTATCCTCCCATTCCACTTCACCACCACTCGCTGTTCCCCAGATGATGGCTTTCTTGCTCCAATTTTATTTGCCCGAGGGGAGGGAGCRTGTTTTTTGCAACAGCACCCAAGCCCACAAGCCCTTTGACTCTGATAGGGTCTTACTCTGTGCTGCTCAAGCTCTATCAGTCCTAAAAAACCCCGTTGTGACTCCCATAGGGGTTGTTAGACAGGCTCTAAACACTTCTGACAGCTCTGCCCTACAGCACTAAGGGTAAGTGTGACATGACCAAGAGCTCTATAAAATGGACAGTACTCGCTCCATTTCTTTCCCTTGTGTGTGGTATTTAATCAACTCTTCCCACCATGCTATTTTCCCAGAGCACACTCTCTTTATCAGGATAAATCAAGTTTTCCCATCCGCATGCCCGGCTCTCGCATTCCAGGGCACCAGGAAGCCCRCGGAGCCACCAGCAGCACGGCGGCACGCAGAGGGGACGGCCCCGCTGCCACCAGACGCTTGACGAGGGAATGACAGGGCAGAGGGTCTAGCCTGTGTTTCTTGGGAGGTCAGGACAGGTTTCATAACGACCCTCTCAGCTCTTAAATCTCTCGAACTAGTTTGCTTGGGGCTTAGGCTGGTGTCCACGCTGGTGTCGTGCAAACCTACAGCGAGCCGCAGTGCTACAGACCCACGTTGACTCCTGGTCTCTCGCAACACCGCCGCAGGCCCCGTGCACCCTCCGKCAGCCCTTCCCCACAGCCCCATAGCCCCGGGAAGGTGCTTGGACCCACGGCGGATCCCGACRGCCACGGAGCAGCTGCAGCCAAGGGCTTGGGGGCCCTGGGCAGTGGTAGGAGGGTTGGGGCCTGACCCCATGCGGGCTGCACCTCATGAGAAGTTCTTYTCACCCAAGCGTGGCGCAAACACCACGAGCACGTTGGGACCGTCCTGTCGCACTGCGAGGGGGCCGCATTCCTCACATGGATTTCCTCGGGATCAGGTTTCTCCTGGGGTGGTATTTCCAAAGCTAAACATAACGGGTAATGGATTACCTCTCGGGATAACCCCCGTATTTAGCTATGCGTCGTTTAGATACATCACATAATGTTTTCATACGGGACGGCTCCTGGGTTTGTTAAAAATGCCAGTAATGTCCTGTTGGATGGCGTTTCTCTGACATGAAGCAATACTGCTTGCCGAACACAATGAGAGTGTGACGCTTCCAAATAAATGTGTTCTTTCCGAGGAAGCCTGGCTCGGACGCCTGACGAATTCCACCACTCATTCACCTTCTGGTATTTAAAGAATCCCTCCCCATCCTTCAGCCGGTATTTTCTTAAAGGTACCTATCAGGAGCTATCAAACRCGGGGAATTCCCCGGGGCCCCAAAGCGGCAGCGGGATCAAGGCGGGGGCGATGGGGTCGGCGAGGGCGCTTCCCCGCTCGGCGCAAGGCWGTGGGCGGCAGGGCGAGCGCGGCGGAGACGGTGCCCGTGCTCTGCTCCCCGCGGCACGCTCTCCACACCGGCCTCCCATCCGCACGGAGCAGAGCTGCTCAGCCCGAGCTGGCCTGGAGCGAGCGGGTCACGTTGGGCACCTCCGGTCCTCTTCCCCAGAYGGGGGGATTTGTGCCAGCTGTGGGCAAAGTTCTCTCTTTTGCAATAGCTCTTGCTGGTCCAGAGGGTCAGCTTTACAGTCAAGGTTTGGGGGTAAACTTTGCACATATAAATACATGCATATACGTAGTCAGGCACTCATTTCAATTACAGATAACGCTACTTGTGGACCGGGGGCCTGGCTTGTACTGGCTGCCTGGTTTTCTCTTCTGTTTTAGTGCAGACAAAGGAGAATAAAAAGCCTGACTTGTGCACGCTYTGCACGCTCCCCTCTCCATCTCCCCCTGAGCTGGATCAACCCRTCCACCCATAAGAAAGTCTTCTCCTGGTGAGCTCTTCTCCGGTGCCATGGTCTGCAAGGACATACGTAGCAATGCGAGCTACAGGACAGGAGCAATCCCAACAGAGCAAGAGGTGGAYGGAGCTGAAGCACTGCAAAGCAAGACCAGGCTGGCTTTGACAGCTGCGCCTGAAACCACAGTGTGTTTTGAGGGAAGATGCTGCCCTGTGATGTTTGTGTTTTTCTCTTTTTTCCATTTGCTAGGAGTTGTCAGATAGAAATTAAATTATCTCAGCAAAYATCTTTTTCTTTCTACTTGCATCTCTTTTACTGTAATAACCGAGAAAATGTTATGTGTAGATTGAAAAGGCTAGGGGCAGCACTTTTTCATTAGTGTTTTCTGGAGGAAATGTGCCAAACCTGGTGCTATTATTATTTGTTTCACTAGTTTAATATCACATATAGTGATAGAGATGACGTCAGAAACAGGGCAATTCAGAGCTAGAGGGAAAAAAGCAGTGAAGGTAGATATTGCTAATGCCACCATCTGCTGGAAATGGATATGCATGTTATGGCTTTGCCCTTTATGGATTTTTATTATTATTTTACTGTTCATTTGAATGCTGGGCTTTACATTCTTCARGTATGTCAATTTTTAAAATAGTAACAGAGAATGAACTTTTCCCATATTTTTCCAAGGATCAGGAAGAGATATGCTTAAGATTTTCATACTCTCTGGGGTCACTCACAGTGTAGGTTCTGTTAATACTATCCATTTAGCTCTTTCAATGCTAACGTGATGAATTAATATTATTTAAAGGTGTGCTTTACCAGGCAGGACACACATCACTTCATAAATGTGACACATGTGAAAGAAGTAACAGCACATAATGATATTATCATGCTGGAAGTTTGGGTGGAAATATATTAAAACTTCTCCCTGATGGGAATAGCTCTGTGTTATTCTTTGACATTCCAGTTTGGTACCACAAGCAAGAAGGCACTGTGTTCAAAGACAAACGTGATTTTACCAAGATCACCTATCAGGCTGCAGTCTTCTGCAGAACGCTTTTCAGTGGAGGAATGTGTGGAAGTGGAAATGATAGGCAGGTAATGATTAAAGATGACAGGAACAGGATATGGTGCCAGGAAGAATTTCAAAGACCAGTAAAACACAGTCTGATTCCTTTAAGCAAAATCTGCAAGCGTGCACTGAAGTTAAGCATATGCTTAAGTGGGAGGCTGAATAAGGATGGACTTATGTACATATTCCAGTTCTTTGAAGAACAGTTTCTTATTAGCGGGTTTAATTTTGCACAACTGAAGTGCCAGAACAAGTTGCTGGGATGTTAATAGAGAGCGTCTTAGCTGACCAAGCTAAGTGAATGGTTCAGCCAGTGGGTGGAAAAAGCTGTGGAATGGCGTTAAAGAGCATTCCAGAGCAAAATTAGCTCTGCTTCATATTGTATATATTTCAAAACACGGCCAAAGTGTTAATAACAAGATGAGACATCAAGGCATGCATCAAGGATAACAAGTTAATCATTAAGTTATTCCTGTCTGTTTACATTTTCAGGCAAAGTAGCAGTCAAAACACTCGGAACGTTGCCTCAGTGCTAGAAAATCCACAGGGAAAATACCTTTTTGGCATTTAAAATAACAATTTTCACGCTACTGAGTCATCAAAATTAGTTCTGCATTGTTAAACTTTAAAGGAATTCAGCAGATAAATGAGTCAACAAAACGATCCCGAGACACACAGAGCATTCATCGCCAATTGTGCGGTGAAAAAGGTTTAGGCGGGGAAGCAAAAAAAATCTGAATATTGCTTTTGGTGCTTTCTTGCCTTCTGTAACAAGAAATRCTACTGCTTGAATGCTCAGCTACTACGGGACATTTAACAGACTGAAATAATGAGAAGAACATGCTTAACAACCACATCAATTTAGACAAAAGATGAGCCCTGTCTACCTATCACAGATACCATAATCCTTCGGAGAGGGAAATGTTTTCTCTTTTTTCCTTCATTTATTAGAATCAACAGTACCTCATTTTTGCCARGAATAGTTGAAATGGCAGTAATGGTGGGAATTACGGATTTTTTTTTTCATGATTCCCCTTTCAATAATCCCACAGACAATTCAGAAAGCTTAGCAGCTCTGCTTTAGGATTCACAAGGGCATTTAAGGATGCTGCACAAGTATCCTGGACAACTTCAGGTTCTCCTACTGTGACTGCTACAAAATTCTGAAAAAATGGAAAGATGCTTATGAAAAGGAAGATACGAATCTAGAGTAATTTACTGTATTTATTTACAGTCTGTAACTAACTCCTACTGAGTTATCCCCACCTTTCCCTTGCCTTAGGTGAACATACTGTTCCCYCACTGAAGATCTAAATTGCTTGAGCAGAACTCTACAAATTACTTTGATCAGCCAAATATCCTCAGTCATTTCTTCAGTGAGGCACTTTCCTAACGCAGTTCTCTAAGATATTCCCCACTTATCCGCTTCTTCACTCTCATGCTATACATTGGACACCACTGCCTCTATCTTGCACGAGGTGGGCCAGCCCTCCTGGCTGGAAGGCAGTAACATCTGCAACCTTCTATGCTGTCAGGTCATTTTGGAGCCCCAAATGGCCCATTGCAACATCACAGGCTACAAACACATTCCCAAACACATTCGCCTTTCTTAGGAAAACACAACTGCGGCTGCGACATCCCCAGCAGCCCCAGTTCCTCTGGATGTGACTGTGTGTCACCACAGCCCTTTCCAGCCTGCCTGCAGATACCTCTGGATGTAAAAGACGGAGGCTGTTGCAGTGCAGACCCTTCTAGGCAGCCCAGCACGAGGGCTCCTCGCTGTCCAAGGCTTTGCCACACCAATTTTTCTTGAGAAACGGAGTGAGCAGCAAAGCAAGCGCTCCCCAACCTTACCGCGCTCGCACGGCTCATTTACAAAGCCTCATCTTCGCCTCACGGATGCCTCTTTATCTCCCTCCGGGGCCCTGTTTCTGCACGCAGGGTGGTGGTTCCCCTTCACCCTCGCGCAACGCTGCAGAATGCGGATGAGATAACTGGTCCCGGGCCGCCCCAGGCAGCCGCGTGCAGGTATTAAGCCCTCAGCCTGCAGTTTTTCAAGCACCGAGAGCAGGTTTGTGATTATCAGCAATTACCTAAGTGGGTTGGGTATTTCCACTCCTACCCCTCTCTTGTTTGGTCACAAGACGTTTAATTAGAGAGATGAAGCAGAGTTTCATTACACTTCCATTGCTGCCTTTCAAGGGCAAAGAATTGCAGAAATGCAACAAGACCAATTTCCTTGCAGTCAAGATTAATTTGCAAGCAGTGCAGTGAAAGTAGGATTTTCTCTCAAACCGTAATGCACTTGCAGCTATTGGGATAGTGGGAGCTGCGAAAGATCTGGGTAAAAAATATARCAAATGAAGTTTCCTTCTCCCAAGCAAGCATCCACTCAACGAAGTTTTCAGAAATGTTAGCAGCAGGACATATTGTTCTTTGGTACTATCTACATCAGTACATTCCCTGAGGATTATTKTTAGTCAAAAATATTTTATGCATTATTGGTAAGCTCATTTACTGGGTATTTCCAAGAGATAGCTCTGTAAGAATGCTAGTGTTTGCTCTTTTATTTAATAGAAGTAAGATTTTTGCACTGAAATGAAGTGAGCAATCTTTTAAAGCTCTTTTGAAGTCACATAGATCAGTATTTCCCAGGTGGAAAACAAACTAGTACAGTCAACAAACATAATTTGTAAAAGACAGAATGAAAAAAGGGTTCCAACTAGATTTGTAGGAGAAAACTTAGCCAGGCCCAGAAGTATTYCCTAAGCCCATCTTCACTTCGTATAAAGAGAAAGCAAATGTCAAAATCTCTGTTTTTAAAAAAACGATTAAGAAAAGTCATGTTTACCTTCTCTCAAACCACCGCAGAAGAGTTTGAACAAGACCAAGAAGATAATTCCTGATCTTTGAGTTGCAAATCTAGTAAAGACTGCTTCACAAAGACTGCACGAGTCTAGAAAAGGGCCTCATTTTGTAGCRACTTTCACACCAAATATTTCAGCAAGCTCCACTGGTGGGCGACTTCCTAAGATAACACACCCTGTGCCACAACATTTCACAGGGAGGGCAGGCCCAGGGAAGGTCTCTCGGATATGGACTATGGCTTTGGAAGGAATCACCGGGGCCCAAACACAAGCTGAATGCCATGGCAGCACCCCCAGTGGGGCCCAAATAAACTCACAAGGGTAAGAAACCAAAACTACATCCCACGTACATAACCCTGCTGCCCTTTATCGAGCACAGCCTCGAGAAGGATTTATGCAGCATTATAATGATTACAGAGGCGATTCAGAGTGAGAAGTCAGGGAGATGTGTAAGAATTTTCAGCCTGATTTGACATATGCATTGCTATTGAAATCCCCAATAAAGTGCTCAAGTGTCCACAGGCATCCAGCAGGAACGGGAGGCAGAAATGTGTGGATGATCCAGATGTGACATAGAGCACACGTATACAGCCACTATTCCCGGTCCACATACTGTTTCAGACTAACGTATTACTGTTTTTCCTTTCTTCGGCACTGTTTCACTATCAGCTTTCTTATGAAATGACAGAACACTGTTTTATCAGAAATTGAGTGAGTAGCAGTAGCACTGCAGTACGATGCACATTTGTTGCAAAATATATTCAGATTCACCCACTTGCTGCTTAATACTCATATAGATAAGACAAAATGTTCTTCAAAGTATTTTTGTTTGTAACCCTAATTTCACGTTTGTTTTGATGGTATTTCAAGAGGCAAAGTCTCATTTTCCTTCTTAGCCRTTAGCACAGAAAAACGATGCCGTACTTCCTACTGGGGTAGGTTTGTTCTCATTCATTTTGTGGTATTTGGGGAGCAAGGAGAGGAAAACCCTGGAGAGCTGGGAGAGGACGGGGTCTCGAGGAGAGGCAGCTAATGCTGTGCCCAGACACCCATTTCAGAGGCAGCCGCAAGACGCAGGATTCAGTGCCTTGAGGAACCATACCTATTTTTATCTCCATCTTTAACCCTGTTCTCGTGAGCAATCGCAACCTTAAATGTTTTGCTTCATAAGAGCACGTATCCTCTCGAGAGATACGGTAAGATAGAGGTGGATTCCTAGGCTGGTACCAACAAGCAAGCGTTCCTTTTGAACACGCACAGGGAAACCAAACGCTCTCGTAATCCTGCAGGACCTCCAAGAGAGATTGAAGCGCTCATTTTTTTTTTCCCCCCTGAAGCAGCTAGCACTTCTGAGCGCTGGAGTCTCTTGTTATGCAAGAAGTAGTCACGGGTGATTAAATCCCAGCCTTCTGCTATGCAAGGATGTGTTGCCTTTTTCACTCAATTGAGCTTGCTTTCTGCTCTGAGGGGCACGCGAACCAACCGCGCGGTGAGCGGGAACAAGACCCCGGCGGGCGCCGCTCCTGCCTTTTGACAAGACACCAAGTGACAAGGCCGATCGGTGACTTCCGAGGGCACCGAGCGCCCTCCGTAGCCTTGCCCTGCCCGCTCGGCCACGGGAGCTCTCCCCGTGCCCACGGGCCGCTCAGGACACAAGCGGCGCGTGGGTGACAAGTTGCGAGTGGAAACGCAACCCGGCATCCCACAGAGGCTGAGCAGCCTGAACGCGGCCATTTACTTACTCAAAGTGTCAGTCCCGACAGCCCGTCCCTCCCTCCTTCCCCCTCCTCCTCCCCGGCCCTYACCTAGCGAAGCAGACGAAATGCCAGGAAGAAATGTCACTCCTGCAAGGCAGCTCGCTCTGGGGCATAGGCTGCACTTTGATAATGGTATTTGTTCTGTGGGTGGCCAAATTCCCCTCCGCCGCCCCTGTTTGGTCCTCACCATTACCCCCACGCTGCAAAGATAAGGTTCGTTAGCAGYTCCTCCGAGCTGCGGACACTGCAGGGCTCGTGAAGGAGCAGCTCGCCGGCGAAGGCTGCGGCGTTCGTGCAGCGCCTCAGATCTACCCCGCCGCTTTTTCTTCTCTTGCTACGGACGGTCTTTTAAAAAGGCTCAAAATAGCAATGCTTCCGAGGCGCGCGYGTGTTTGCAGCACACGTGCATACATACAAGCAAATACACCTYGTTTATGATTGTAACTAAAACTAGCGGAGCGCTACTTATGTCCAAGTGCAAACAAAAGTTTTGCTAAAAACCAGCAACTACTAAAGCCTAAAATTCACCCAAATTAATTTATGCCATTTATATTTTGACAAGCTGGGCTTGAGATTCAAAAGTATCTTTTTTTGCAGTCTAAACTGGATTATTTTTTCTAATGCCCCAACAGAACAAATAGATGTTCCTATTTCCACTGATTAAAAGGAGGTTTCCTAATTCCATAACTTAATGAAAACATAATTTCTCTTTTTAACTTTTWAATTTCTCTTTTAATTTCCCTTTTCTTTAATTTCTCTTTAAGACGCTAAAGTTTCACTCCTAAAAATATTTAGTATTGGTTTTATTAGTGTAACATTCTACATTTGAGGAAAAAAACAAAGATCCTGAAATGAACCTTTCTGCCCTGCCATAACGGCATCCCCTCTGACAGCCATGTAGCTTTTAGTATCCCAGCACTGTCACTTGGTAYCTGTAACTTTCTGCCTCTAACCTCTCCAGGTAGAGCCAAAATGAATGAGAAAATGAAGAGAAGGGGTTAACGTAAGAATATTAAATAAGGACCCATATAGGGAAAGTAGACTGGAACACCAATCTATCCTTCCCATTTAATGAGACCAATGAACATTCAGCATCCACCTAGCAAAACTAGATAGCGTCACTCAACA
>PTEX01000122.1:1266816-1306141 GCA_003342815.1 Eudromia elegans
GTGCCCTGGCGCGCGCGCAGCCGCCGCGGCGGCAGCCGAGCGAACAGCGCCACCTCCCGCGCGGGGGGCGCGCCGCCTCGCCGCACAGCGTCCCGCCGCACAGCGTCCCGCCGCGGGGCGCGGGCCGCGCTCACGCGAGCCGTTTTACCGGGCGCACAGACGGTTTTGCTCACTGTCCCTAAAGGCGTTCAGGAAAGGCTGCTTACACTTACCCACACTTCAGCCTGCCTCACCATTTCTGTTCGTTCGGACCACAACGACCTCGCTCATGGAACATCCTTTGCTGCAATGCTACCGTGCAGACTTCAAGTCTGGACCAAGTGGGACTCGAGCTACAAGAAAACAGCTACGTTGCCCACAATTTCTGCACGCACGCTGCTGYTGTTGCGTTAAGCTGTTTAGAAAGCCAGCAACCATACACCTCCAGTCAGAGTAGTTTTTGCAAGGCAGGGTCACCTGCGGAAACGGTCAGATTCGTGAAGCCCAGCTTGCATAGGACATGCAGAAGCAATGATCAGGAAAAGCCTAGCACAGCGTTTCCCKCCACTAGGGTTTAGATGGGTTGCTCAGTTTAAGTGATACACAGGTCTGCTGCTGAGGAGACTACGAAAAAAAAAGAAAGAAAAAAAAGAAAAAAATCTTTTAACCAACGTACGTGCAGTTATATTGAGTTATATATTGACACGCTTTTTTATACAGTTTTCGCAAGTTGCCATGAGAAAGTCTTGCTTCTACTCTAAAATATAACCTAAAAAAATATATATTTTTTACCTGCAAAGAACCAAGCAGAAGTCCTCTTAAAACTGCCCTGTTTTAAGAGGAAACCAGCAGCAGCACATGCACACACCCAGGGAAGGATCAAAATACAGCCTGCCAGCTTTGTGCTGAGAAGCGGCCCTCACAAAGCCCCAGTCATACATCTGTACCTATAGTGCCTTGTTTAGGAACAAGACTTGCCTTAGCGCAGCCTCCTCCCCGTGAAGTTTGTATTTACAGTGTTTCCTTGTTCCCGGGACATCGGGAGCCTACCCGCTCCCCGACAGCAGTCCCTCTTTGAAAYGAAACCTTCCAGGCCAAGGATGAAGACCCACAGCCAGGGGCCAAATTAGAAACGGATGACTAGGGTTGTGCTCTTCGTACACAGGTGCCAGAACAGATGGTGGATGGTCGCTCACACCTCGGCAGGGGAAGGACAACCTAGAGTCACTAWCAGCCATCTTCCTGAGCGCTGATAAAAGCAGAAGCCATCCCCRTTTTTCAGGTAGTTGCTTTACCAGCACCTCCCTCTCCCTTCCTTTTCCACTACTCCAAACTCCCGAGCATAAAAGCTATGGTGGGSAGGTGAGGAGAAGGCATTGTGGAACCCCCCTGGCCTGCCGACGGGTCATTGTTGCTTCTCCACTTCACATACCAGGTGCAGGTAGACTGGCTGCACCCATCAGCCCACCTTGCCACAMCACCAGCCCCTGGTAGGCTCCACCTAAAACTCTTCCTCAGACCTTCCACAGCAGCTTCTCATGGCCACAGCTCGAGGCGCCCATTCGCCCTGAGGTSAACGGAAAGCTCAGCCCTTGCCATGGCATTAGAAGCAATGTCAAGGCTCAACAGGCTATCCTGCAAASCTAGTCCCTAAATCAACCGATTCACCATCACAGACCACTTTGATAATGACAAGGRGGAAGCCTTGGGTTGTTTTATAATGGCCCTGCAGACAACGGCCTGCTTCCATTCAAAAACAATGAGTGTTTCTGACCAAGGTGAGAATATTCTTTGGATGTCTCTCCTCCCTGAATCCAATTATCTTTTCAGGATCGTTGTCCATTTGCCAGACTGTACTATGAACTTCACTGCAGTTGGTATGAGCAGGACTCACACGACCARGTCCTCCCAGAATATTGCTGCTTTTTCACTGTGCTGTCCTTGCACTTACCAAGTTTTTGGCCTGTGTAGTTGAGGTGATTCAAGGGTACTTCAACAGTTCAGTAACCAAAAGTCAGTGAAAAATGTCGCCAAAACGTAGGGTTATTTTGGTTTAATCCCACCACTTTTAAGCCAGTTGCAGGAGCTGACACATGCCTGTTAACAACATTGGCAACAGAGCTCCGAGTATGCGAAAACAGCTTTGATTCTTCCCATTAATGGCCTCTTAAGAGGTACACCCTGCAGCTGCCACATTTCTTGGAAGGCATAAACCCTGACATTAGCCCTGCCTTTTTTAAAGAAGGGTTTGTTCTTCCCCGTTGGCCTCAGTTAATAATTCCCTGGTGATTTTATCTCCACTTTATCTGCTGCGAACCTCTGGGTGCTTGCTGAATTTCTCCAGCCAGCAGCACTGTTATCAATGCCAAATATTTCAAGCTGTCAGGACATTACTGAACAGAAACTCCTTGAAGCCACCGTTAGCCTAAAGGTGAAGCATTTAACTATATTGCATTGGGGTTAACTACTCTGATGGCCCTTACATTAGCTTATTAGTGGAGGCCAGTGGCTGCTGTGCTGGGTGTGGGGACAGGGCCTTTCCAGGGTCCCTTCCCGAGCAGCTCCACCTTCTGGCACTGGAACGGGGAAAGACCTGCCCTCTCGCTCTGGATTCCCGGAGACTTTTCCTGAAAATGTGATCTGCGCTGCAGTTTTTAATACTCCTGCCTCAGATGGTCCCTACCGGGAGAAGGGGTGGGGTCAGGTCTGTTTTTAGCATATTTTTCCTTGGGTTTTAAAGTTTATTTAAACTGACTCACATTTAATTGTCCTAAGGTAAACAGATGAATCACCCGGGGAGAATACACCTCCAAAGGTCAGGGTTCAAAGTAAGCTTTTCTTCTTTCTTCCTTTCTTTTCCTTGGGCTTAAAGGAGGAAAACTGGGCTGGTTGGAAAATAAAACTATTTTATTTGGGAGTTTAGCAGACAGTGACTCAGATTTCTTAGTTTCCTGCGCTTTTTACTTTTACATAAGTAAGACTCTCGATAAATAGGTATTGGGCCCACACCTGTCATGGAAAGAGCAGCAGGAGTTCAGCTCCCGGTGCTAACAGAAGCTCTCTTGTTCTGCTGCTGAAATTCCCTCGTTGGCTACAGAGAGATGCTCGATAACTCCTCATTCAAGCCCTTCAGACCAAAGGTGCTGCAGGGCCCCTTTTTAAAAAGATCCTAATCAGTCAGTGAGAAAACACTATTAAAAAAAATAGAAGAAGAAAAGGGCAACAAGTTACTTTAAATTCTGGAAAGCTCACTGGGATCATTTAAAATCCCTTGGACACTTGTTACTCTAATTTTTCTATTAAAAACCATTCACATGAGCAGTGTGCCCTTTTCAATCTCACTTCTCTGGGTGGGATGTGTCTCCAGCCCTTGTTGATAATGTCAGCTACAGAGGTGCTACTTGGTGTGGGGTGAGGTTGCCAAAAACCCAGGCTGCACATGTGCATTTCCCAGCATTTTTACTTTGATCTGGTTTTCATGCTCAGAGCTTGCAGGAGTCTATCTCAGGTCAAGCTAGCAGCACCTGTAATCCCTGTAAGGAATACRTCGCTCATTTGCTTTTTGCTGTTCTTCCCCTTCTTCCTCTCAGCAACAGAGAGAAAAAGACACCGGTAAAACGCTGAGTTTCCCAGAGCTGTAGAAAGAGCGATGAAGAAAAGCAGCAGTGGTCACAAAGGTTTGCAGCTGGATTTTAGTGCCTTTTGACTCATCATATTTCTATTTTTCCCTTTCCAGACAAGGAGGTAGACTGTTATATAACGTGATCAGAGATTTATGAAAGGATAAACTGAGTATTTTTCAGCTCTCATCCCATCTATTTCTACGAAGAGCAACAAGAAACTTTGGATGTGTTCTCTAGTTCACTGAAAACTTTTTAAGAAAACTGGTTAGTTTTGGCTCATGTACGAAAAGTATCTGGGCTTCCAGAAAATTAACTTTTTGTTCAAGCCCCCCATTCTCTGATGCACAAAGGCTGGGAGACACCTGCCTCCCTCTCGTATCACTGAGGTTCACCAAAAGGGAGGTCCAGAAAGTGCCTCTCACTTCCAGACATAAGGGACTTCGTTCTTCTCGGATGGATAAGCAACGGGATGGGCAGGGATTTTTACAAGCTCCAGTTTTGCAGGGCAGCTTCACTCCCTTTTCTGCAGAATATTGGAATAATGACACTGCAGTTGAAAGTCCTATGAGATACTCAGTTCCTATAGTTAGGTGGCTTTGTATATCCTTTAAATAGATACATTTCTTTCCCCTCACCCCCAATATATAGGCAAATACTGTTTTTCTCATGACATTTTTGAGGGTTTTGAAAATTGGAAACAAGAAAAAAATCCAAGCTTCCAAATCATCCAAAATGCTTACATAAATGGAAATATTCTCATAAAACATTCTGTATAACCAAAAATGGGTTTCCTAAATTTATTTTGCTTTTTAATTACCAGCTCTTTTCTCCAACATATTAGGAACATTTAAATGTGAACTAGCAAATGAGCTCCTTGTTGAAAACTGAATGAATAGACAATAACAGCAAATCCAAGGGTAAATCCTACCCTGCTGCATGCTGGTAACGTAGTGAATGACACATGAAAGATTTCATTGCAAAATTACTTTGGAAGAACTCACTTCTGCTGCCCTAAGTACCTATGGGGAGGGTAATAAGTAGATGGAGCCAGGCTGATCACAGTGATTCATGGCAGGAGGACAGGAGACAATGGGCGTAAACTGAAACAAAAGAGGTTCTTACTGTATATAAGGGAAAAAATGTTCCATGGAGAGGATATTTAAGAACTGGAGCAGGCTGCCTGCAGAGAGGGTGGCATCTCYATCCTTAGAGATTTTCAAGACCTGACCAGACAAAGCCTGGAGCTCCTTGCCCTACATTCGGGACTGACYCTGCTTGGAGCAGCAGATTGGACTGAAGACCAAACAAGGGCCCTTCCAGCCAGGCAAGTCTTGATCTACAAAAGAAGAAAAACGAGGAGACCATCCACTTGAGAAACAAGGTTGATCACGCGATTAGTACACTGGGCTGCAATTAAGGAGCTACAAAACTCATGGACTTCATGTTTGTTCTTGGATGTGTCATTTACAGCCAGATTCCTCATCCAATTTTAGGCACTCAACCCTGACACACTGAGGCTGCCCTGGGCACCTTTTGGAGGTACCCAACTCTTCTGAGAACAAGCAGCAATGCAGCTCATCTACAGTCAGACATTTCTCTCTAGACATTCCTTCCTTTCTCCATCAGAGAGAGAGGAAACTCAGGGAGACTCATTTTACAAACTCGGTACCTCGTTTAAAGAGTCTTAGCTTGAATATATGGGGTCAACTTCTGTCCTTGTGTCAGATGTTTCAGTACAAAAATTGGAGAAAAATCTTCTTTTCTTCCTCTAATTTCCCTGCCTGATCTCCTACCACCCACTAAAAGCTCCTGCTGGAGACAAGATACTGGATGCTTGGTGTGGCCCAGTATGAGGGGCCTTATTATGTTCTTTTATCAGCTTGTGCTCTCTCTGTCTGAATGCCTGGACAGCAGAGCACTTCCAACAATTTGATGCCAGCATAGAAGATTTTTCCAAGTTAAGTTTACAAATACAAAAGTTAGGAATCTTGTTTATGGGAGTCAGGCTTAGAAATATGGGCTCTACATCCCAAAGCATTTATCTATCCATCATCCGTGGCTTTCACAATAGCCAGGTTTGAGCAGTCCTAAGTGTCTAAAGGTACTAGAAGAGACGGAAAGTCACAGCCAGAGCTGTATAGTGTGCTCTGATATTGTAACCATCACTTAGTACTGGGTCCTTACACCTCTCTCCCAGGGTCTACGAAGCCCAGCTGCTGCTGCCATGCGAGACAGAGCCAACCATTTCCATATTACATCCTGTAGCCCTTTGGAGCTGCTCRAAGCTATCCCAAAAGCCACCATTTCTTGCACCTGAAAGGATTCTCTTGAATCCAAACCCAGTAGACATATCTCACGTAAASTCTCTGTGTTTATTTTGCACTTGTTTGCTGTTTCAAACCATCTTAACCAATACAGTGGGAGGCACACGTGGTTCTCCCTTCCTCACGCAGAAGGCCCTGGTCTTTGCAGAGACACCTTCGCCCTCTCGCACTCCCTTTCCCCTCCTTCAGAGGAAGGGGAAGCCTACAGCCRGGGCTCTGCCAACATTTTGGAAACCAAAGGGAACACATAGCAACACCAGGTCTGTTTGTATTTACACTATAGTTACCAGAGCCTCCTCGGACTTTTTCTCCATGCTCTCACCTCATTCTCTCTCTCTTTCTTTCAAAATGTAGATGCGTATTCGGTAACGCTGGAACCGCTCTGTATGTTTCTTTAGTTCTGCCTCTATTAGCAGCTTCCGTAGGCTCTTCCAGCCCCGAGCGCCGAGCCCTGGCAGCGAGGAGATCAAACAAACACAGCTGCTGCTGCCGCGTCCCCGCTGCAGCGGGGCTGCCCGCCCGCCCGCCCCGGCCCNCCCCCCCCCAGCCCCAAACCCCCGCAGGGCTCCCGGGTCCCCCCAGCTGCCGCTTCGAAGCCCAATGGGGGGCACGGGAGGGGGCTGTTACCCACCCTGGGTCCCTAAATCCTGCCCCCSCCATCCCAGTCCATGGGGATGCGACGGGGACGCCAGGACGGAGCCGCCGGGAGAGGCTGGAGCTTTTATTGCCGGGCAGAGTCAGCCCCGTCGTACAGACCCCCACGCAGAGACCCCCCCGCGGGCCCGGAGCCCCCCCCTCGACGGGGCCTCCGAGTCACCTCCAGGCACCGCTCGTCCCTTCCAGCTCCCGCCGTCCCCATCCCAGGGAGGGGCCCAGGCGTCCGGGTGCCCCCCCCCCCAAAAAAACGCATCCATCCCCAACACCCTCCGTCCATCCCTCCGTCCATCCCTCCGTGCTGCTCACGCGGGGCTGCGGAGCGGGCCCAGGCGTCCGGCCCCCGCCCCTTCCCCCCGCCCGCTCAGCCCCTCGCAGCAAAGCCGAGCCCAGGGCAGCGCCGCCCGCCCCCGCCCCGCGGCCCGGACGCCGGGGCCCCCTCAGCCGCGCTGGGCCTCGTGCGAGAGGGAGCGGGAGAGGGAGCGGCGCGGGCCGGGCTTGGCGGCGGCGGCGCGCAGGTGGAAGTGGGGAGCTTTGAGGTCGAGGTGTAAATACCCATAATTAGATATGAATTACSCTTAATACCCATGACTGGATCTGGTGGGAAGCAGGTGGGGCTGAAATGTGAAAGATGCACGCTGGAAAAAATCCTCCTTACTCAGCTTGATCTCAAGCCCATGGAAGCGCATGGAAAGAATCCCTTGAGTTGTGATGGGCTTCAGACCAGGGTTTTGTGCAAAGGCATGGGGAATTCAATAGGAAAAGCTGCATATACAGTATGGATTGGCTATTTTAGCAGCCTTCTCCTTGGCAGGGAGAGTTAAGGGAGAAGGGGGAGGAAGGAAAATAAAAAGAAGAAGAAAAAAGAAGAACAAAGGAAAAAAAGACTGGAGGGCAGGGGGAAAGCAGCGGGATAGTAATTTACATCTTCATTTCAAAGATACTCACATGGTCTATTTTGACACACCTTGCACAAAGTAACAAAACAGCGTGTGTTGCCAGAAATAAATGTTATGGCTCTCACGTTCRCAGTTCTCCTTTTTCTGGAGAGCTTTTTCAGATGCTTTCTTTCTATTTGACCTTGGAGCTGCTTGGAAGATTTATTGAGTGCCTCAAATGCAGTCATTTTTGCAAAGCTGATGTATAGCATTAGCAATAGGAGAATATTCCAGGGATGTGCAAATAGGTCAAGGAAAAAAGTGAACCAGTAAGGTAACCAAACAGGAATGTAAACTGAGTGAAGCCTTTTATGAAAAAGGTGAAAGGTTCATTTTTTTTCCCAGAATTATAACATATTGAAAAGCTTGTGGCAGAGCCCCCATGCTCAAAACCTTTTGATAAGCAGCGATATTTTTAAGACTATTCTGGCTTCAGTGTGTTTGTCTCTGCACCTCTAAAATTGCTGTTCTTGAAAACCATCTGTAAGTATAAGCTTACGTGCAGGCGGATCCTCAGCTGATGTAAATTAACTTCATGGTTTTAATATCTGCAGAAAATCTAACTGATTCTCTTTAACGAATACAGAGTGCTAGCTGCAAAGACCCCACGTTTACAGATTTGCTTTGGCAACATGCAAGGTGCACTTGGAGTTTTTAGGGAGGCTAATGGCCGGACACGTGCTAGCCAGTATGCACSCTGCTCTATTATGCCTTGTTTTGGTGGTAGTAAAACACATGTGAACACAGGTAAACACGTGCCATGCCCTCCTGCAGCTCTTCTTCTGCTCARCAGGTGCCTGTCCACAGTCCAACTTGAGCACTCTTTTGTGCTCCAGCAGCTCACTGAAAAAAACTGTTTCCCATTAAAGAGCCCCAGATTGCACACAGGTAGTTAAACCTAACACTTACAGTCAAGGTATATTCATCTTATTCCCCTTTAATGCTCACCTTACTTYAATATTTTTCCTAAGCAGGACAGCGCCAGAGATGCCAGGGCTCTCTGTGCTCTGCAGATTATTTCCACCTGGTTGTGGTGAGCTCGGCAGTGCCTGCATCTGGTCTGCAATGTGCAGASAATCAACAAGTGCTAAAATACACGGCAGGCTCTAACACTCAGCCGTGGGTCTGGCTGCAGAGACAGCGTGCAGCACCTAAGCTGCCTCCTATCCCACATGACAGCAAATTCCCTTCTCTGCATCGCCAAAGGCTCTTCCACACCTAGAGATGGTCTCTCCAGAGRTGGCTGTGGGTTGAATCCCACTGGAGGGGTAACGTAGGGAGCCTCCGGGATCTTCCCCCTCTTTAGGGAAATCTGCCCAGCCCACAGCAGGGCTGCACAAAGGAGCCGTCACGGAGAGACACCAGGGCTGCATCAACACGGAACAACGAGGAAAACTTTCATGAGGAGCCTTCTCATGGCTTTTAGTCATACCTTAAGCCAGGGAATGGCAAGGCATGTGATAATTAAAGCAAAAGGATCTTTTTGAACCTTAAAAGATTTGAGTTCAGCTGAATTTGAATTTTAGACAAAGGTTCACATGGGTTTTTATTTCATCCAAGCCAGTTTATCCACCTTTCCTTTTCAGACAGGCTTAGATTTAATCCTCAATACCTCTGAAGTTATTTATGCTAGTTTGTTTGTTTGTTTGTTAACTTTTAATTCATTTTTGGGTCTGAGCAGGATATTTATTTTTTAAGACGCTGGGTGTAACCATTTATACAAACAAATCTGCCTAATTCATTTTTTTTGGTTGTCTTTTGATGTTGAATCTATTCACTTTTAGCCCCATGTGTGACAGGAGACTTTGCGAACTGTCCTGGTGACCCCCCTTCTAGAGTAGCTGTCACTGACCTCAACACCAACTGATTAGTTTATCAGAGCCCATGGGAAAAAGGTGCTGAAGAACAAGAGGGACACGTTGTGTTAAAAGTACCTGAAATGTCAGACAATATTCAGATTAAAACAAATTAAAAATTAACCAACAAAAAATGTTTGCAAAATATAACTCTCTCACCAAGCTGTCCCCTTACTTTTTATTGTGTCAGAAGACCAAAATCTTTAATGTTTCAGCACCAATGGACAAACTGACCTGGCTTTATCAGCCACATGTGCTTGAATTGTGTCAGTTTGTCACCAATTTTTACCTTTCCTTTTCAATTTTCCAATGAAGCAGTGCCATTTGCTACAGGAAAACCCTAACAACAACAACAACAAAGGCCTCATTTTGCAACCTGCTGTATTTAGTGCATAGCTTTATAGCCCATCAAACTTTGGCTAGAAATACAAAGGGAAAATTTACTAGCTGGCTGTCTCATRGAATAGCTCCATTACCTTACACTGGGAATATGGTCCAATGTTCCTCTTAAATGCACCACGAATCCCTGATTACATTAAGGAACACATTTCTTAAGACTGAAAAACATTTCAAACTAGGCCAGTGATTTTTGTCTTTTAATTCCCATAAATTAAGTCTCCCGGGTCCGGGTTCTCCTCAGACTCTTTGCAAGCAACCTGTATGAACAGTAAGGGATAAAAGGTTTCCTGTTCTTTCATAGATGAAAGCCTGGAGAATTTTGCAGCCCTTTTCTCCGATGATTTCAGGTGTTCTCCATTTCTAACTGCCCGGTGTGAGACGGGACGTGTAGGAAGCGGTGAAGCAGCTTGCTCTGAACTCAGAGCAGGTAGTCGAGCTGCAGGTACGCACAGGGAGTCGGCAACCGCACAAGGCCTTCCACCTCTGAAAAGAACATTTAGGAGCTCAAAGTGACTCTGAATCAGCCTTTACACCGTGAATTTAGGGGCAGGGAGAAGTCCCACAGTGCTCGCAGTAAAAGGAGAGACTCTGATCCCACAGTGTATTAGGATACGGAGCAAACAAAACGAACCTGGTCCTTCTGCAACCTCAAAGCCAACTGCCCCATTTGCCACCTTCGCCCCCCCTCCAGGAAGCCCTGCCTAAATGGCACAACGAGACCCGTTTATTTAGTGGATAAAACTGTACATGAGCTATACAAAGTGACTTGAGACTTACGCACGCATGGAAGCCAGCAGAGAAGAATTACTCCTTAAGTCTGTGAAGACCTTCCCAAGCATAAAAGTGCCACAGAAGCACCATGTATCTTTATTTCTTTGTATTTGTCTTTTAGCTACTTTTACGTACCAGTTAAGAGCCAAACTATGTTAAAAAAATTAATACAGAAATATTGCAAATAGGAATGCACAGACCCCTATTCTACCATAACTGCTCCAGGGTCAAGGCCGAGCTGAAATGTTAATTTTGGCGCATCGTTTCATTCATCTGAAGAATACAGGTGAAGATATAGGTGAAAGAGCTCTGCCTTAGTGTAACTGAATCAGAGGCATGACCGAGCCCCTGAAAACCCTCCTCCTTTCCGTGGACGTCAACGTGATATATGCATGTTGCTCCCCAAAGAGAGCTCTGAGGTGGCTCTTGCTCAGCGCAGGGCAAGGAAGAGGGCTCCACATCTGAGCCGCAACCAGGCGGCCGCCTTCGCTTTTTGCACCAAAGACACTCAAAAGCAGGCCCAGTCCTACGTTAAAAACAGCAGCAGCAGAGCTAAAAATAGCAGTTAGGAAACACCAGGTTCCCATTTTTGAGCTACGTTTACTCATGACCAAATGAACAACCCCTTTGTGCTACTTCATGGTGCCTCGCTGCTACTGGGCGCTCTGTCCTCATGGCTCCCTTGCTGCAAGGGGCTGCGGGCGCTGAATGCACCATGGGCCATACGCGACCAGCCCATCTGCAGGGACAGGATGTTGATTAATGCCTAACGCCTGGCTCATACACCTCAATCCCCCTTCCCTCTTTGTGGGCAGTCAAAAGCAGCATAAATGTAATTTCTGCTCACTTTACAGCCCCTTTGGAGTGTCCAAGCAGATGTCTTCTGGGACAGAGGGCAAGATCCACAGACACCAATGTTCTCAAATCCTTAAGCTTTAAAAGGAGAACAGTTCTGACCTGAGGTACTTTGGTTTTCAACAGTTGTGGTGAGGAAGGGAGATGTGTAATGTATCTGTGTGTTTGCTTTTTGGCCATTTGAATGATTCCTGCCATTTTCCCAAGAGTTGAAAGGCCGATACTATCATAAAGGTGCCTCTGAAGGCATACAAATTTCAAATGCACTAGTGAATGAAAGATTCACTTCCAAACGTCGGGTACATTCCCAAACTCTCCACACCTCCTGAATGCGGTCAGGAAACCTCATAAGAGCCGACTCCACCGTAAATGGTCTGAATCCAGTTGGGCCACAAACACCATGAGAAGAAAGTTTCTCATGCCACGATGAACAATTTTTCCCATGTAGACAAGGCCTTAATTAATCTTTAAAGTGTTCCAGTTTTAATTTTAGGTCACAGTCGGGGCTGGTTCCTACCGTGGCTCCAGTCCAGCAAAGCTCTTAAGCACATGCGTAATTCTAAGCATTTAAAGGAGCCTCCTTGACTCCTATGGGACTGCTTACATGCTAAAAAACTATGCAGATGTTTAAACTTCTGCTGGATCAGGGCCTACATCCGAACCTGACTGCCCTCCCCTAGTCACAACACCAAGGCAATATAAGAAAAACTGCTCCTCTACAGCGACCTTCAAAGTTTTGTCTGAAGGCATACTGGAAGGGCCAGACAGCTGGCAGGGTTTGCATTAGTTTCTTCACCACAGTATAAATTACCTCCGATTTGCTTAATGACTGTTTGGAATCAGGATGTCTCAGCCCTGCTAATACAATGCCCCATGGGCAATAATCCTCTTTTTAAGAGAGTCATAGTCAAAGTACATTTTCAGCAGAATAAACCACTTCACACAACTCCAAGTGAACTATGTGCTGTGTAAGTACCATGGCCCCTGTGAAGATAGCAAAAGCAGATCAGTGTGTGCCGGCTTTGTGTGCTTGTTTTCGAGCAGTGTGGCTTATTTCTTGGTACAAATAATATTTCTTAATGAGGACACAACAGCCAAAACATAGATTAACTGTGACTTCTAACCGTTTGCCGAAAAAGGTATGAATTTAATTAGCTCTTGTCAAAGTAAGAAGAATTAGCGCTAAGCTGTTCCGTAATTCAATTCTCCTGACTAGAGGACTACACGAAAGAAACCATTTTTTAAAAGGATGATTGGAAAGGTGATTAAGTGATGTTGTCATGTTTTGCTTGGGTTCTAAATATAAATTTAGGGGTTTTTTTTTTAAAAAAAAAGGAAAAAGGAAGTTACATAAATGCTGACGGCCCCATTTTCTCATATTGTTTGTTGTTATWAGCTCTTATTCTCAGAACTGCATCACATTAAAGACCAGCACCGAGCAACACAACCAGTGAATGTGCATGTGAGGTTCAAAGAAAAAGTATTCTTTTTCTTTAGAGATCTGTCAATCAATGTCAGAACAGCAGCTAAAGACCAGCTTTAAGCAAAAACAATGCCTAGATAAATACTGCAGGCCTAAAAGAGCCTGAACAACAAGTGGGAAGTGGAAAGCGAGTGGAGTAGAGATGCTCTAAAGTATTTCATTTAAAAAAGGAAAGGATCTGGAACTAAGACTGCTCAGAGAAAAGGAAAGATCTAAAGTAGTTATAGGAAAGCAGCTGCCGGAACCAGAACATCCCCACTTCCAGGGTTCCCAGAGCTATAGGAACACACCTACAGTGTGCTGATCAAAACCTGGAGCTTTTCAGGACAACTGTGGCTTGTTTGGTTGACATAAAAGAAAGGCTGAACTCTGCTAAAAATTTYAAGTAATTGAAAGCAGGAGCAAACCAAGGGGCAGGTCTCATTTTCTAACGATTTACAGCTATTACTCAAGATATGGTCCTAATTGAGAAAGCTGCATGACCTAAGATGGAGCAAACCTTCTAGCCTTGGAGAACTCCTGACCAGGGCTAAAAGTCAGTCACCACAACTTATTTACTCCTCCTCATCTCCAACAAAATCTAAGTATGACAGCTTCTAAGAACAGAGACAACTCAGCTTGGGAGAACAATAAAGGTAAACAGTCTGATTGCTTATCGAGATTCATCACATGGCTCTGATGTGGWATCGGCCCTTCCAGCTTCCTCGGGCCATGGGCAGAGGACAGGGTTGCTGTGACTGAAAGCCCCGAGTGTTGCACACTTTCCTCCCAGACATTCAAAGAAATGCACCAAGGCCTTGATGAGAAAATACCCGGCTGCACAAGGAGGAGTCCACAATGGTAAATGGGAAACCACGGAGCAGCAGGGCAAAATGAGAAGCACCTAAGAAATGTGCTGCAGCTCTCACACAGAAAGCTGCGCAGGTGCACCCAAGTTGCACTTGAGATAATTATTCCTAATTATGGGAGGCATAGAGCCACACCGTAGCACTTTGGGAGCTAAACAGAGAGTCCTGCATGGCCCCACATGGTTCCAGGTATAAATATTGCCACTGCAGCCATCTGCAGAACAATGTCCTGTCAATATCCACCCAGCAGAAAGGAGCTCTGCCACTTTACTCCKGCCAGTTTCATATGCAAATAAAATAAAGGAAACCTTTTTAAGTGATGGTGGTGAAACCTATGTTTATTTATATAATAGCATGTTGTCTCTCCAGAGGACTAACAAGAGCAAAAGGAGRGATACATACCAAAAACTTAAAATTGAAGTATAGATTCCCAATGCCACTGACAGTTTGGGAGCTTATACAGTCTGTAAAGTTACTAGAAGCTTTGCGTGGTATTACGGCCCCATAAATTAACATTTCCCGAGTTTTACACTGTTATTGCTATCATTATTTTTATATTACATATAGATCAACAGTTTGGAGCTATGGCCTGCACCACCCTCCAGCTGCATGAAGCTATTACTACACACGCGGTTGGCTTCGCAATGGCCGCTACCTTTCCTCTTCATGGTGTTCCAGGAGATTTCCAATGGAAATGCGTCCCTTGCATAACACCTACTCCAGTCCCCTTCCAATGTTCTCACGTGCTACTTTTCCCGCTGTCTTGTCACCACCCAGGAACACTGCTTGCCTCTCTGGGAGCTTCTTGTTTATCTCAAACCAGCTGAGATGCTGGGGTGGCGAATTGCTCTCCTGGATACATTTGCACAGTTTATCTGTTTTCACATGTAAGTATTCATGAGGCAATTCCTAACCTCATGGAAGCTACTGATGAATCTTCTCTTGTCTCCCTACGAGAACTGAAGATACAGTGTTCTACTCCCTGCAGCTCCTAGGCCCAAGGCTAATSCATCCCCACAGGGCCATGACCACAAGCCAACACCCAAAGCCAAGTAAGAATATTCTATCAGATGTGTGGCATTGGGTGTTATTGGAATAGATGGTTGAAGGAATGATTTATAACATGAAATACTGCATTAACCAGTTACTTTTATGTATATGTGTATATGTTTACATATATATGTTTACATACATACATATACACATATATATGGCATACAAAGTTACATTCATGGCTGAACCTACTTGACACTTGAATACTGCAATAAGCAGTCAACAATACTGTATCAAAACATGAAGCTAGTTGAACAATTCCCATCACTATTTTTTACAGCACATACATTTGTAATACGTGCTTTGGGTTTCCACCCATCAAATAAACCTCCCTCGCCCCAAGGATTTTCTGATTTCTGAGTGTTTTCATTAGGGTTTTTGGCAGCTGAAAACGGATACATTTTAGCTGATATTTTAATTTTAAGCTAGGCTGCCAATAGCATAAAAATGTGTTCCAGAAAAGAATTGCTTATGTTGAAAAGCTTTTCTCTTGATGTAAGACATTTGTGTCTAGCAAGAATGGAAATTTTCTAAGAGTAAATAATATGACCATTATCTTTTAGGTAGCATGTTAGAGCAGTAAAATTAAGCTCTAGGAGCAAATGCTTCACACAGAGCACTAAACAAGAAAGMCTGTAAGAAACGCCTTATAGCTTCTTCCCAGGCATCTACGTGGCCCTCCAGTACAGAGACTAATCCTCTAATTTTGGARGGGTTATTTCCATAGAGATACGCCCCGGGAATCCTCATTGTTTCTGGGATTCTGCAGACACGTTAGCTGGTGCTCCAGGGTGGAAAGAGAGAAGCAGGAAAGGAGAGCTGGCAGAAGAACTGCAAGACCATGAAGTATCATCTCAATGCCTCTCTGCTGGGATCCAGACACTGACCTTTCAATCTGGAAGAGATTTTCCCATGCACAGGCCTTACTACCATGCTGGCACAGTTGTTAGGGAAATACGCAGTGTAGCTCACATTGTTTCTAACTGCACATGCCCAGCAAACCAAACTCCTTTGACCTGGTGTTCACCCCAGAGCAGGAGCAAAGCAAGTGTGTGGTCGTATACTGAGAGTCTGGACACAGTTCAGGGGCACTGGAGACTCCRCTGCCCAGTAATCCTGATTTCCCAGAGAGGACCCGCATGGTGGGTCCATTAGGACATTGTTCAGGCAGAGAGGAAGCATACAGAATAAATTGGAGGACACTTTTGCTGGGAAAAGCCTAAGGGGAAACAGAGAAGAAATTCCTGCAGTGACACACGAAAGGAAAGAAGCCCTATAAGAGGAGGAGATACAGAGAACAACCCCCGAGAGGGGGGCACATTTTGGTCTAATAAACACCAAGYTCTGTATGCAACAACACAAAAAAAATGCTAATAAAACTCATAGTGCTGATCATTACTAAGCAAATACATGATCACAGCCAAGCAGGTTTATTCCCACCCTACTTACTAAATACTGTCCTGGCACTTTGTTTATCTATGCTTGAGCGTAGCAATTGCCCCAGGAGAGTTAGGAGAGTGGAGGTGCGATCAGGGGCCCATTGCTTCAGAAGAAGCCTATGTCCTGACAAAGGTAAGCCCAYGTCCTGACACATCCTAGATGCGATTTCACCAGCTGATTCTCTCTSTACTTAACTCGAGCTTTACTAAAACAACCATTTTTTTCTGCTGTTTTAGTTTTGGAGTACTTTGAGGAGACTGAGTTTCACTGAATAAGTGCCCAGGACTTTGACAGATAAGACATCTTGGTTTCTTAGTCCTCAAAATGATGGATGACTGTTCAACTGGTTCTGTGAGAAAACCTGTACTGTACATTTCTCCTTTTCTTCTGCATTTATGTCCATTCTTGAGAGCCAAAGAGACATCCAGGTATTGCACCTCTAGTCCTGGGGTCCTCCCTAGTGATGGACCTARTGATGGACTTCCAAGAACCTCAAGTGAGGGACATGGCTGACTGGATGATTACTAGTTGATTATTTTTTTYGAGAACAAAATGGAATTTCAGGACAATCAGGGTTGGATCAGCAGCTACATGTATCACTCAGGTCTCTTTTCTGACTCCTAATTCTAATTTGATAAACCTCATGCACTAGAAGTATGACATCAGGACTATGGCATTAAGCAGGACACCTTTTACAAGTCCTCCTTCCAAACATCTACCTCCTTCCCTTGCTTCATCTGTTTCAGTCAGGGACTTCATGATGCATAAACAGCTCTAAAAATTTTCCAATTTAATAACGTTAAAAGGTACTTAAGATAAACCACACTCTGACATTACATTTACAGMCTAATCCAGGGACCTTGTCTGCTTAGATAAGAAGAGGTTTCTTGCAGTGGCAATGGTACCAACTGCTCRGTTTTCTCCAGCTGTGATTTGCAAAGAGTTACCAATTAAATGAATGAAAGATACRTGTACATGTCTCCCATTTGTCTTTGCAAAACTACCTGTAACAAACCTCAATAATAATGTTATTATGAGCTCTTACAAATAAATTTGTTGGTCAGAGGATTAACATAAAAATTAAATGATGTGCTATCTGTTATTACTATCTAGCTTAGTACCTATCTCATATCGTTCTAATATCTGGCCTATATTAATGCAATATCTGAGTAATGTTGTTTCTTAACAAACACATTTGTCAGTTAACACAAACACCATGGCAAAGACTTTCATATTATTCCTTCTATTATACTCCGCRAGGATCTATAGAAATGAATTAAAAGACTCATTTTTCTACCCTTAGGAAGATTCCTTCTTCCTATCGTTTTGCCATCAAGGTTCTAATTCAAGACACTGGGTWCTGTGGCCTGTATACATAATTGCAATATATGATCAAGGATTGTAAGCACCAGGATAAATGCATTATCACGCTGTCTAATTATCATGTTATCTGACTGACAGTAGGCTGTTTTATCTCTGTCTGGAGATGAAGGACATATCTGACAGATACCAGGACTTTGCTTTGATGTCAGATTTGTGTACGAAAGAATCAAAGACTCAAATCCTTTCCAAAATGGWTCCAATGTGGTTTAATGGTGTCAGAGCATTCCCCGCTTCGCTACCAGACCCTGCTTTGAAGTGGCATTGCTGCTGGTGCGTGTTTCGGAAAGCTGGAGCGCCGGTTGTAGCCCCACATGCTGAGCAGAAGGCCCATGCCCTCTGTGTCGCATATCCACCCCCTCGTTCCTGAGATCACAGGGCAATAGAGGGGATGTGGTGTGGGTGGCAGACGGGAAGGGCTGAAGAAGCGCCGGTTAAAGTGCCATCTCCAGCACACGCCTGGGGTGCAGRGCTAAGTGCTTCCTGCTTCTGGCCTTTCGCGGCCGTGCTAGAAGAGGCTGGCATCCCAGGGGTTAGGCCCGCATGCCCAGCTGACCCTTTTTACTGGAGCTTTACACCATTGCATCCATCACAGCCACTGCTGCCACTGACCGGACCAAGGGCATCTCCGTCGCTGGGAGCTCTCTGTTCTACCGGGCCTTGCACGGCAGTAACCGCGCTCCTCGCTCACTCTGCAACGCGAAACTCACGTGCCTTCCCCCTTCCACCTCCTGTTTGACCTGGCTGTGTCTCACCTAAGTGTTTCTGTCACATTCGCGATAACGACCAAGCACTGTTAAATGTCAGCATCCTACGGGCAGGCTGGGCAACAGGACTGGGCAAAGGGAGGCCAGTGGTGGGACGCRCAGGGGAGAAACGTGCTCAAGGGGCAAGCCCAGAAGAGTGAAGTTCGATAGGTGAAAGTGGCCTCTCCTACCCTTTCCCAGCAGCTCAAGAYCTTCARCTTCACAACCCCATGGCTGTCRGCAAGGTCCTGTTGATTCCCCCCAMCTGCAGAGCASTTTGCTGCTTATCTCCMCAGTGACCTCCTGCTACTGCCCTTCAGACAAGCAAGCGGCACAAGTCCATGCCATGTTTAAAAGGTTCATTTGCCCCCTCTGTGCTCAGGCTTTACAATATAGACTTTTAAATACGGTATTCCTGTTCTTTTTCCTTAAAGTAGTTTTTCCATCAGGTATCTGATGGCTACCTTCAGCCTGCCGGGCTAAAACCAACCCAGCCTCCCTGCACAGCAGAACAAAAACCTTCCAGGATTGTTGCGTCAAGAAACCACTGCAGAAATGGTTTTCATCATTTGACTAACTACATAATTATGATAAGATAATGAACCAGATTTGTACTACTTCCATCTTTTTTAATCTTGCAAAAAGAAATCATGCCAGGAACCTGGAAATAGTTTCTAATCATTTACATGCTACAGGAACGAGCAGATCGTTTTGTTGTCAGGGTTTTTCTTTTTCACTTTGGTTAGTTTCATCCTCCTTCGTGCATTCTTCACATGCCCTTCTGCCATTTATCAGGCCTGGTAGGGACCGTTGAATCCTGTGGAGTTCAGAAATGTCCTAACTTCGGAGCACTTGACTTTGCAAATATAATACTTTTCTGGCATGCTGTACATTTAACSTTTCTTGTTTTTAAAAGTAAAATGAACTTGCTCTCCTTGCCTCATCCCCAAGATCTCATGATTTCACTATGAATTTTCAACCCTCTGCCTTCCTTCATAAAATCCAGACTAAACAACACAATTTGTAGAAGCAAGTAAAAGGAACCATTTTAGTAGCAAACATATCTCCTGCTAGAATAGATKATCTCCCTCACACCACTCCAGGATCCTTCAGGGAAGGCACAAATGGAAGTGCTATTTTTTGGAGTCTCAAACAAGCCTGTATCACCAAGATCTTTCCTTTCCTGTACTTACTTTCTTCCTGTTGTTTTAGCTAATGCAACAACTATTATACAACTCAGCTTTTGTCATCTGTCTCATTTCTGTTTCAGGATACTTTCTGAGGTAGAGAAACATAAGCGTCATGGATGAGGTTGCGGAGTTCGGACCTCAATGCTTTAGATCCAGAGGTGTTCCAGATGCCTAACCCAGATCCCTGGGATTAAAGCACCCAAAGTACCTCTAGGAATCAGAGCTAGTGTTTATAATAAAACATCAGGAAAGAGCAGAAAAAACAGATATAGGAGAGGCAGTCACAGCAAGAAAAGCTGTGAGCCTGKCAATGGTAAATGGTATAGTCAACACTCTGAAAACACCCTGGAAAGAGAAAGATGGAGTAACTCCCAGGAACTTCTAAGGAGTCTGTAATAGCTGAGGTCAATGTGGYGAGGGGAACCGAATGGCAGAGCAGGAGGAGGTCATGACAGCATTATAGAAATTATTTCTTGACAAGGGGGACAACATTTGTTTGAGATATAGYCATGAGGAGCTTGTTCTCTTCAAAGTGCAGCTGAAGGATGCTCRTATCACTCCATCCTTCCACCTAGAAACTGCAAAACACCAACCTTCTCCTTTTGGACCCAAAGAAAGCAGATAGATCTCAGTGAGCTTTTACCAAGGAGCAAGCCTGTTATCMGCAACCCTCCGAAGAAACCTTCACCTGCCTGTTGGATCTCTGAAAATCTTTGTACAGCCAATAACAGTATGTTTTCAGTGCCACAAGGGTACCTACAAACACGTTTGGCAATATAAACCCGTTCATGCTGTCATGTATAAAACCATCTAAGAGGAAATGCCTAGCTTTGTGAACAACTTGCAACCAGAAAAGAAGAACAAGCCACTTATTGTGTCTTAAAACCATGGCAGGCTAATCTCCTAGTCAACAGATTGGCAGAATATACTGATTTTAACGCCCTTTAATACCAATACACGAGTGAATTAGTTGTCTCTGTCAATGTCACAGCCTGAAGAAGGACATTCCACTCTCATCCAAACACATTAATCACATTTTAACACTTGGGAAATTCTCCTGTTCTTCTCTAGAGCTACTGTTAGATCAATCAGTTTGCAATTATATATACACATATGTATATAAACACAGTAAGACTAACTCATTAGAAATATTAAAAAGATTTTTATAGGTGCTCTCAGCCCAATATAATTTTTTCCCACATTACAGATAAAACCTAAATGACTTCRAAGTTTCAATGACATTAAAGGCAGCTTCCATTACTTTTAAACTGCACTTGTAAAACCTGTTGACCGTGAGCAATACAAGTACGGTTGCAAGTGTTTCATTGTCCCTTGGACTTCTAGCAATAAAAGTAGATTTTAACTAAATTATTACACTGTTGAACTCTTCATACAGCATCTCCACTTTCTAAGCAAAATTAAAATTGAAGCTACAATCAACACATTTATTTACATATATATGTATAWAAATGTATACACACAAAGAACTTAATTAYGTGATAAACTCAAAYTGGCTTCATTGCTGTATGATCTTGAAATGTGCTTGCTTTATGCTGCCAGAYATTCATTACCATCTATTTATTTTTAAAAACTTTGTTTACCATGTGATAGGAATCCTTTTAGTATCTTGGYCATTCTGAGTGCCACCCCTCTGAAAGTCCTGCCTGAAGTGCAGACACAACATATATAATTCTCACTTCGATGGAAGGTGCATATTAGTAATAATACTGGGGAAAACAACGACAACAACAAAGTTTTACAGCAATTCAGGACTAAGTGAACCCCAAAAAGCTTCAATGAAAGTTCTGTGGGAAATCTCCTCATTCGGTGAACTGGAAGAATGCCAGACCAAACTTTCCTATTTTCTTAGGGACACCAGTCTCCATTAGGAGTCTCTCCACTTTCAGCTCAACTATTTAAAGAATATAGTAATACTTAATATGGCTAAGAGTGTGAAAACCTCAGAAACCATACTTTCTGCTAGAGGTGCCCAGTATTTTCTCATTGAAACTTTTCTTTCTTACTTCTATAAAGAAATGACTTTTTCCATCTACAGACCACTGAAGGCATACCATAGCTCTTTTAGATTTTTAAGTTACAAAAAAAAAAAAACAAAAAAAAACAAAAAAACCCCAAATAATTTCACAGAATGCCTTTTTTTCCAGAAAAAAAAGTAAACCCAGTGAAAAAAATACAAAAATAATTCACTCTTTTGGAGGTCTCCTTCTACTAAGCATTACCAAGTATGCAAAGAGCCGCTTAGTTATTTTAGTAAGGGGCTACAAAATCATATACCAAACATTTTGTACCTATGCTAAGCAAGCCCTAACAGGACATCCTTATCTAAATAAATCAACAGAATATCGCTTCACACTGAGCTCTCCCAGGGTGTTCCATCAGCATCAAAGGCAATCAAAGTCTTATTTACTTTGACTGAAGTCATATTTTACTCCGTTTCAATCAATACTTTAAATTCACGTTCAACAGGAGCTAAGAATGTCCTCTGCCTCTGAAGTACCTCCTTTGCCAACTGCTGTGTCTCAAGTAGGAGTGACTGCAAATCTTTAGGTAGCCAACCAGAATTATTTTTTTTTCTTGGTTACACATAACCTAGCTACTTATTTAAATCTTTAAATAAGAGAAGGGTTCATGAGTGACATCTAGAGGTAGTTCCTTACGACTACTGGGGCAACCACCTASTGTGGTTCAGGTATCTGCCCTAACAGTTGATTTATTTAATAGTGTTGTTAGCACTTACACACATGGGGAGAGAGTCTTTTTTTTCCTGTAGAAAAAAACCATAGTTTTGCAAAAGAAAAGTGGAAATGTTTAAAAGAAATCTTTCCATTTAAATCAATTACGAAATTGCTTTTCCCTGCAGAGTACTTCAGGTATTGCTGTTGAGCTGTCTCCATCCTCATTCCTGTCCATGGCTGAGATCCATTTCTGAAACTGTCAAACACTTCTCCAGCTAGGAGAAAAAAATGTGTCTCCTTCCCAAGTGACACTGTGAAGTCACCCCATGATCCAATGATGCTCAAGCCATGTCCCTTGGGAACAAAGTGGCTGCATCTCTTGTGAAGAGCTTGTCCCCTCCTGTATGGAAATCTTTCCCCTATATTCACCTTCCTTGGCTGCATGCAGCATAGACTAAATGTCCTGCCGCTCCTGCCCATGCCATGGTTTTGGCTGTATCAGATAGGCTAGATCACCCCGGCTTCCCACCACAACCCAAAATGAGGATAAATACTGAAGCACCGGAACTTCTTCCATGGCAGATATTTCCTGTCTCCTCTCACCATGAAGCTACAAGCACATACCCGCATGAGGATAACCAGATCCTTTGGTACCACCAACATAACRAGACTGATCATTTTGCTTGAGCTGTGGCTGAGAAACACATCCTCCCATCCACAGCAAGAARGTGGAAGAGGCTCAATTCAAAAGGAAGAGCCAGGCAAGGAAGGGTGGCCGTGCTTGTCATCCTGTGGACACGCTGCTGAGCACTGCTCCACACGCTGGGCTGTGCCGCAGGGCTGCAGCAACACGACAAGCTGGTCGCTCTCAGGCACTTCATCCTCCCTTTTCACTATCCGCATTTGTTGGCACGTTTGGACACACGCACCTGGTTTGCGCGCCATCAGGGCGCTCAACCAGGGTTCACCTCTATCAAACGGGAGCAAAATGGTAGGTCTCGTCGCGTTTGCTCAGTTTGGAAGTATTCTAGGTACCTAAAGAAGCCCTTTAATCTGTCAGTTAAAATCTCATTGTGGTTTAATTCTTAAGTAATAATGTTATTTCCGCAGTGTGCCAAGAGCACTATTGGCAGCAGCCAGGCAATTATTTATGTAGGTTATCAGTTCACAGAGCTGATTAAGTAACCTGCAATGTGATGATAATGGCTTCCAGTAATGGCTGCATATCAAAAGGATAATAAATATTATTTGCTATTCTTTCTTATGAAAAAGGGGATATGTTTCAGTACTGTTGAAATAAAAGCARAATTTCTATTGTTCTTAGGAGGAGTCTCCCAATAGCTCTAATTTTACATCCTACCTACTTCAATATGCGTATTTTGTTTCACAAAAATATGAACGATGTATTGAATATTACAGATGCATCTGGATAACTGATGTTAAGTCCCAATACACTTTGAGAGAACCAGAGTGACCTCTCCATGGTAGTGACTTTTTTATTCACTGCAAGGTAGAGGGAAGCAGCTGCATCCCTTTCATTTAGCTYTACCCTCAGTGCATCACACCCCAACTCTTAGACATGTTTTGGAAAATATTCAGAAATATATTCCTGGTGTGTTTTGCTGACTGTAGTTAGATCAACATTATCTCATTATGGGTTCTGGTAAACTGGGTTTTTTTAAATGAAACAGTCTTGCCAAAGTAATATTTCTTATGATCATTTGTAGTTTCATTTCTCATGAAATTACATTGACCTATCTTAAACCCACTGAGTGCCCAGTTACATAAGCCCTAKTCTCAGTGAGGAACACTTACCAGCAGAGGATTTTTTTCTTTTGGCCATAAAGTCTTTCTCAAACTTAGTTTATCAAGGAAAAAATAAAATATAGTATCTTATTCAGGACAGGAAACTTGCAGAGGGAGGGTTTTTATGAGAGCTGCCAAGTTCTCTATTCTGAGGAGCATTGAACCGGTGTCAGCTAATTTGGATGACAGCCTGTAGGCTTTTATTAGTATTTCAGCTCRTACGTAGAACATACCTACATAATACCTATAGATCAAAATACTGCAGAAAAAAAAAGAGGCTAATGTAACRCTGCGTAAGATACTTGATTTTCAATTATAGTAAAGACTAAGATTAGGATGAAGCCACCAAGTTATTTGTTTGTAATAAATGTATGTTTTACAGAGATGAAAGAATAATATATTGCCAGGACCTGTAGGTTACAATATTTTTTCTTCAACTTACAAAGCTAATATATTCATTTTGATTAAAAATGAAATGTTCTCATTATTTTTACTGATAGCAAAAAAATCCCCACCAATTATTGGTTTTCAATACATCTGCTATCAGGTCAGCAGTTGGGATACAATCCTCATCTCTGCATATGAGAAAGTGAGGTTTAGATACCAGTTCTGACCTCAAGTGAAACTTCTGGGTTCAAGTGAAGTTGCCTGAGCCCCATGATGTTACATGACCATGGTATCTAACGCCTGCAGTTTAGTCCTGGATGAGATGGGCAAATTACACAGCACTACCGAAAGCAAGAAAAAATCATCTGGTTTTCCACAAGAAGTCAGAGGGAATTAAGAATCCAGTTCATCCAGGTAAAAAGTACCATCAGTTTAAAAAAGCACATCAGTATGTTTCTATAGTTATTATTATTATCACTTTACACTTTAAAGATTGCAYGTCTACTCATCATAAATACTGACCAGCTAGGAGCACCTCCAGCTTGGATTTAGCCAGACCTTACTATAGAAGCAAGGACAGGGCAGGAATGGACAAATAACTGCCTGGCAGAGAGTAGGGAGGAAGCAGACAGAGCAGCAGACACTGTTCTTCCTGGCAAGTCAAAACTGAAGGAATGCCTGGGCAAAATGTTTGTAGCACTGAGCCCTGGATTTGGACTGTCAGCTGAAAGGCAAAACAAATCACCTGCCTGCTCGTGGTGGGAAGGGCGCATCAGTGTGGGCTGCACAAAATGAACTTGTTGGCCTTCTTCCAGAGGAAGACCCTGGTTAGGCAATCACCCCATATTTTATACTTCTGTTTAGGGCTTCTGTTACTGCTGGGGGGTACATTTCAGTTGAACGTGAACTCTTTCAGGTGAGTACAGAGATCCTGCGCGCCCAAAGGAAATGCAGACCCTTTGCTCTCTGCAGCCTAAGCTAAACGAAGGTGTGCAAAGATGAAGCKGGAATCATGGAGTCATTATGGTTGAAAAAGACTTTCAAGATCAAGTCCAAATGTAAACCCACCACCACCTTGCCTGCTAAACTGTGTCCCTAAGCATCTCATCTGCATGTTTCTTGAACACTGCCCGGGATGGKGACYCCAGCACTTCCCCAGGCAGCCTGTTCCAACGCTTCACCACTCTTCCCATACAGAAGTTCTTCCGAATGACTAACCTGAACTTCCCCATAGGCAACTTGAAGCCATTTCCCCTAGTCCTGTTGGTAGTTATTCTTGAGAAGAGACCAACGCTCGCCTCACTACAGCCTCCTTTCAGGTAGGTGTAGACAGTGATAAGGTCTCCCCTGAGCCTCCTCCTCTTCAGACTAAATAATCCCAGAACCCTCAACTTTAGGCATCGAATTAGAAAGTGTGGGGCCATCCAACCTTTGTTCCCCTTCTTTGTTGTCTGAAGTTGCATTGGTTGTTTCATCACATAAAAAATCACTGTCTGAATGTCAATGTGGCTGGATTTATGAAGTGTGTCATAAACAGTTATTTCACAATGCAGTACAACTGCAAAATAGGTTTAAAATATCCCATCCTGTGAATCTTACTTTGTGAAGCCTCAAAACAGGTCACATTTCATGTGAAAACCACTGCACAATCTGCCAGGAAAACCCAGGGTATGTATATTATGAGGAGGAAAAATTTAAGCAAGGTTTTCCATGTTATTTAGCTCTGTGTAAGAGCAGATCATGATTAACCATTGTATATGCTATCAATAATTCTGGAGACATGGCTAAATTTTATCCAGGTGATTTAAAAATATGATCGTTAAGCTATGGATCACTGACAAAGCAAGATCTATTCAGGGATTGGGTACCTGGGAATGTAAGAATCTCAGGGCCTCCTTCTCGTCTCACCTAATTTTTATATCTGTGCAACTCCATCAGCATCTACTAAGTCACTCCCAGTCAACACTCGTGCATCCAATTCCTGAAYTGGGGTCCCAATCTTTATCCTCCACTTACTACTTTTCTTTTGTTCAAAACAGAAACACATACTAGACATWCTCTGGACTCAAAGAAAACAGTCCACCCCAACTTCTCCTATCTGCTTTCTTCACTAGCGTGTTTCCATTCTACTCCCARTCTCATTTCCCTACCTGTAATGTGGTGATTCATCTGTAGCCTAGGGGTAGAACACCTGATCTCATTGCCTAACTGCTGTTACAAGTTGCTGCACAAATCACCTGGCACTGCAGGAGGACGCTGCCAACAGCCTTTTTTACTAGAGCTACAGAAAGCAGGTCGTTATGCCAGCGTTATTACAAGCGCAGAGAAAATCYTACAGGTTACTCCAAGTAACCTGCAGAGCCATCCAGAACCCTAGCTTTACGACTCCTAAACCAGTGGTGACTTTCTGCTTATCACTCCTTATCCCAGCTCAGTCTGGATGGCCAGCAGAAAGCACAGCTTTTTACAGAAAAAATGGCTTTGCATCCATATTATTTTCAAACTTGATCTCCAGTCATTTCAGATTATTTTATTATTTGTTTTGGTTTTTTTAAACATTGAGACAATTCAGTGCCCATGAAATGTGCTAATTTGGTAGCTTCGCAAGACCRTTTAGTATACCCAGGTATTAGGCACACGATAGAGGATGGCAATTCAAGCCTGCTTTATGAAGAGCATCCCTGTGAAGATACATCTGATTCAGTCTTTGGTTTACTTGCTGAGATTTCTGGCTGATGTGATGATGTCTGAGCCATGCCATCCCTCTTTAGCAGTGTACATGGCCTGCCATGGCAGCTCTTAATACCTTGCCAGCAGYGTAAGACTTCTGACACCTCTTATGCCATTCCTTGTTTTACCTGCTGTCATCCCTCATGTCTGAAACATCCCTGTAACCTCCACAGAATTATAGAAGCTGAGAGTAGCCAGATCATACAAAATACTGTGTCTGCTTCCTCCCCTGCTTGCTTCAGCCAGCACTGCAAGAAGCCCAAGTCTGTTTTGTGCTGCCAGTGAGTGACCGCGGTGGGAGAAGGTGCAAACAGGGAAAAAAATTAGAAAGAGGTGGCTCAGCCATGATTGATTGCAAGCAAATTAAGGGACAGATTCAGATATCCTCTTTTATGATAAACAGATCTGCACTGGACTGTGCCCCACCACGTTTTATGTGAGCAAGAGACTTGTCCTGATATAAATCAAAGAGCAACAAAGCAGTTGTCCAGAAACAGCTACACGCTGAAGGACACTTGTTTCAAAGACAGTTCTTACCAACCTGAGACTCATTTACTACAGGACTCTGCTTCATTTTAATCACTCTGACAGGTTGGCTTGTAAACTCATTCTGTTTGTTTATCTCTATGCAAGTAAAATACATGTGAACATCCACTCCCTAGGACCCAAGGCTGCAGATGCACATAAATAACGTTAGCTGAGCAATTAGTCTCATTGGGTAAACATCAGGGAGGAAGAAGAGGTACTTAAAATATTGACACAAGAACAAATTGGTAGAAACCAGCCATGACTAACCTGAGGCTGAAATTGAGAGAAGAGTTTTTAACTATCAGATGAATAAGGTAATGGAATAGCTTTCCAGCTGGAGGGATGGCAATAGAAAACTTAGAAAGCTTTAGGATAAAGCCTGGCCATTTTATGAGAAGAATTATATGACTTGCCTGTCTTACCACAGGACTGGAAGCAGTGACCCATGAGGTCCCTTCCAGCCCAATGTTTGTACATGACTGAAGTTACTCAGAAGCGTAAATGTTTATAGGATGAGCCTGGAGCTTGCGTCAGCACAGCTGGCAAGCTTCCACGGGTGTTTCATTCAACCCACTGAACTCACAGAAACATTAAAGGGTATGTTATGTTCCTAGTAAAAACTCACTTGGACATATGTGCACGCACACACACTCACTATACATATGTGTGCATATATATTATATATAAATAAAATACAAACACACTAGAATATTAAGATTCTGGGTTATCACAGTTTAAATCTCAAAGAAGAGAAATGGTATTTAGCCTTCTAGATGCCTAAGTAGCTTCTGGTCTGTTGGTCCCTGTATGGCTTAGCTGCCTTGACAACATCATCTGTAGCATACCTTCAGTCAGCACAAGACATCAAAACATTACCTGAATGCACAAAAGTAAACCAGGAATCAAGATATTCTAGAGTGCACTGGTAATCTGAACTACAGCATTTATTATGATACACAAGGCTCCATCCTACAATTTCTGTGACCTTCATTACACCTGTGTTGTATCCTGTAAGGCTGTACTTCAGCTATGGAGAAAAGCATTCCTGTTTTCCCACAGCGTTTTCAAGAAAAACTTTTTCTTCGTCACATAAGACACCTTTATGTGAAATTATATGTGAAATTGAAAGAGAATCTGAAAGAGAATCTCAGAGAAGCAGAGCACAGAGCCAGTTTCTAACAGGAGAAAGAAACTTGGTTTGAACTGTTCTTATAATAAAAGAAGTTGATACATACATACCTTAACAAATATTTTTATCCTATTTCCATAAAATAGGACACCCTGTCTGGTTACCCAACATTCGTAAGCGCCCTATATGGATATAAAATAGTCTCACAGGCAAGTTTTTATTCCCCTTGCCTTTGTGTCAAGATAACCCCGACTCAATGGCAAGGGGAATCAGACTCAAAATCTTTTAGGCTGGTGATTAAGAAGAGAGGGGAATTTCCCCAACCATCATTATTTCTAAATGCAAAGATTTATTCGCTTGTTTACTTTCACTTGCCTTTGCATCTGGCCTGCTGATCAGTGATAACACTAACGAGACAGCCAGGAGAGCCCGTGAGTGAGAAACCCATTTAGCAGGTCTCCTTCTCGTCCCGCTTAAAGATTCCCTCAGAAATATTCGGGGCGAGTTACTCCGAYAGGAGCAGCTTGCATAGAGGCCTCTTGGCCTGGGTGTTTCCTGTAGGAGAAGATTTCGGACTTCTCTTGTGAGAGAAACCCCTACTTGTCCTGCCCCAAGGTTGAAAGATACTGCCAGGGAATTACAGTAATAAACCTGCAGGTCCCTGTCAAGCTCCARACATCCCTGTGAATTATTATTCCCCGAGGACTCAAGAGACCTTAGGGAGATACGYGCAGCGTTGCCTCCCTTGCCCAGCGGGGAGGTCTGCCAGAACGGCCAGCAGAACCACAGGCTGCTCCTGCACACGCACGCAGGCGCCGGCAGAGGGGAACTATGGCCAAGCTGCCTCCAGCACAAGGCAGGGCAGCGGCACCAGGCCCGGCCTCCGCGCCGGGGGCTGCCGCACGGCTTCCACCAGCTGCGGATCCCGCGTGCGCGCCGTTCCCGGAGGCCGGCGGAGGAGACTCGCGCGCTCTGGGCATCATCGCTGCTGAGCAGGAGGTTGAGTGTCCAGAACACCAGCCGAGCGGCACTCTGCTCACGAATGTCAGCTCCCTGGCCCGGGGTGGGAGGAACCCAGCAGCTGGCTAGAYTCAACCGAAAAACTAAGGAAGGAAACACATTCTCCGAGCTGTTCCTAGGAGTGAAGGAACAGGCCAGATCACGAGGTCACAACAGCAGCAGTTGGCATGAGGATTAAGGGRAAAAAATATATCATCCTGATAGGAAAGGTACAAAYACCCACCGGTCTTTACTCTGTGCAKAGACAATGAGGAGCCCTGCAACACTCGTGATGGGACCACCTCTACACCGTGCTTTTCATGGTGCTCTGATGACCACAATCCCTTAAAATCACTAAAGGTTATTTTTTGTTTTACATTTTTACATTTCTCCAGTTGTTTGTACAGTTTTCATTTGGGTGCTTCATCCAATTACCTGCTAAAGAGGAAAATGATGCTAATTCAAAGCTGAACCTTTAACTCTGCAGATGTCCACCATACACATCCTGCATGGTGGTGGTAGGGTCAGGCTCACATATTTGCGCAGTAATAGGATTAGGGTCAAATAGTTCGATTAAGCTTTCTCCACAAGCACACACAGACATGCACATATCCAGAAAAGATGCTACCACCGATTTCAGGGATGAGCTGCTTTCCCTGGCGCCATTTAGCCTTAGTGAGAGTAAGGTATATTCCCCACCACCTTGAGAATTCGTAGGCTCTCTCAGTTKGCCTTTGAGTGAATAGAACAAAGTAGCAAATATAACTACTGAAGRAAAGTCTGGAGCAAAATTATCTGTAACCACTTAAGATTCAAATAAGCCAGAAGTTCCTAAGTCATCTGATACTAATTTCTGAAGAATTCAAACAGGGCTTGTGCTATGCTATATGCCAGAAACCATGAATACAATGCTTTCTCTTATCAATCTCTTCTCTTGCTTTAGGCAGCTTGATAACATTAGCTCAATATCTGCAGTATTTCCTCTTCCTTCCTGGAACAGAACGTAAGGAACCTGTGGGACCTTTCCACTGATTTATGCTCAAAGTTGGAGGGGAAACTGCTGTATTAAAAGATCTCACCAAATGGGAACTAGGAGCCAGGCCACACAAGCTTTACAGGAAGAAACCATGGAAAAAGGCAAACACAAGCAAAAACACAGAAAGGGATAAATTAGCGAAGGGCAAAGTTCACCATGAGGTAAGTTTTGCATGTTAGCCTATGCATTTGCACGCTCGCTCATGCACAGGCACATCTACACTGACGTGCTCTTGTTGAGAGAGAAGTTGGCACGCTCGCATTCACACTGCCCTCAACAAGCCGGTCGGGAGACAGGAATTCCACCTAATGTAATAAGGAGGCAACACACAGAGTCACAAAATGAGCTAAAAGGCGACCACTATGGCCAAAGTCTAAGAAAAAGTTGCATAGCTAAGGAGAGTTAGTTGATGAAACCCACTAGAGACTTCCACGTAAAGCTGAAGCCTTAAGGTCCATCCAATTATTGAACTGTGGAACTAGAACCAACAAGTGTTTAAATATTTCTCCTCCTCCCCGACTGGAATCCATAGAGCACTTTGTCTTCCGTGAAGCTTCAGAGAGGAGTTTAATCTGACATCYGGTGCCACATCAACCAGCTGAAGGTAGGTACACAAGAGAAAGACCAGCCAAGGAGCCATACTTAGAAACAAGAAAGAATTGTCAGACTCTGCCTGGTTTGACRAGGTACAAGACATGGTACCACCCTAAATATGTATCAATATATACAGGTCAATGCTCACAGGATTGAAAATGCATYGCTTCAGCCTTAGCAACAAGCAAACCCAGGATATTTTCATTTTAAGGATATCACTGTTTTATCCCTATTCCAACAAAAGAATTGATAGCGAAAATATATAACTTAATTTCAGTTCCACTGAATGCCCAACAAAGGGATTTTTTGTGTGATAGGAATGCTAAATAACATTTTTTTTTTTCATAGAATCTTTAGGATTGGAAGGCACCTCTAGAGATCATCTAGTCCAACCTCCCTGCTCCAGCAGGGACACCTAGAGCACCTGGCACAGGGTGGCATCCGGGCAGGTTTGGAAGATCTCCAGAGAAGGAGACTACTCAACCTCTCTGGGCAGCCTGTTCCAGGGCTCTGTCACCCATCGATCTTTCTCAGGTAGAACAGGATTAATTTGTAGAATTTGCAAATTCAACATAAAGAAGTGGTTGCCTTATCCATCAATTAAATCGATGAATTAAAATCAGATACAATGAAGCCTTTCATTATGAAGTATTAGAAGAATTTGAAGCAAATATTTGCAAAGTTAGTTATGTTACACTTGGGCTAAAGCAGAGTTTGATTCAGGTGCTGAACCAAAATACAGTAATTTCTCCTTTCAAAATAAAATAAAATAAAATAAAATAAAATAAAATAAAATAAAATAAAATAAAATAAAATAAAATAAAATAAAATAAAATAAAATAAAACAAAATAACCTTCACAGCCTCAACTGTTTTATTCAGTTTCCTTTCAGGTTACGTCACTCTTGAATCCTTAAAATTTAGGCTAGTTTTCAAACAAAATTAATTTCAAAACAAAAGATTACACACTATCTTTTGACAATATTGAAGCAAAACACTGTGTTTTGACCTAAAGGAAAGCCAAAAAGCTGGAAAAATGAATTGTTCCCTATTTCTAACTGTGCCTTGAAAATTCTAGCTATTATGTGCCAAATGAGGCTTGAATTCAGAAAGAGCTCCACTGGCCCTGAAATTCCATTTTTTGCTAATTCTGTTATTCACCACAAATGCTATGATAACAATAATATTAATGACTGAATTCACTTTGGCRGATGCTAGGTTCATCAAAATTAAAAAATCTTTTATATATTTTTGCTCTAGCCCAGAAACTACAATGGCAAGAGAAGCATTTAACAGGCTAGTCTCTTGCACAAGAATTCTAGTATACATTRTATTGATCAGAGATTCTTGCATCAGTTTCACTTAAACATTTGAGCCAAATCAGTAAAGTTTTACTGTGTTCACTAATCTACTTCCATACTGCAACATATTCCTCTCATTTTCTTTTCATGACTATTGGCATTTGGCTTTCTAGATGTTAGTATACTTAAGATGCTGGAGAATTTGAGAACACCTCTATGACTCAGTCTCTTTGAAGAGCTTCCTCTCTGCTGGTTCCTCTGGCACTGAAAATCTTCAGGTAATTTCTTTCTTGTTCATTTATTTAAAAGCAAAACTCAAAAGTCTGCTGGAAAAAAACTTCCACTTCTATTTCATTTGACATTTTTTCCTCATAAAACACCTTTACCAAGATCATATTTGCCATAGAGAACATAACTCACAAATGATGTGATCTGGAAAACTCAAATGAAGAATTCCAGATACACTTCATCCTGCTTTGCAAAAATGGCAACCACACAGTAGAAATGTATGGGTCACATATAAAAAGAGATGTTTGAGTTACTATGATGCAGGAAAGTCAACCAGTTATGGGTATTTGGAAATGGCAATAGGAGCTATGTGCAACCAGAGGTGCACCTCTGAATACAGTGCAAGAAGTCCAACCTGGTAGCAAACAGGCCCTATGCCACCTACTCGGCATCCCCATCTGGTGTTCTGTAATGACTTTAATGAAGGCTTTTACACGTGGTTCCTAATGGGTTAATGAAAGCTTTTACAWGGTTCTTAAAACAACCCATCTGAGGTGAATTAAAAGATGTAAACACAGTGTAATACACYAAAGAATATAATGGTCTCAATAGACAATCTGACTGTATCAACCAGCAACAGGTTCCAGCTGTGGCAGCCTTCTGGAACGAAGCAAGCCCTGGCTTAATATTGGATATATGCTTCTGAAGTCCCAGATCAGGCGAAGGAGAAATAAAGCTCAAGACCTTGACCAGATGCGCAACAGAGAGSCAAAAGTGCAGCAGGCTTCCAAAGGCACTGCACTATTAACCTGGACAGTTCCCATACCAGCAGACATCTGTTACTGATGGCTAATGCAAGGGATGTAGTACATAATCACAGATAACACTTGAACAGGCCTCATTCTTTGAACTGTTTTTTTCCCTCTGCTATTGCTGGCCACAACYTGAGTGAGCTCATGTTCTATTTTAGACAGCCAGGGACAGTCTCAAAACGCARCTCCGAGCTCTACAGCTAAATAAGGACTGGATTACCAAAAGTGTCCTAGGACAACATTATTTGCCACGATTTCAGAGCGCCAGCCATACTTCTCTCCTGAAATTGTTCAAACCTCTTCTCACTTACATAGATAAATGACTGGGAGATAATTAAACATACAGGTAAATGGTTGTTGTACTATGGTCCAGCGATGAATATTTACCAAGTATGGTATCAGGAAAGAAGGAGGCTAAAGAAAGATGTTCCAAATGACTAATCACCTCTAGTCCTAACATAGAAGGAGACTATTCCTTTGAATCAAATCATCTAGATACATGTAGACATTCTCCATGTCTCCTATTCCCTAGGAAAGGCATGGAATAGTCCAAATTTCCAAAGTTTCTAGCCCTGTGCAAAGACAAGTGTGAGTCTCCAAATGGGTAAGGTTAACATGGTCATGTTCTGCAACAATACAAACAGGAAAAAGCCCAGATARCACATCAACCATTGGGTTTTCTTGGGAAAAAGACTTGCTTTTAGTTTCACTTTCGTAGAGCATTTATCACAGCAAACTTCTGATCCATAACTACAGCTTGCAGCTGTGAACATAACAGAAGTTGCATAACGTTCTTCCAACCTGGAATAATTCATAGTCTTACCTGAGGCTTTCTTGCAATGATTTTCCCTTGAAGGTTGATGATGACAGAACTCATGGAGGTGATAACTCCTATCTTTGGAGTACAGCCTTGATGGTCTGATGAAGTGCAAKCATTCTATCTCTGGTCCCTGAATTCCCCCTGCATATTCTTCTTTGAGATCACCTRAAAGAGATAAGCAGAGATGTGAAGAGTATGTGATGGAACTGTTCCAACATTGATACTGATAATATTACTTGGCTTTGCATTTATGCTAATACCAATTAAGTAGATTTTATTAATACTYGCTACTGTTCCTTGAGATAGTCTTGCAAAGCAATCCATAATACAAGCTTTCGCTTTTCACTTAAAGAAAAAACTATTTTTCRTGCTCATATGAAATAAGCTCTGCATAGCATGCTAGGAGAGATAGCCTTTAGAAAGAAGGCTATCAGACAAATGAGATACAAACAAGTAGAAATAGCAGAAAAAAAAAAATGTATGTTTGCTTTCATAGGAAAAGCTCTATTCTGTAGACTTTGCAGTTATCTTGATAAATGCTGAAGGGTAACTTCATAGACCCCAAAGTATGCGTTCTGACCAGTGGTCAGCCCTCCGAAATCTGAGTGGGTAGCTACGGAAGTGTTTTCCCCTTTGCACACTCTAGCAAAGCTAAGGAATCTGCTAACTTTTCTCTTTCATTCTGTTTGTCTAGAGAAAGTGTGCCAAACAGTCCCATCTTATCTTAATCCCTTCAAATGTTTCTCTGTCTGAAACTGCAGGACCAGCATCTTTACAATTATAGTCTTGGAAGATGTGGCTTCCTTTCAGTCGTCATAAACAAACCGTTCAAATTAAATCAAATCACTTCTCCTTCCTCCTTCCCAGCCTTCTTCTTTTTTTTTTTTTTTTTTCAGGCATCAGAATTTCCCTTCCCTTGCCCTGAGTTTCCCAAGGAACCACTTTGGTCCAACTGGGTCTATGAAAAATGATGTAGTATCAAGGAAGAGCAGTGATTTAGAGTCCACCATGAGTTAGCCTTGYTGAAAGTTTTCTTCAGAAGCATGATTGTCCTTTACTGTATAATAAATTTAGATATTGATATGACTGATGGCTGCATTCACCTTAGCAAGAGAAAAGTAATACAAACTAAAGTATTTAAATGTATTTCTGCCATTTCTCTGACCTCAAAGTGTTAGCAGCTCAGTTTTTGGCCAGCTGTGGCACTGACATCYCTCAACTGATATAAAAAGCCGAGACATGGAAAGGAATGACTGCCAGGAGCTCTCAGAAGTTCTGGAGGAGACCAGAGAACTGAAAACACACACTGAATCTGAAGTAATCAAAGCAAGCACACGCTAGCCAGACATAGTTCAGATGCAGGTATTCCAAGCTTTTGCTTCTCTGACTCTGAAAGATGTAAGTTAACAGAAAATTAATATCAGCTGAACTATGTTTACACACCATTGTTCATGCCTGGGTATAATTTATCATGTGTTTTCTGTCTTCTATCCATGGGGCTTACATTGAGTACTCTGACCAGTTATATATTTTCTTGAATGTTCTAGGTTAACCTGAAATCAGCCCTTCTGAGCTCATCTTCATTGTGTTCCTCGTGACTTTCCCTGAACTTCAAAGAGTGCTTTGAAGACCACACAGCTCTTACTGCAAACAAGCTAGCAGGACAAGAATAACCCCTAYGAACAATGTCGTAGAGGCTAGACCACACAGACTTCCAAACTCCCCTTCGGGCTTAAAGATGTAGGGGGTCTGAACTATTTGCTACTTAGACCTATTCACAGGAGCTCCAAGAATCCCCCGTGCAAGGCATGTGGTGAGTCTCGTGCCCATGTGGATGGGTGGAGAGCTGTAGATCTCTGTCGATCAGATAGCCACATTAGTTTTTGCCCCAGCTTGTAATATGCCCTCCTCAAAGCTAAATGTAGCAGAGAGGTTCACACCCCAGTACCTGACAGCATGCCAGTTAAGGCAGTCTCTTAACCACTGTGGAAGACTTGGGTCATGGGTGCTGCCTCACAGCAAGTTTGGGGGAATTCACGTTTAGTCCTTCAACAAMACACACAAAAAAAAATGCACTGCCCCTTGGATGACTGACTATAACAAGATGCACAAACCATCATGAGACTCAATTTTAAAYTACTATTTAAAAATACGTTCGGCCAACGTAGTATTCTTTCCGTCACAAATTTTCAACAGGTGACTTCCACTTGCCTTAAAATAAGTAGTGATTTATGTTAAAGCCACTGAAAGTAATTATTGCCTGAGAGTTCACCACAGGCAGTACATCAGACTACGGTCAGCGAAATTCAGCGTTAGAGCCAGGGAGGTTAGTTTTGGCTGGACATACAAGTCACAGATATAGGGTTTTTATTATGTTCTGAATTTCTGGCACAGAAGCTTATGTTTTGAGCTACTCTTCATTTCCTTACTTCCCTGGTTTCAAACCAAAGCTTTCTCTGTTTAAATTCTGAATTTTAACCATGATGAAAGGAAGCACTTGAGAGGAGAAAGAATATTATTTTTTTTTTCAGGAAACACTGGAATTGATGGGACATCTCTGTCAGCGAGGCCAGACTGGGGCACGGCTTCAGCTTCCAGTCCATCGATGCACTTCTGATGCACAAAGATGCTCTGTAGAAATGGCAGTTATGGGTCACTCATATTCTTTGTTCCCCTATACATATATCATGACACAACCCAGTCCTTCCTTGCTCTCCTTATCTTTTCCCAGATGCTGACMATTTAACTCTTTTTTCTTAATTTGGTGTAGAGTAATTAAACAAAACCTGCAAACTTCATAATATTAGAAACACCTTTCACTGTCCGTGCACAGGACAGGAAGGTTACTTCACCTGCTAGAACACTTTTTGATAAAGAATTCAAAATAAATCACAACTTTTATTTATCACAAAGTARATCAGAGCTAAAATAAATTCCTTTGAATTTATTTTTTTAGGTATATTGAGTAGTTAGGAAAAATTTAGATCTATGCATTCATCTCYAGATTGGAGCCAGCCATGCTCAGAAGGGCAGGAAGTTTCTTCACTTATTCCTACTATCAGAAGCAAACCTTCCGCGTTCCAAGATGGTAGTAAATGAGAAATAAAACAGGAAAAAGACTGAGCCTTATGTAGTGCACAAATGCAAGTTCCACTTTGTACTTCAGTCCTCTGCTGCTGCTGAACTTCCTCCCTTGCACAGAAGCCAAACAGGGGCTGGCTTGAACAAAATCTCTGCCAAGACCCTGATTAAAGACTAGCTCTCTGCACCTGCCTATTATTTGTGCCGCTACGCACCTGCAGCCCGGTTCAAGAGCCCCATTATTGCTCAGACGTCTCTGGCCTCGTCCTGAAAAACTTCACAGACAAAATGCCACACTTCCCYTCTAATGACCATCACAGCAGCTCCCGCTCTGAAGGGCCGCTCGTAATTTCTCTAGGTTTTTCCTGCTCTCTGCTCACCCAGTATATAATAATGTATAGTGAGCGATACTGCAGGCTGTAATTAGAGCTAATGTTGTTATGAGAAAGAGCAATCTGCTTAAAGAAATTGAATCAAATCAGGAAAAGCCAGGATGCTAGGGAAAAGATAAAAAAGGGATTAAAAAAAATAGAGAGGAGGGAGAGAGAAGGAAAATAAGCAAGAGTACAGGTGAACACAGTGACCTTTTGACATTCCCAGAGTGAATCATTTCATGTTCCCTATCTAAAACTTYATGAATGTTTCTGCACCTGGAAAGGGCTCTGCTTCGGCTCTCAGCTTTGTACAATCCAGATATTGGGCTTTGGCCTCTAATTTCTGCTCTGTGCAAAGCAGGGATTTGAAGGGGTCTCATGCTGACTTTCCTCACTGCTGCCAGACCTGCCAGAAGCCAGGCCAGAGCTCCCACTGCAGCCAGGCTGGTGACAAAGGTAGGAACCTCAGGCTCTTGTGGAGCTCCAGCCCTGCCTGCCGGCCTCTCCCTGGCTGCTCTCTCCTTTCYCCACCTTCCGGGAAAGCAAAGCACAGAAGGGCCAACATGAGACACTGGGCCAAGGGAGGGGAGAAACTCACCCAGGCTGGGTGAAAACCACAACGGAAACAGAACAGTGCTGTATACAAATAACAGTATCTTTGTCTTCATACGTGATTTCATCCATAGACACATTCATGTGGTCATGAGGTAAGCGAGGAATTCCTCCATAAAAAGAGGTGAGACCTGTTGTATTGCGACACTCGTAGCTCTACAGGAAACAAGGATCTGTAAGATGCTGCAAGGAAAACACTGGAAAAACAACACGGTCTTAGTACTTTCAAAGGACACGTAGGTGCTAATGGTGGCCATGAACTGGACCTCACTGTCTTAGGCAGAATCCAGGCAACTAAAATATGACTCAGTCAAGACTTTTCCTCATAAGATCAAGTTTTTATTTAAAAGTAAAAGATAACTATGAAAACAACGTTGGAACAGAAAGGCAAAGACAAAAGCCTCACCTGATGGYCTGGCATGCAAGGAAGTGTACTTTGAGATTCACGTCTCTTCACTAATCAGGAAAGTCTTAAGTTTCTACTTAAACCCATGCAGCAGTGGGCAGACAGTAGCACGTGTGTGCATGGACGCATGTGCATGCACGGCCACTGCTCTCCAGGCCATATCCCAAGTTGCTCTTCTCCTAAGGCAATATATATGAGGACCTTTAGCCTTTGAAGGAGATACCATGAATCTGCTTAATGGTAAAAAT
>PTEX01000122.1:1306439-1328365 GCA_003342815.1 Eudromia elegans
GGGAGGAGGAGGAGGAGGGAGGAGGGAGGAGGGAGGAGGGAGGAGGGAGGAGGGGCGAAAAAGTGATCCCAGCAAAAAGCCTGCCTAGATCTAGGGTGGCTGAAGAAATGTTTCAGCACCTAGAAGTATGTATATTTTCTTTCCTACAGTTATGCTTGCAAAAATATCCTTCTTACAGCATCACCTGTATGGTCTATATGTAACAGAGAGCCAGGCTGCAGCCCTTCCTTTAAGATGCCATCCTGCTCCCTCCTGAGTGGCCTGATGAAGCACGAGATGCACCAACTAGGAGCACAGAGAGGTATTTAAAGAGGAATTAAGTATGAAATTGTAAGGAGGGATATAACATCCAGTATTAACATTTTGTTTTGTTTCATTGTTGTTTAATCCTCCAGCTCGAGTGCACTCCAAGAGGACCCTATACAAAGGCACAGCAAGGAGCAAATGCTATCAAGTTCTCACAGGTTATCTGGCTTCAGGTAGCAAACCATCTCCAGAAGACAGTCTTTTGCACAGCTGTGGCATACACAAAATACAGTTTATTTAGACATGTTGGACCAGGCTGAAGTGAAGGGTGCTGTTCCAACTAGCAAACACTCTGGAGTCCCTAGTACAAGCTTCTGTGTTATAAACCAGGAGAATGGGAAAGAAAAAACACACATTTTGGATCTGCACCATCAAAGAGAAAAGGAAGTTTACCCTGTGAGTCACAAGTCACAAACCAAAGTATATTAATCTTCATCCTGACACGCTTCTTCCATCCATCAGATCTAGCATTGTGCTGGTCTAACAGTGAGGATAGATCATGTCATTCATGACACATGATGAATCCCAGATGTTCAGAGAGCTGTGCTACCAAGTGGAACAAATGAGTGTTTACAGTAAAAATAAGTACCAAACTTAGCAAAATTAAAGGTGAAGTTATGAGTTAATTAGTGAAAAGACAAGAGTCTGGCAGCAGAACAGTAACACCAAGTCCCCATGACAGAAACTGGAGCAAATAACACCACTGCCTAGCTCTGATGTAGCTCTTTTGGTGGAGTTCCTGGTGATGCATAAAAGGATCTGAGTCAGGTGCCTGTAAATACAGGCGTGTGTGACTTACAGCTACCAACCAAACCAAAGAGAAAGAAACTAGAGAGAGAGGATTTAAATACATTTTAGAGAGGCTGTGAATCGCCCAACTCACTTGAACAGATTGATCCAGACAGGATCATCAGAAGATCATCACAAGCCTCTTCGAAGACTATACATTTTTCAAGTGGCATTTTCAGGACCTACAGAACCAGCTGAAGGAAGCTGGCCCCTACCTCAGACTGTGAGAGGAGATACGAACTTGGACCTCCCCAACAATGTCTGCCTAAACATCTGCTTACTTTATCCRCCGGCCTCATAGCAATTCTGGATGGCCTGGGTACCATCCACAATTCTCCAAAGTACATGCTTGTCAAAACAGCACTTTTAAATTTGCTTTTCATAGAATCGCAGAATCATTCTGGTTAGAAAAGACCTTCAAGATCATCAAGTCCAACCCTAAGTACTTCAACACCATACCTGTCAAATCATGTCCCAAAGTGCCTCATCTGATGAAAAGATTTTTTTCATTAGAAGTTTATTCTTGTCAAAAACAACTTTTCAAGCAACTCACTGTGATCTCATTGCAAAGGTGGGGAGTACAGAGCAGACAAGCAGGAGAACAGAGGCCTTCCACATAAAACCAGTGCAGAAAGCCACTGGCCGCACATCTTTGCATTTATTGCTCCTGTTGCTTGTACAAACTGAGGGGAAACACATCCCTTCACGTGGGTTTCCCTGATGACTGCTCTTGCTAGCAGGCTTCAGAGAGGGCTGCTCATACAGTCCAACCTAATCCCAAGGCTGGACAGCAGTAAACTCCCAAACCAGTGACTGCTGAACCTCAGTGAGACGGAAAGTGAGTAATTCCCATTTTCAGGCTGTCCTCAGGAAAAGTTTAATGTTCCCAGAAAGTCATTAGAGCTCCCTGGATCTTCTGCAAAACTGTCCTAGACATTCAAGTCCACTGGCTGGTGCAGACACTGACCCTCCCTTCATCTCTCCTAAAACCGTTCCCTTGCACTTCATGTCAGAAACAGGAGCCGCGCGTGGCCGACGGAGCAGACGTTACTCCGCAGCAGCCGGGATCCTGCTGACCCCAAAGAGGCTGCTGGAGCCAGAGTTCACACAGCTACAGAGGCGGATGTCAGCCCCTGTCCTGGATACTTTCATTACTCTGTGCTAGAGCAACAAATTTGTTTTCCATAAGCACAAACCAGGCCAATTTCTAAGCTGGCTTGCAGTGCTGAAAACAACCTGCAAAAAACAGGTGGCAGTCTCCTTTCAGGCAAGCCAAGAAGGAGATAAAAATAGACTTGAAATGCCATTGAAAATGTGGTAAAACAATCCTTTTCCATCTGCTAAAGCAAACCCTAGGAGTAAGTGAATTAACAGGGCTCCACTATCAAGCTCTGCAAGCTACGCATTGCTGGCCATTAATTAATATCAGCAGGACCTAAATGGTTTGGTATATCTCATGTATAGATTAATCAATGCCAAAAGTGAGGGTGCACCTTGTACACCACTCGCAACCCCTGCTGGCATGTGGCCCATTCCTTCCTAAACTTCTCCAGCAGATCTGGTTTGCAGAAGACCCTCCGTGCTGCAAACGCACCATGTCAAAGACCTCTCCTCTGCTGCCATTTCCGTGGCCGCACATGTTCCCCATTCCGACTGGGGCCTGGAGATCGTATTATTAAAAGCACGGTGTCATCTCTTCCACTTTGCAGTCAGCCACAAACCATGAATTCAAGATGGAAAAGCCAGGCCATTCACAATAGGGGGTGTTTTTTAGGAAGAAAAGGATATCCTCCCAGAAAGACTAGATCTGAAGGCCCTAATTAGCCACACGTCCCCCTTTTTTGTCACTACAGGCTAGCGCTGATGGCCCACGTTGGCCTTGGGCTAGCAGAGCGCTCCCAAAGACAGGGTGCTGGGTTTTAGAGCACGTAGTGAACCTCTGCTWTGAATACCCCATGTACCCAGTCGTGGAAACGTGGACTGCCCTTCAATTCCAACAGGGCCAGGGGAACCAAAACCAAGTCAGAATGCGGCCTGTCGCAGGCAGGAGGAAGGAAGAGTAGCTGCTGTTTAAAGCAGGGAGGAAAAAAAATAATTTAAAAAAAAAAAACCCAGGCCAGATCCTTGTCTCATTTATGCTAGTATAAATCTAGAATAACCGAATAAATATTMCCAGAGTTAAACCTTTTATAAACAGGTATAAACTAGATCAAAATCAGTTCAAACACATGCGCCCTTTTTTTTTTTTTTTAAGGACAATTTAGCATCTTCTARACATCAGTTACTGGTTATATGCTCAAAACCAGCTCAAAGTCAGCCCGAAAACAGCCTTTAAGCCATCCACTGTTTATGCGGCCATATTCACAAACCTGAGCAGTCACCAAACAGGACACATACAACCTACATTTGCACAAGCCTAAGCAGTTGTGCAAGTTTAAAGGCTGGCAGAAGCTCGACACTGTACACTGGAGGGCCAGGAGTGCAMTAAAGCATTCATGATAACCCACAGAGATGATCAAAAATCAAGATTTCCAACTCAAACTAAATTGCAACTTGCATTTCAAACCCAGAGTAGATGTCCAAACCTCTCTTTCCCACAGAATCAAAAGCTCAGAACTTTTTTTTTTTTTATTATGAAATGTTGAAATATTTTCACTGAAAATAAACATTTTGACATTTCCAAGTCAAAATGTATACATATGGTTTGTCAACAAGATTGGGTTAGAAATCTCAGAGGAAGAGGTTTTCATGTGAGGTTTATCTTCTACTTCCTGCTTTTTGAAAAAATATTGCAATTATGTCCAGGTCAAAAAGTTAAGAGGTGCTCAAAAACACTAACAATGAATTGCCCACTCTCTTTTAATCTCAGCTCAGTTTTTATTTCAGTTTGGGTTAGTTCTTATTTTTATTCATACCAATTCACCTATTTTGCCAACTGCATGGTCAGCGATGATTTTTTTGTACGATCCAAAATTAGAAGACCAGGAAAACTCAGAAATACCATATTACTTCAAYGTGCCTTTTCTTGGATCAGAAGTTTTACTTTGTACCTTTTAAGGGTGAGTACCGGATCCTATTTCAGATTCAGCCCAGTTTCATATTGTATTTAGGCCAGCTGGACACATCTGACAGATTGCAATATCAACCACATTTTAGAGTCGTGAGAATTCCTTCCAGGTATTCCTTTCTTGCAGATAGAAAGACAGCACTCAGTACCTGAGTGACAATTCWCCACTAGAGTCAGTAGGACAGAAAAAGCTGCTGAATGAATAAACCACTGCCAGTCACTTTTTTTTTCTTTTTAACTGCACTGTAAAGAGCAGCTGTATTAAAGGGACTGAAATATAAATGTTCAGCCCATAGCATATCATAGAACAGTGCCTTAAACTTGAAACAGTACTGCATGGTCAGAAGGCTTACATTTTCTCTCRTTTTTAGTTTAATATTCCTGTATATCTATTCACTTTCCTGAATCTGACAAGAAGTTGAAATGCCCAGAAATATTCTCTTGTCTCAACATTTTTGGATTCTTTTCAACCAAGCTGGAAAAAAAAAAAGGAGAGAGAATGAAATCACTTAAAACTTCTATTTCCATATCTTAGCAGTGGAAATATTTCAAAGTTATACTRATTGCCTACACTTAGGCAACAGCTGTTGATCTGAAAACTATAGCATTTACCTTTTGAATTTGGTAGCCGTTATCCAGGGAATATTCATATTCATATATATACACACACACACATATTATCACGGAATCACAGAATGGTTGAGGTTGGAAAGGACCTCTAGGATTTAACATTCTCAAATGAGATAGGAAACAAAAATATTGTGTCAAGTGTCAAATTTGAGATAAATTTGTATGGTCTTCTCAATTTCTATCAACAACAAAAGACTTTTTGTAAGAAGTGTTTAAAATTTCATCTCTTTTTGAACAGTGGTCTACTTTTTAAAGATACAAACAGCATTCCTAGCCATAATTTTTGTAAAGCACTTAAGTTTTGTATTTCRGAGRCCAGCTGCTACTGAGCATCATATGYTGGCATCTCTCAGGATAGCCACACAAAAATAAAGAAAAGCAAAATAAGGATGCAATTTTGAAATTAAGATTTGTTTTCTGTTTCAACATAAATTTCATCTAACATGTCATTAGATTTTAAATGCTTTTTCCATCATACCAAAACTTACATCCAAATATTTGATGTATTAGTCAAGCATTTTYAATGCAGATAATTCAGACTTCACCAACTGTTGCCTTGCATAAAGCCACCTTAGTGTTCTGCTCCTAAAGTAATTTCAGTTGCAGAAGCCTGACCTTTTCTTGATGGAAAGAGACAGTGTGGGAGGACAGATGGTTTAGATAATAATATTTAAGAGATACATTTTATCGAATAGTCCCTCAYAATTCAGAAATTCCCTATTAAACTAACACTGGAACTAACTATGTACAAGAATATCGTTCACATTACTTTGCATTGCAATAGCATAAAACTTTCAGATACTGCTAAAGTTGAACTCCTCTACAGCTAAGCACTATGCCAACATCKAAAGGAATTTAAATTGTTCCATAAAAATAAAATGAAGTGTAAATTAAATTAGGGGGGATGACACTATATCTCTGTTCTTTGAAGCTTTTGGTGTAGTAAGTGTGTAAATCAGTAAGTCTAGTTCTTTAGGGAGTACACGTATAACTTGACAGGTCTAGAAGTAATGCAGTAGATTACACAAATCTAGATTCCCTGTGAATATCAGCTTGCTTTAATTCACTCATTCACTTCCGAATTTGACCTTAAAAATGGTACCTACTACCCAGTGTTTCATAATCTGGGGTAAACAAGATGAACCAGCTCTACTGGAATTGTCAAGAGACTTAGCTGCAGGTCATTAACAACATTAAACATCTGGATGCATAGAACAAACTAACAGACTCACAGAAAGAAAAACGATCGAGGTCTACTATGACAACATACCAACTGCCTTTAAATTATCCTAAGGAATGCTCATGGAGATCATCCTGGAGAGCTGCACGGCACCGTCACCTCCTACCACCATCAGCAGTACCGGTAGTGCTACAACTATTTGTCTGTTGGCCCTCTTAGATCAGCTCTGCTGTCAGCAACTGAGCAGGAGATAACCCAGTCTTTAAGAGGCTGGGATTGTACGTGGAAAACAGAGAAGAGGATCGGGGTTGTTGATGCATCAGCACCAGGCACMCAGCAAAGGACTCCTGAACTGCAGACCTCTCTACAATGGCCAAAACATCCTTCTATGTGAGACTCCTCGCATCAGCTGCACAATAATGGAAAAGGAAAGAGTTGGGGTAGAGCRAGAGCAAACCAGAGCTAGAGCTGGATCCTTGCTTCCAAGTTACAAAGTCTCSAGGGGAAATTCCCAGAGCCAGCCAGAGTCCAGAATCTGAAAACTGGATCATGGAAATCTTTCTGAGCTCCATCTACCATCCCACATCCTCATGCTGGAAGTGACCTGATTTCATTTTCCCACAGATAGGAGAAACAGCATTTTATGTTAAAAAAAGCTCGGAGCTTTTCACTAAGCAGGACAGCCAATTTCTTGATCTCTTAGGTAAGCAATATCGGAAATTATAATGTAATTCTGACAGGTTTAAAATAAAATGTCTTTTGGCAATGCTGACACTTGGGCTAATATCACAGCAGTTATTTCTGTCAACTTCAGAAYACTAAGTTGGGGCCAATTAATGAGAAAAAGATGAGATTCACTCAACTGCTCTGGGATTTTCTCGTTGAATGTTAAGGAAAAGATCTTGCCCTAACCTATATTGTAATGCTACTGCCTGCTATTTCCAATTGCTGTTACAGAAGAGCTGGCCTCGCTGCCATTGCTAAAGGTCAGTCAATGTTTCCACTATAAACCTTCCTCATTGTRGATTTTACACAAGTGTGTGATTTTAATTCACTCTGGACTAAAGCACAGTCTTTCTTAATCTGGAAATAGATGTGGCTTTGTTCTGCTCCATAGGGTCATTTTGTTATTAATGCAGGACAGCTTGAAAAAAAACAAGCTCTAACCTACCTTCCTGTCTCAAACATTGAAAGGTGGGTGATTCCCTCTGGATATCAGACTCCTTCGTAAACAGGCCAGCGATGCCCTGATTGAATCCCAGGGCAGCTCACGCTGCATTCTCTGAGAAACTATGGTTATCAGGCCGGATTATTCAACGCTGGGTGGGTCACTTCTCAAAAATGAAAATCTGAAGGGGAGGCATTATTGCTTGGAACAGCTTCAATTCCAGAACAAAAAAAGCTGGATTTCAAAACACAGCCAGTGCACAAGGCAGTGCAATCCACTGGGCAGATTATGAAAATGATTTCTGCCGTAGGGCAGCAAATGAAAAGAAGAGACCAAAATCAAAATCCTGTACGCCCTGAACTTGAGCAGCAGAGAAGTACTCCATAGAATATCTTTAGGGAAATTTGAAGTCCCTTGAAATGACTAATCACCGTGGAACTATTTGTGAAGTCCCCTCATTACACACCCACACGCAGCAGCAGTGGGAGCCTCCTGCTTTCCCGCTGAAGCCAGAGCTCTCAGGCGCTATCTTCTGCCTCCCTCTGTTGGGAAGAGGGCTCCTCAAGGCAGGAGGAGCAGACAMCTGGGTGCTGGCAGCGCTGCTGCCTCCCGCCTTCCTCCCTTTCCTGGGAGAGCTGCTGGGCAGATCCCTCCCTGGCCCTCCTGGAAGCAGGGCTGGGAGAGATCCCAGCCTTCCAGCAGGAGGAACGACTGAAYGGCCAGCAAAAGGTGAAAGTGAGCAACCTCCGTATCCTCACGAGAAGCCAGCCGAATTCCAACCCCATTCCTTGACATCAGGGCTTCATCTCCTCCYGCAGAAAACAGCGCCAACTGAAAAGCAGGAACCCTCCCAAAAAGCAAGCCTTGATTTCACACGCGTTCCATGTAGGAGGTATAAGAAACATGGTGAGGCAATACCTATGAAATATCTCATTTTTATATTTTTGGAGTTTTCCTTAAACTTTTTTCTTTTTTAATTATTACAAGCTATAGTATAAAAGATAGTAACACTTTTAAAAAAGAAAACTCCAAATAAAATTTCTGTTAGAGCATGCTTTCACTCTCAGGTATCTATTTGGTGGAAATCCGCAGTTTGTGGGAYTTCACGCTGAACAGACAGGAATTCTTTTTCAAAGGTTATTTGCATTCTTTGCCCATCCCTATTTCCATCCTTAAGTCTCTGCACAGGCACCYGCACGCACATGCGCTCGTTGCTCCCCACGCCCGGACACCTGGTACTCCATTGGGACGGACTTGGCCTGGCCCCAAGAACAGGGGATTCTGAAGGCAACACCCACTTTGCTCGCACGGGACAATCCCACACCTACGGCTATGAGTTCAAACTATCTTAATGCGCAGGGCACATTCAGAGAGCTTGGCTCTATCAGAACAACATGAAGTGCAAATTTTAGACTGTTACAAATATCTCAGTGGAAATCTAGTGAAATTCTTATTGCATCATTAAAAAAAAATAAAAAGCTAAAGCAAAAGTCCCTATATGGATTTTAGGATCGGACTGACCACACAGGGAGCTCTGCTGYTGCAGCTGCACAGTTAACTGTGTTGGGTGAAAATCACCTCCRCACAAGGACATCTCTGCAGCAGTTAAATAAAAGTTCACGCTTTCCTTCTCAGATCTARGAACCAGGAACTTGATACTTGAAAACCAAGAGCATTTGAACAAGCTGATGTCTCACAGGGACACCTAAGCCATGGTCCAATAGATTCTACACCTCAAAATAGCATGTGTGTGTAAATGAGCTCACAGATCCCCTTTCTAAGACGACAAAATACACATCTCACAATACACAGAAGATCTGAATACACATCTCCTGTCAGGGTATGAAAGACCTTTGAGGAAAGAAAACATATATTAGTTAAGCAGGGGAGCCTGGTCTTCCTAATAATGTATGAACGTTGGGTTTTGTGTATCGTGTTTAATGCTATCGGCCAGAGACTGCTCTTCTACCTTTTCTGTCCTGATAGTGACTTGACAGTGGTCACCACAGCAGGCATTTCTGTACTTAAGACAAATAATCCTGGATCCAGGCAAAACATAAACTGATATTCATTTTYGGTTGAGTGCTATAATGGCCTAAATTCCCACTACGTGATCTGAAGCAAAGTAGAGAGGGAACCCAGCCTTGTTGGCTTTGCACCCCTCACTGGATAGAGCGAGTCAGCCCTAATCTGGGAGCCAGCAAGTCCCTGCAGTACTCTGCTTAAACTACAACATTCTGCCCCTCAGCACAGATTTGCTYGGACTCCAGGCAATACTAACACGGGGATGCAGTTTCCCAGCAGGTCTGAAATCAGCCCAAATCACCAACAGAGCTCATTTGCATTTGCCTGCATCAGTCCACACAACCATGGCTTCTTATCACAACAGGTTAGGATTTTACAGGGCTGACTTTAAAATATAGTCAACCTGCTTGAGATAACCTAGGGGAGATACATCTAAGTGTGGGGAACCGGGCCTGGCAGCAGAGCAGGCTTGTATTTCTTCTTCTTCATCACTGTGAGGTTATGGTAGCAGTGCCAATGCCCTCCACGGAGTGTGGGAGGGGAACGCAAAAGAAATAACCTTGCAAGGGATTCACTAGAGAAAGAAATCACTCCACACAATGGGATTAAACATAATGAAGACAAACATGCAGTGTGTGCTCATGGAGCATGGCTCCTCACGCTGTCACTACAGCATGCKCCATAAGCAAAGAGAAGAAAAAAACACCATCTTTTTTGGCTTGTTAGCAGACAGAGGGACATGTCTGCAGTTGGAGCTACGACAAATTAGGCTTAAGTGACGCTTGGCTCCCTTGCATCTGACTGAAGTCAAGACTATTCATGCTTCTCGTTTTGACTGACACTCTGTTACTACTTACCTCACCTAAACTCCTGAAGGTAATTTTAAGGGGTGGGAGTATTTAATCCTCCGTTTGCCAATCTGTCCCCAGTTTGCACTTCCCTATCTCCCTGTCTATAGGAGGGATACCCCGCTGCCTCTGAGGCTATGCTATACACATGGTGGGAAAATCTGAACATCCTCACAAAACAAGCATCAACAGAGCCAACAAGATTTCACTGCAGGCTTTATCTATAGGCTAATTGCATTGTGTAACTAAAATGATTGACAATCAGCTATAAAAGAACAAAGATGCACTGAAAAAAACAGAAGTCATTAAGTTCTATGATATGATTCCCTGCTATTTCCAGCTCAATCTTTCAATGCCATAACAACATACCTAGAAACGCAGAAGAAGATGTAGGGGGCCTGTGTAACATCAGCTAAAATAGCCCATCAGCTGGGTAGAAGCCAGTCCAACCACTGTGGGACTCATGCCACTTCTACCCTTTTCCTCCCCTATCCCTCCCTTAGAAAGAAAAAGATCAACAACTTGTRGAATGAGTTCGGTACTGCATGGGAAAAACAGACCCAAAGAGCATAAACTACTTAGCTTGTACCACTTTTCTCCAAACACATTTTATATAACATGACAGGTTATCACTTTTTGCCTTTGGCAACAGATGGGTAGGACTGCAAAGAATCAAATGCAAATCAAGAACCGTCTACGGCAGACCCACTATTATATTGTCACGGCATCAATCCTACTCGCTCATACTAGTYAAAGCACTCCCTTCGGTTTGGGTATTTGGATGGAGCAGCTGGGTGGGGAAGCGTGTGGGCGGATGGCCACTTTCCAGCAGTGCAAGCGCTCTGCTCTGCTCGGGAGACATCCCTTACGACCAGGAATTCCTCGTGACATCACAGCCTGCTTGACGCGGGGGTGATGCCCTGGGGCTGGCCCACCTCCTAGTGCGTTTTATAAGACGGCCAAAATGGGATGAGCAAGTCCTACAAGACTCATCAATTCCGAGGTGTGGCTGTACTTAGGGAAAACCAGGGATTTTCTTTCCTTTTTCAATAGGGAGAGGAGATTCAGAAACACACCTCCCCGGCCATATGTACTTACTATGGCTAGCTGAACCTTCAGATTGTTGCTTCCATGCACAAAATACCAAATCCCTAAACTATTTTGCTTTTCAAAGTTGATTAAAAGAAATCACCATCATAAAAGCTCATGAAATAAGCTAATAAGCTTTAGAATTAATTAATTTTGTATCCTAAAGTCAACTGTGCTGTAGATACAAAGACAAAGTCTGTCTTGGATATCTATAGAAGGGCTAATAGCTTTGTGGTTTAGGGACATGGATACAAAAGAATGGCAAATTTGGGCCAGGTGAGGTGAGGAACCAGCCTCAGGCAGTACCGAGCACCCCTTGCAATTAATATCTGTCTGCAACACCTTTAACAGACAGTTAAGACTTTCCTCCTCTGGAAAGGCCACAATCAAGGAACGRCACAAACGGCTTCACTGGGATGCCATAACTTTGGATTAACAGGAAAATAAACTCTTAGTAAAACTTTGAGCTGTTGTTTCAGACAAAACATTACATAAAAATTATAGTTCTAGAAGAAACTTTCCTGTAACAGAGAGAACTACGGGAGCCTCTTCGTGGCCAAGTCTCTGCCTAGAGTGAGTGCACAGGCAGCTTGGTGCAATGGAAGAAGAAAGGGTTTTGCTACTGCTGAAAAGGTTTTCTTTCTCTTCATGGCAAGAAAGGTCATAAGCCTGAACACAGAGCCACGATAAGACAGTTTCAAATAATAAGCAAAATTACAACACATAATTAACTCTATCACTCAATACTAGAATAAGACGAGCCAAAAGATTTTTTTTTTCCTGCAAGTTTCTGCCAGGATTATAATGTTGAAATGAAGTGAACCCTGCCCCAAACCTGAACCAAGTGAAGAAGTGTTCCCCTTAACAAWGCTATTTCCTGTCCTTTGGGGTGTGCTCCGGACTTGTAAGGGGAAGGGGAACACACTGAAACRTTCCTTTGTGTAACACACTGCTTCTTTCTGCCTTCTGCGAGCAGCACAAGCACCTGGGGTTGCTGAACAAGGGCCTTACATCCTTCACAGATATTCAGAAAAACAGGGGGAAGACCCCAAAGAAATCTGTGTTGGGGAGTTTGTGCTCAGATGCAACTTCCCTCCTAGTCTACTGCCTCCTGGACATGCCCTGTAGGCAACACCGCTGCCGTGCTTGGAGAACGCCAGGCACCGGGGGTGCTTGTGGGCAGGACTGCCCAGCAGAGGCAGCAGGTGACAGAGGAGATGCCCTGTCAGTGTCAGCTCCAAGTGTCGCGCAGTGTGAGCACAGCCACGAGCTTCCCATGCACAACACGCTCTCACAGACCCAAACACGTCTTGCACCGTAGATTAAACGTTCTGAACTGAAAAACACACCCACACCCTCACAAACGTGTAGAGCAGTCTGAAGGGGTTCAGAGGGTACATCCCATGCTAAGCAACACCAGCATAGCCATTTCACTTAAAATAAATAATAAAGACTAGCCCTAAGCAACAAATAATCTTAGATTGGCTACAAACGAGAGGAAAATCTTTACATCTGACAAGTATATTTTTGAGAGAGACACTTATTCCTAACACATGCCCAAGTGGCTCCTMGATTGACCTAGATTAGGAGCAGCACTCCTCCTGGGCACCCCCTAGGTGCCCCAGGAAAAGGTGAAGAGGAACTGCCACGCATGAGAGGTGACACCGTTTCACTAAGCACTCCTCCTAATCTCCGAGATTTAAAAGATCGCTTTAGAGCCTGAAGCGTGAGGCTTTCCATTCACAACAGCATATGTTCTTTATTTGGGTTATTCCTATTATTCCTATCAGCAGCGTCATGTTCTCTCCAGCAGGGGTGATGGGCATTTTTTAGCAACCCTTTCTCCCGCCATCCCCATTTCTCACTCTCATACAACCAGCCTATTCCCACTGCGTTTTCTCAGCCTGCTGTATCATGCTTTGCTCTCCAAGGCTCGCTACAGCCCAGACTCACCTACGCCGCACGTCCCTGCTGCATGTCATCTGCAGTGACTGCTCCAGCTCCAGGGTGGCTCTAGGAGCAGCAGCATGTGCTGACTATCCCCTCCTCAGCGCTGAGCAGCGCCACGGCGAGGGAACTGTGCAACCTTATTGTCTCTGCGGCGTGGTTGCAGGCATTCGTATAATCTTATTAGGACCTCTGGGTGGTTTGCATGCGTACTTACACACTCAAAGGAAGAGTGCAAAACTGTGTTATATGACTTTTGGTGCTGGGAAAGGACTAGAAGTCTCCTGCAAAATACACCGTGTTATCTGACTGCSCTATAGCGTAGACACAAAGCACTGCAAAATGTATAATTTAAGAAAAGCATCTTATGAATAGCTTCTGGGGAAAATAATTTCTATTGTTGCTTTCGAAGGAAGCRTTATCTCCAAAAAGTTTCAGGTTAAGCACATGTTCTTCCATTTTAAGCATGACGTACGCTGAAGCCCTACAGCCCCTTTCACAGACCATATCCCGGCTGTGTTAAGCACTGAGTAAATACAAAATAAAAGTGTCTGGCCTACGCCAGAGGCCTCACACTCCTGCCACAGTTCTGCTGGCTTGCAACACGTTTTACCACGCTAAGGAGATGCCAGCAACCTACAGCAGTCAGCCCTCAGAGGCAGGTAATGCTATAAAACATAYTGGCAAAGCTGGCTAAGCTCAAAGGAAATGCTGAGTGCAATTTGCCTGAAAACAATTTTGCCTTAAGAAGGGACTCAAAAGAAGAGGCAAAGGGAGAGCACTTGTCTGTTAGCAGTGACAGCTTCTCAGGGAGCATTTACACCAGCCAGATAAGGACAATTCACAGTTGTCCTGTACACAGCTGAGCATCCCTTGGAAGATTACAAGGATTGATCCCAGAAAGATGCTTTCACTGCATGAATACCGTTGAGGTGGAGAGAAAAGGGATACTGACTTTGGGATAAGACATCACTTCATTTTCAATCCTTATGGTTGCACCGAGTCATCACAGAATCACAGAATTATCATGGTTGGAAAACAACTTCAAGATCCTTGAGCCCAACTGCAAGACCTTCAACACCATGTCTTAAGTGCATGTGTCCTTAAGTGCCTYAATGGTAAGCTAAAACATTAATAAATGCAAACAACACGCAGAGTTTGGGTTCAGATCCTCAGACTACCAGCTATCTTCCTCTTTAGAGAYCACAGCCACGGCATCTTTCAGATTTCATAATATGGCCTGATTTTCTTGTGCCTTCCTCCAATCATCGACCACARGTGAAATGTGTGTGTCTCAACGTTAGATCAGGAGGAAGAGGCCTAGTGTTCATGCTGTTCTGTTTTTTTAAATAATTTCTTTGGATATTTGCATGTGGTTTTATATATAKACACATTTGTATAAATATGTACATATATAATGTATATAATGTGTGTAGGGATTTAATGGCACAGACAGAAGAATCCAGAAACCCCAACCTACTTCTCAACTACAAGGCCTTTCCCACCTCAGCCCTCGGCTTCTCTATGAAGACCTCCAACAGGCAACATCTGAAGACAACTGCAGGGATGGTTTCTGGAATAGGGATTCAGCTGACACCAGTGCTACAGGGCCTCTGAACAGTGCTGAACCCTGCCAGGCAAAGCTAGCAGTTTTAGGAAGGCTGCCTCTGTGGTTTTACCTCCTCCTTAGGGAGGCAGCAGCCACGAAGTTGCTGCTTCTCGCGGGTGGATGTTAAAGTATGTGATCTCAGGCAAATTAAAAATACACCCATTTTTCCTGACCCAAGTTGGCAGGTACAGCTTAAATGAGGCTCTGGCTGTGGAAGTGAAATAGACGGTCTGAAAGGGTTGGCTGGCACAAACGACTTCAGCAGAAAACCTTGTGTTTACTGGTCCAGGATCAAGCAAACCTTGTCGGCATAGACACTTTCCTATATATATTAACCTACTTCATTACACAAAGTCCTTAAGCATGGTAATTGAAACATTACCAATGGGAAATCCATTAAAACTGGAACACATAGAATGGAATGTCTTGATTTATTTTTGCCTCCCTTCTCCCAAGAGTCAATCAAGGAGTAAATAATATTTTACCTTTCCTAACATTAATTATTTGTAAGCTTTCCCTCATCATACTTCCCATACCTACTCCCACGAAAAATACAAATCTTTAAATTCCAGAGGAAATATCTTAGCACCTTTYACCTAGCCCAAAGAAAATAGTCTGTAACCCAGTAAAACCTTTTATAAGAATAATGGGCAAGGAAATGCCTAGAAAAAGTAGTTTCTGAAAATCCAAGAGCAGGACAAAACAGGAAAATGTCTGACTTTTCATCTGTGTTTTACAAACATACACTTTCTAGTGAGCTTTCTGCTTCCCTGCCACATGAATTAAACATTCTCTGGGCTTTACCTGTTCACACTGATTGTATCTTTCAGGTTTCAGTGCCTTGATTCAGAAGGAAAAAGCTGCTGGTTGTTTACAGGTAGAGAACTATGACAAGGATTCTGTAATTTAGTAGTGAAGCACCAAATCAAGTCACAACCGAGGGAACTCACAATTCGTTCTTTAGTTCTAGCACTTGGGGGACTCCTGAGATTTTTACGCATTACTTGCATCAGTGCAAAGGATATTTGCATGTGTACGCATACTGTGGAAATAAATTATCATGATTTCCTAATACAATAAAATGATCTTTTTATATAGAGGAAAGTGTATCTGTAAGCATCAGCTTAATAACGGCAATCCTTCGGCCAGGCAAGGGCTTCATTCTAAAATTGTGACAGGTGATCAGGCCGTTTGAATGTGACTAAAATGAGCAGAATTTGAACAGTTAAAAGATTTCAAAGGGGTTTTTTTTGTTTGTTTCAAAATTTTTTAAATCAGCAAATTTTCTTTGCATTTTTTAGTATATTTTACCCTCAAAAAAACATTTGAGATACATACCTTTTATCATGTTTATTTAAAATATAGATTTTTTTTAAAAAAAGGCATTTAAAAAAATCTAGCAATAACAGTGATTTTTCTAATGCATTTAGTGATGATTAAAACAAAAACACTTTTTTCCCCCCTATGAAAAATACAAACCATTTTCTTTCACAATCTATAAACTCTAGATTGGAGAAGATAACTGCAATTGGTGGGATGTGTAATCTAGCAGACAGAGCATGCAAAGCTCCTGAAGCTAAGGTTCAAATAATTCAAGTAGGAAATAGGTTTTTTTAAACAAATGCAAGCAGCTTCTCTAGGGATGTTGTAATTCTATCATCACTTGGAATCCTGAAATTGAGATTGGATCCCTTTCTAAAAGATGTGCTCATGGCTCAGCCACAGATTAATGTCACTGATAATTCATGTATTTTGTAGGCAATAGTTTCCTACCAAAAAAAAAAAGTCAAATTCTTTGGCTTTTTTTACACTCCAGTCAATGGTAACAACTATATTGGTCCTCATGGAATTCTGAATTCACTCCTGTCATCAAAAACATCAGCAGGGATGGTTAATTGGTGTGTACAGTGTTGCCTTTTTTTTTCCTTGATTTAAATTTGTTTGCAAGCAGGGAAGGCGGATGTGAATATGAGCAGAGAAAAGAGCTGTTTGAATTTTAAGCCACATCATGAACCAAGTTTTAAGTATTCTACTGGCTCTGCCCCTTTCYCCTTGTGTAGAGCAACTGATTCCAATGTCGCTACCTCAGGTGAGAGTTCCCTTTAAATTCGAGGAACTTCCACCTATTTTGCACACAGACATCTTCTTTCAACTAGATCTGTCCTGCTCAGGTATTCAGAAGGCTKTGGAAGAACGCAGAGGGTCCCTCTAACTGATGGCAGGGGAGGCATATGAGAGACAGCAGGTACAAAGATTAAGCTCCCATATCCAGATCTGTCTGCAAACCTACAGTTCAGGCCAGGTCTCCATCAGGGAGTAAGGCACAGGGCAGAGATCTAGATATAAGCAACAGTCAGGCTGGATACCTAACAATATAGGATACCCGGATACCTAAGCAATATACCTAAACTCTATGAGGGTGGTCCTGCAACCTGACTTGATAMCTCTGATGGAAGAGAAAGCTCTAGACTTGTGCTCAGCTCTGCACAAATACAGCTCACAACAGTGTTCAGGGGGATCAATCACCAAAAGTGGCATTATTTTAGGAATACCTACGCTTACAGGTTTGATTTAACCACTGAGGAACTGTGGTTTGGTGCCAAGTTAGGCATCAGCTGTGATTTATTGCTATCCTCCTCTAGAAAGGATGAAGATTTTTAAGAAGTGAATAAAGTAACTACTCTAGTGATAGGTGCTGAACCTTATTGTCTGCCTTAGACAGATTTTATTCTTACTGTTGTTTCAAGGACAAGGTGTGTCACTCACCAAGCCTTTTAGTCTGGGAACAGGTAAGTCAGCACATCATCAGCTCTGAGGTCGAAGAGGTCCTAGAGCCAGGCAGAACGAGCAGGCAGACTCTCTTGGTAGTATGAATACCCAGCACCATGCCAAAAGCGCACACAAAATCACACAGATTCCGTCCARAGCTGACTGAGGTGATAGCTGAGGGATTTAGCAACGCCCACTTCTTTCTTAAGCCAGGCAGCAGGCAAGAGCGTTCCCTGTGGATATCAAAGAAGATGCATCTCTGTGCCTCGTTTTGCATATTCCTGACTTGGGTTTAAAGAAAGCACAAGAGCCTGGCCAGATTCTTGCCCCTTAAAATTTGCTGGCCATGAGGRGTGCTGCACTTAGCAGGAGAAATCTCTCTTTTAAACCAAAGTCTTGTTCTTGATACAATTAATTTTTCTGCAGAAATATGAAACTTCAATGAGRGAAATAAGAACTCAAAAAAACTCCAAAGCAAACTGCATGCTTTCCCCCACCTACATTTCTTCTTTTGGGAAAGCACTTCTGAAACTCTTCCTTTAAAGTCTAGTTCTGTTAAATTAAAAATACTTGTACAGACACACACACACAAACTATAAAACCAATGGAATCAACAGGAGTTAATTTTCTAGCTATATCCACTACAAGGTCTCTCTTAGGTGCACACCACCTTTTGAATCTCTTAATCCTTGGACTAAATTTGCAAATTTCAGACAGATAAATCCTTTCGGCACTGCAGATACCACTGAAAGATGAAGGTCTAAAGACCTCAGAGTCAACATACACCTCTAGCCATATAGAAATATGTCTAATTGCCAGCTGCAGTCCTGATTTTGCCATTTGTGGGAAGAATAAAGAAGTGGGTGTTGTTTAGTCTGGGAGAGAAGAAACTGAGGAATGARTGTGACAAGAGTCTTCCAGTATATTGGGATTTTTGGGAGGAGAACAGTGATTGATTGCTCTTCATGGCAGGAAAGGCAAGGGAAGGAATCAGCATAATCTCTAGGAAAGACAACCCAGGCCAGATATTAGAAAAACATTTCAGTTCCAGTGGTGAAATACTGGAACAGGCAACCTAGCAATGCAGAATCTCCTTCACTGAAGCCATTCACAGAAAGTTAAGACAAACACCCATTGAACAGGCAACGCAGCAATGTGGAATTTCCTCCACTGCAGTTTTAAAGCAAATGTTAAAGACAAATGTCTGGTGGGTATGGCTTAGCTACACTTGATCCTGTTTCCTCCAGCTAAATGACCTCCAATGTTCCTTTTAGCTCTTTCAGTCTGCATTTCTCTGATTTATAGTGCAGTGGGAAATACACGAAGGTGGCACCAAATGTCACTGTGAGAGGCACTGAACAGAGAAAGTTGGTCATATCCTCACGGAGCTTAGTGGGCATAGCTGGAAAAGAGCAAACAGAAAAGCAAACTGAGGACTTCTTGAAGTCTGTGTGCCTGCATCAGGTGGGCAGCAGACGGGGAACTGTCCCCTAGATCTTACAGCTCACACCCACATCTTAGTGCTCACAGTCCAGCCCCTGCCATCGGGCCACTTGCCATCCCCAGCACAGCTGCAGTGGGACATCCCTCATCAAGACACTAAACCAGATCCTTGCTATCTGCTTTCTCAATATTTCTGCTGTTCCACAAAAGGAAAAATGGCTATTAGATGTCTGGAATGTAATCAGTCGCCTCCTCCTCAGCATGGCTGAAAATGCGTATTTGCATTTTCATATTTCTCYATTACAGACCTCCCTGTGCTACCATAAAAAACACAGCCTCTAATCCCCTATTAACCGTATTTAGCAAACCTCAAGCGTTTCCTCCATTTGCAATCTGGCTGGGCTTCAGCCCCGGAGCAAATTTCAGGTGGCTGTGGTCTAAACATTAACTCAGGTCTGGAGCGATTTGAATTACAAACCAAACAGGCTGTAAATGGAATCCTGAAGTGCAGGCGGAGCCCAGGCTGGGAACCTGGCTTTGTTCTCCTGAGCCTGCAAACCTACTCCCGAGCTGCTCCTCGGGCAGTCAGAATATGGGTCGTTATTCACAGGGAGGAAGCGCAGGTGTTACATTAAAGGGCTGCAAAGGGAGCCATTTGGTACCAACAATATGGATTTATTACTTATAAATTTTTTTAAAATTTCCTTGTGTTTTGTGATTAAAAACACATCATACTTTGATTTCCTAACCACCTCCTGTGTTTTGCTTCCAAAATTTTGACAGTTAATTATGAAGTTTTGAACTTATTTGCCAGAGTCTATTGCACATGCATTTTCTGTGCTTCAGTTCAAAAAAACATTTAGTCACAAAATGTTCCTTCTCTAGACATATAAGAGTTGGATTTGATGCACGCTTTAATTTTTAATGTCCTCCAATAATACAGAATTGTCATCTGTTACACAGGAGCCACAGGAAAAAAAAAACAAAAAACTAAGGACCAAATTTAAGCTGGGCTTAGTGAAATACCTTGTGTGCACTTGCAGTGAAGATCTGGAGGAAACCTACAGGAAGTGGAGAAGGTGAGGTGCACACAGAGCTGCCATTTGTAGACTTGTAGGAAGCAAGAGGTGACTGGATAGAACTTTAAATTACTAGACTAAGAAAAATTTTGAATAACAAACTATGGTTATAATTACAGGCAATAAATCAGCTGTTGTGTTTTCTTTCTAAGATGGAAGCTGTTTATGTGATAAAATATAATTGGGGACATTAGACTGTCCATCAAGGAAGGTCTAGGACTTAGAAATGCATCATCATCATGATGACAGTTACTAGTCCTGTATTGCRAACTGAAGTCAACGGGACTTCTCACATGCTGGAAATGAGGCATGTGATTCAAAAGCTTTGTGAATCAGGCACCGATGTCAAAAAAAAGGATAAGCGTGTGCTGAACTAACCCGCCGAACAGCGTTCCAATGCGGGTATGCCACATCCCAACGTCTCTACCATGGGTAGGGTAGCACAAAGTTCCTAGCAGGACCAAGGCATCTTTGAAGTATTTGTTCTGTTATAGGTTTTGGTCATCCRTGCTTTTTATAGCACAGGAAATACTTTCTGTGGAAAATAGGGAAGAATATAATGGTTCTATTTGAAGAAGCCTCCCCTCTTTCCCATCTCCTCCCATCTCAGCTCTAATATGATACCCATATGCTGACCATTCTTGGACAACYGTTTGTTTTTGCAAAGGCATCCTATACCATTTAAGTAACYCTGCATCTGAAAGTTGCTAACCTGYAGGGATTTTCCACAGCTGCGCACGACATGACTTAGAGAGACTGCTGCACAGATACTGCTCATGGCCAAGGTCAACAGAAGGTAGGTTGGCTTCTTTAAAGATACACGTAGGTTAGACGAAGCCTGCGTTCTCAAACAAACCACACTGTAAGCCAATAAAACTAACTAAATAAATCCTGTCACTGAACTACTTTGATACCTTCCTCATGTAAAGCCCTGACTTGCTCTTCTGGCCCTGGCACCAGAACTTCAATCCAAAAGTTTGTTCCTTTGTGCCTTCAGAAACAATTATATTAGTCTGCCATGATGGATGAAGACTTTTCCAAAATTGTTTTCTGCTAAGTCTGACTAAAGAAGATTTTCATTTACACTATTTGAAGGCAGACTTGTGTAAGCTAAATACTCAAGTTCTTGCTCCAGCTAAACTCCCAATGTGGGGAAGGGCAACATATGACMATTTGGCTAGACATCACACAAGAGCGATGTAATTGTTTAAAAATAATTTAATATTTATCTGTGTTCCAAACGCTTTCTCTCCTTTTTTTTTTTTTATTCACTACATGTTGGCATTATTACTTACAATGTTTTATTTGTTGGAACACGTATTAAATACCCATTTTTCAGGCAAATGTCCATATGTGATTACAGATAAGGTATCTGTACATGAAGTACTCATTACTTGCCATTACTTGTTCACTGTTCCTTATCTTCCTATGCCAGATGTTTAAATTAGTGTCCCATGAGTGGAAATAACACTACTTTACAAAAACTGAAAACTTGCCTTGTGCTGTGCATTACATTTTCTACCTGTAGGTCTCAAAAGACTACATGATGGGAAAGTAAGTCACCTTGGCATCATTTTAGTCATCGAAACACATTATAAAGTAGTGATTTGCCCATGTCATCTAGCAGGTGAATGATGTATTGGAAAAGAGTATCCTGCCTCYGATCCAGTGCACTCAGCAGAGCATCTCCACACCACCATCCCATTCACAAGGCAGCACATAGGCTTCACTTAACTTACTCCTGATAAACCAGTAGAAAAGCTTAGAGCAGTGAGCTGAGTACTCCTGAAAACAAAACAAACATTCCCATCACACAGGAAATGACCAAAGTTGTTGAAAAATCCACACATGGTTCATCCTCCACAGGAGGAAATGTGCTGTACTGGAGCACTTTTTTCACCAAGTCTACTCCACTGTATTAACTATCTCTACTGAGAATTGTATGAATACTGGAGACCAAAAGGAAATTTTACATTA
>PTEX01000122.1:1328463-1407588 GCA_003342815.1 Eudromia elegans
GTGTCTGTACCTCAGCAGTGAAAATCTGCTTAGGCATCCAAGCTGGAAGCCCGTGGACTCAAAGAAAAGTCTACTAGCATGTAGTTCTCACTCCCACAGCCTCAACTCTTTCATTTGTGGCCCAGCCTGGGCCTCCAAAGTTTCCCAAGTTACTGCTATGACTAAACCACAGCAGGTGGGGGGCTCTGAGGCACACCTGCATTGCTCTCCTAACAGGAAGCAGACCTGAACCAGGGGAAAAAAAAAAAAAAAAAAAGTACCACCCTCACCCTGTTCCAGAGAATTTCTGCTGTGGGAATGTCCAATTATTGCTGTTTCCTGCACCAAAATGCTTGCTCCTGGGGAAAAGGTAAGGAAGCAACGCACCTGGAGAACAAAAAGATGCTGCTGGCTCTTGCAGGTCAATTTGCCCCAACAAAGCACAGCTGAGCCCGTGTGCTCAGGTGGGCCACTCTCTCCTCTCCCACTCTCAGACCTCCCTGCTGGAAAATCACGTCTGTCTCMCGACAAGCTGTGCAACACGGAGCAAGCGAGGTGCACGGCCACTGCCACATCAATCACTCCCTTGATTAATATCTGCTTCTGTCAGTTACACCCACGTCTGGCCACGGYTGCCCCGCGGCCACTGTGGCTGCTGTCCCAGCGCGCTGATTAATGCCACGCTGCCACCACCAACCACCGCGGACACGGCGGATATACTCGTGTGCGCCGTGCTTCTATTTCAGGCGTACTTCCCCGCTGCACAGTCAAGGTGTGCRGGGATATTTGGAGGCATAGCGCTGCCTGCTTCCCCTCCCTGCGGTTTCTGTGCTACAATTAATCTAATTTCTAGTGACCTGGCAAGCGAGCGCTTTCCATGTAATTTGGCATTTCAAAGCATTAGCTGCTACAGGCCAAGAAGGGGATTTTCTCAGCTGGGTTCCAGGTGCTAACAACAGGACGCAGCGCGACCACCAGCACCAAAGGCTCAGCGGTGAGAAGGCATATTTTTAAGCCATGGAAATAACAAGTTAAAGCAGGATTTTCTTTCTAGATTATTCCAACGGTTTTAGGTCTTGGCATTGCACTTAATCTCCAGACCCATGCTGGTTTTGCTATAATTTAGAATGTTTTATAACTATTTCATAGTTCATCACGGAGGTGCAATTATTTTTAGCTTTACCTTGGATGTGGACAAAGACAACTTTCCATGCGAGGCCCCAGCTGCAGCTGGAGGCTCARAGCACTAGGCACAGGCTGGAAGATCCAGTCCTCCTTGGAGCACCAGAGCCAGGCTTGGGGAAATCTCCTCTCCGCCTTCCATACTATATCTCTAATACATCATAACCATACTAGCCGAGTACAAATTGACCAAAATCCCTGCACAGATTTTAATTTACTTTCACTTGCTTGCTGAATTAAGGTATAAATAATATTTGCTGGGAACGCATTCCCTAAATACCTAATTCCTCATTCTTGGGACATGCACTGAGAGGTCATGTTTTATATTCATGTCTGAACATAATAGACTCCAAAACGGATTTCTTTCTACAGCTGTGCAAAGCTTAGGGATTTCAGGTCACAGCAGGCTGTACAAATATTTTCTTCAGTTTCAATCCACGGTGCTTTTGAATCCCCAAATTCTCTTCACATTTCAGATTCAAACAAATACTGAAACTAGTAAAAGCTCACAGAGAAATAAAACAAGCAAAGCTGAATTTCGCATTTCCCTGCACCACTGCAGGAAAGCTCCAGGTTCCCTAAATATCTTTGGGAAATTTAATAGAGTGGGTAACACATTTAGTCATAGTTTAATGTTTATGACCAACATGAGTGCTTGAATGGGTTTTATATAGTTTGCATTTCACTATGACCGTTTTTACAAAGTTCTTGCTTTATTTTCTCATGGAACTTGGAGGGAGTCTGAGGTCTATTTTTTTTTTTTCCCTTCTCCATCTTTCCCAGCTCCTAGAAACTGAATACTGAAGCAGTTATACTGAGATGCCCGGAGCCTTTTAAGCTACATTATTTACCCAACTRACAAAGAAAGAACACGAGTATCAAAACTAATTGAGACTAGCTACATTCAGAAGAATGTCATTATGAAGGATAAAGCCCCCATACACATTTTCATACCAATTTTTTCCTTCTATAAAAAGCAGCCTCCATGTACAGCGACTGTGACTCAGGGGAGAACACAAGACCCCTGGACACGGCGCACTAGAGAGAAGTGAGAAAGGAGGTGGAGCAAGAGGCAAAATAACAGAGGYTTTCTGCCATATGCCCTTGTCCCTGCCGCTATTCCAAATCACTAGCCCAAATAACCCAGCTAATACAGGTTGTCAGTTAGCTGAAACACCCTACAACATGTAAATCCTCCTCCTCAATATCTGAGTCCCCATGGCTTGTAGTGAAGCCATCCTCTCCTGTGCTGACAGCACTGGGTCCATGAAGATGCCACCGGTTGCAGCACACACTATGATTCAGCAGCAACTCCCTTGTCACCCAATATTCCAAGGTATTTGGTTCAATGTTATTTTCCCCTGACCTTTTTTTTGGCCGAARGGTAAGTTTTGCTTAGACTGGGGAAAAATATAAAAGTTATAAGCCTAATGGTCTCCTTAAGCTCTTCTCCTGCCCCTTCCATTTTCCTTGCACCCTTAACACTCCTTTCCAGCCACATAATACATCCAAAGTATTATACAGGTGTCTAGCTAGATCTAGTCAGAATTTCCAACTGACAGGCTTCATTTTCCAGCTGGAAAATACTTCTGGTCTCAGTTATTTTTCAAGAAAAACAAAAACCCCATTGGGAAATTAAAATAAAATCCTGTTGGTTATGATCAGCGGGTTGTTCAGTGGAAAGACATAAAAGCCTTAATGCATCAGGCATGGACCACTGGAAAGAGATAACATTGGAGCTATTCAGATATTAACAGCCTTGAAGRGAGTTCTGCAGACTACCCCATTCCYCTGCATAGCTGCAGTTAAAGCCTCTTATTAATGGTGTGGACTGACTGCACCGGAGATTTTGCCATGGACTTTATGGGGCTGCTTCCACAGTCTTTGAGTGTGGGTGCAGCTCTTGCTGAAAGCAGTGGAAAGACTGCTATTAAAGAGCTCTGCAGCAGCATGTGACTCTCCACAGAGGTGTGCGTGGAGGCCCTTCCGAAATGGGCCCCAGCACTGCAGCAGCCAGGCAGAGCTCCACGCTCCCCACTGCACGTGAGGCTTTGGAAAGGGACCTGCCAAGGACAGGGCAGTCCCAATGGCTGGCTGCAGGAGCTGGAAGTTAGCTGTGCAGAACGCCTGGCAGTGGACACCCCTCAGGCAARGGCAAGCAGGAGCAGCCACACGGAGGTTGCCTTATTGCCCTGAAACACAGAATTTCATCGCCGGGACCTTCTAATGCCAATTAGGGCTCTACTCTAAACCAGATTGCTTGGGTTGTGCACAGAAGATAGGAGTTGCTCATGAAAACCTCTGCCTGCTCTGTCTGGAGTGCACAGGCAAACTTATGGAGGCCTTAGTGTCTGCAAGATCCTGCAGACAACCAAAGACCACCAGCCAAAGAAGTAGTTTCTTCAGTTCTACATTTAAGGTGAATAACAAATTACCTTGCACAACTCCAGTCTCTGATGCACATTTTTAATTGTGATTGCAAATGTGATTTCCCAATCAACTCTTTATTACAAGGAGCCTTCGCCACACTAACTTTCTGTAATGGCACCTCTGATTTATTTAGGCTTCTGACCTTAAGGTTTTAACCATGCTGACTCAAACCCACGTCCTCTGCAGCACAGACACAACTCAGCTGGCAAAGGATCTCCCTTCCTTCACACTTCCATAAAATCACTTCCTCATGCAGCAACCAAACCTGGACCAAACCGAGCTCTCTGTTACTACCTGTGGCATAAAAAAGTATAATGTTTGGATATGAACAAGACCTAAAATTTTACTTTCCTTTTTGTTAAAAGCAATAAAATGGGCTATTTTTTTAAGCTTACTGACTTAATTCCAGTCCTTAATTCCACACCAGTCCAATTAAAGACTATAAATTGTTTTACAGAACCTGAACTTGGCAGGTTTTACAGGACGTTGCCATCTGGGCAGCAGACCTAGGGCTTTCTTTTGAAAACATTGGATATTTACCATATTTTGGAGAATTAAAACCTGGTTTGGTGTTGCAGCCACCCTGGTATAGAAACAGAAAATGTGACCAGCATGGTGGGAGGGGAGTGCACAAGAAAAGTAGTACTTTGGATTTAAAAGGCTTTGGCAGCACTTTCAAGGTTTGTGACAAATTTATAAAATTTGTTTTATTAACCACATTAATGGTGTTGCTGAGTGAACTATTGATTTATTTAGGTCCTCTCCGACAAATTTTCAAAGGTAAGTTCAGCTACAAAACACAATAAAACCTTGATAAATAAATTACTTGTGTCAGAAACTGGGGGGAGGCATAAGGGAAGCTGTCATAGAACAGGTGCTGATGTTTAAAAAAATAAGATTAACTGTTACAAAACATTACCAAATAGGAAAGGAACCTGTAGTTCATCTGGAAACTGGGCACACAAAACCTTGTGGAATGAACACCGTTAGCTAACAATTAAAATAATAACACTATGACACCAGGTGAACATTTATAGAATAGGATGCAGTAACTACCCCACAGACTCTTAAAACGGTTTAAGAGACCACCCTGATGTCCAGGTAAAAATCCCAAAAGGCTGCTAAATGGATTGCATATTCAGGTCAAGAAAGGGACTTTAGGAAAAGGACTTTACAATTAAACTTCACTCATCAGAAAGTTAGTGCTACCAGTACCACTTTTTATTATCTTTTGCTCCAGAAAAAAAAAAGAAAAAAAAGGGAAACTCTCCAATCCTTGTATTTCCGCAGTGCACCCACATTCACCTACATGTAAGAATATGAATCACAATCTAGCATGGAAACTGATGACTCCCTTTTCCTGAGACAGTGGCTCTCCCTTCTGCTATGCACACACGCATAGTCCTTCCCCACAGGGTTTACACCAACACTTGGAAGCCAAGAGGACCCAAGGCCTGTCCTTGGACGCACATCTAAGTGCTACTACACTTGGGGTCACAGTCCTGTTCATGCCACCTCATGGTGTTTCAGACGATGACAACGCTATGGGCTACTGATGACTCTCAGCATCATGGACATGAGCCAGTGTGGGGTTTTTGATAGAGGAAGACAGCTCTACAGACATGAGCCACTGTGAGAAAGCATCCGGCCTTCAGAGCCACAGGAGGCTCTTTGGGCCACTTCATGGTGTAGCACAGAGCACGCAAACGTGGCATGACAGAAGTCCAGAAGTGTGGAACTAGAGGTTAAGAAGCCAGGTCTGTGGAATTATCAAGGTATTTAACATAAAAATATTTATTAAGGCATTTACAAGGGTATYTGAATACTTTAAGAAGCAAATAGACTTCTTGAAGAATTTTCAAGAGTCTAGATTTGTAAATTTACATTTTAATGAGCGCTGGCACTCTAATGCACTTCTGAAGTGTCCATGGAGACAGATATACCTTAAAAACTGATCCGGAGTGGCTGGTCTAGGTCCAGGGATAGCCAGGATTGAATGCAACTCTCCTAAACCCAAGCACAACTGAACCCAACTCACCTGCTCCTGAGACCAAGTCATCCTTCCCACCCTGCCTTCAGCATGGAAACGCTTCATGGAGCTCTCAGCACTGTTTGCTGGACACCACACACACACACACACACAATTCAACACCACAGGAGGCAATGTCAAGGCTTAGCAAGCATCAGGCCTGCAGTATCATCTCTTTGCTCTCTTCAGTCTTCTCAAGTGAAATTCTTACTCTGCCATAACCCATAGAAGTTTTGCATTCACCTGCCCTGGGGACAGGATTTCACCTCCCCTGCTTTTCACCCAAGATGCAGATTTCACCTTCCGGAATAAAAACTCCAGTAGAACAGCAGCCACCAAAAACTTGGCCTTTATACAACCCATGCAGAGGGGTCTGGCAGCAACAACTGGTGTTAACTGCAGGACTGCAGAGGGGCTACTTAACAGGAGCTACTTAGGCTGGCACTTCATGGACAGAACTATTTCTGCTRCAGACACTGGAAAATGTATTTGCCAATTAAAATAATCCAAGCAAGTCCTTATATCCTAGCAGAGAAGCAGCGCTAAGGAAAACAGCATCTATCATCTTCCACACAGAATTACAAAAACAAACAAACAAAAAAGGTATTCTTGACCTCTGGGATACTCAGGAAGAAAATTTCGCCTTGCTGAAGTCAACACCAAAATGCCCACTGAGTTGAAGAGGGCCAGGATTTCACTTTCAGATTCCACAAATAGTCTTAGGCTCCTTTGGCTCAGCACGAAGGCCTAGAACAGCCAAGTAGGCAGCACAATCCATTCCTGAATAAGAAGAATAGGCCAAATTCAACAATACTGCAAGCCATGCAAGACTCGCTTACATCAGGCCTGGACCAAGACCAACGTCTTGTCTTGTGCTGCAGCATTAAGCAACAGCTACTCTTGGGCTTTCTCTAGGGCTTGTGATCTGAATTCACAGTGGTGCCATAGCAAACCCCAAGCAGGAARCAACGTATTCCCAGATGGCATTTCAGGGGAACAGACTCTGTGAGATACCAGACCAGGAAAGCTTTTTGGGGCTGGAAGTCAATTGATCTGATCAAGGGGAGAACTGACTGAAAATCCTGTTCTAAAGCAAAATGTTGATCAAGATACTCCTCTTCAATAACTGCTAGAAGGTTTGTTGAGAGAACTGTGTTCCCAGATCCTCTAGACAATTGAAAATATTACCTTTGTCATCATCATACYCTGATGGTCTACTTAATGAGCTGTTTTTGCAGATGACAACTTCGAGTGTACTGTTCCCATGGTGCCGAACCACTGTCTGGTTCGTTGTTCCCTGAGACACTGACTCACTTCCTTTGCCGCTGTTGTCCTGCTTGCTATTGTGCTGGGTCATGCAAATGTCAGGGCTTTTTTTACTTTAAGAGCAGACTCTGCTGGTACGTGCCCGACGTCATCCAATGCCCCAAGCAGCCAAGAACGCGCACCTTACTCCTCAAGTACTTTGTCTTCCTACAGTGTACTAAACGAGCACAGGAAAACATGCTCCCCACAAACCCTGCTGCAAGAATCACACATCAGTCAAGGAGAAAAAAGGTATTAGTTGAGGTAGATTTCATGCGATTCTGCCAACATCCTGAAACCCAGAGGCATTACAGATGACTCTCCAAGAACTCCGAAACAACAGTTTATCCGCAGARATGGTCAGGATCTGGTCAGCTGTTACACAATGTGCCTAATTCCACTGAGCGCATGAGATGACTTCAGCTTTTGTGGCTACAATTGGAATTAGACTCTTTTTTGACCTCCCAAGCTCAAGCAGAAGCGAAGGGGAAAATAGTCCTCAGCTGTACCATGGATTAGCAGTCAGTGTGACACCAGAAAATATATCAAAACGCCTAGACACAGCTCAAGTTACTATAGATAGTTATCACACAAGGGCTGGTGGGGAAAGAGTAGGATGAAAAACTGAATGAAACAACCAGGRAAGTTTTCTAACAGTTGGAAAGTTTCTCTCTCCTAGAAAATAACTAATATCCAACTAATAGGCATATTATTGGGTAATATTTACTCTGCACAGCAGTGCACAGAAACAATGGGATCAGTYCAAAAAAACAGATAAATTTTGGTTATGTTGTTCCTGAAATATTCCTCACAAACTAACAGAAGACTTTCTGGCTACAATGGTGTTATTTTAACCTGTACCATGTAGATAAAAGATCCTGAAGATCTATTCTGCTCTGAGATAAAAGYGAAAGAGAGGAAAACACCCACTTCTGGCTCCTTCTGCATTTTCCTTAGGAAAAAGCCAGGCTCATTTGTGTGCTGGACAAACGGGTGCCAGCACTGCCACTTACTGCCCTGACACTCTTCCTTAATACTTGGCGTGTCTATAAAAAGGATGGTCCTCTGCAATCTGACTTTGGTGCCCGGCCTCCACAGCAGTGTCCTGTGCCGAACAAGTACTGTCCCCCTTTCACCCACAGCTCAGCTCCCGACCCAAGGCTCTGACTAATGCTCCCATTCTTTCTCTCTCTCTATTTTGATTGCATGTTTGTGAAGCAGGTTTGAATGTCACTAAACGTACACAAGAGGATCCTCATTTCTAGCTGTGACCTCCGGCTCCTGCTGGAACACGAGCATGTTTATGATAATAATCATAAACAGCCAGTATCAAAGTAAAACATTGGAGCCTTCCTGAATTTCCAAGCATCGGGCAAGGCATGTCAGGCTGAACTTCTAGAAACAGCACACCAATGTGACCTTTGCTGAAAAGCAGTAACGTGGACAATACAGCCCAATTTGTGTCACTGAAAAGAACTCATGGGAATAGGTATCTCTCCAAAACGCTATGCTAAGGAACAGAAACATAATTATTCACCAAAAGAAACTTAAGTGAAGATCAGCCAGGTTTTGTAATTACCGCCTTCATTTCACACGCTCACTGAAAATGCCCCTCAGGATATTCCTTCCTSTGGCTGAAGAAGCGCCTACAGGCAGATTGATGAGGACCTTCAGTGCCCTCACACCGTTACACGTTCCTTTGGCCGGACTGGCCAGGGTGCCGCTTGGGCACGTACCCAGGCAAGGCACTAGCGATGGAACACGGGCATGGTTTAGGTGCTTGTAGGCAAAGAACAATCTGGAAATTGCCTGCCTGCCCATGCTGGTAAGGCCAACGCGGTGTGTGACCACGTGGCTCTTCAGCTCAGCCCCAGCGCGGCTCCCGTGTGGCCWATCTCCTGCAGTGCCTGTGTGTGGAACTCCAGCAGGGAGGCGATTCCCATCTCAACCGCCTCCCTTCACCATAACATATAGGGAGGGAGACCTATGCCTGTCCTTTCCTAGCTGTGCCAGACCTGGCACATGGTCTCCAACAAACCATGCAGGGAAGGAGCCACCTCAGAGATCTCCTGTTCCAGCCATGGTCCACAAACTCTCCCCAAACCCATCCTGCTGCTCCCAGGAGCTCTCAAGAACTTCAGGCACAGCTATGAGACACAGTGGGATGAAGAGCCTGTGCCCTAGAGCCTCCTGTCTGGCTTGAAGTTTTGTGGAGCTTCGGATAAGCCTGTAGCCCTTCAGATGCTTTCACAGTGACTGAACGGAGCCTCCTCAAGTTCTTGAGACTCGCTCACCTCCACAAAGAGCCACATATAMGGAGGGTGCAGAAGGCTGCCCATGCTAGCAGCAACCACGCAGGATTTACCTTGCTGCAAGCATCAGAGCACGCTTCCTTTCCGAGCCAGCAKGGAAAGCAGCAGTGGCTGGTGCTCTGGAAAAGGCCCTCCTTCTCAGAAAAGGTTGTTCACACTGTTTTGTAACACCGATACTCATTTTAACATAAAACACTTTTGGATATGCAGGGGCTTTCTCAYCAGTGAGAGAAACTTAAGTGCTTGCAAAACCCCTAAGCATGGTCGGCTCTGCTTTACCAGCCTCGGCATTTGGGTCTGAGAGTTGCTCAGAAATTTCCATCCTCATTTCAGATTCAAATGAAGTCCAGGTGGTACCATTGTAAGTCAGCATTATCTGGAGATGTTTCAGGGGCCAGCAGAGCTAAAACTCAACCAAAGTCACCGAGCTGACCAAGAAGGGGAAAAAGAAAAAAAAAAAAAAGGACAACAACCAACAGATAAACTATTTGTAAGACGCTGGGTTTTGTCAGTCTGAGTAAAAACACCAAGTCTGAGCCAACTCTCACACTAGCAGCTCTGAATTGAGAGTTCATATCGTGAGTGGCACTGCGGAAGCAGAAGGTGGCATCCTACGATGGGAAGAGGCAGAGRAGTTGGGTGCCTTCCCGCAGCCGCGGGCACCAGGAACTGCCTCAGTAACATTAGGGCACCAGATGAAAAGCTGAGCTCAGAGCTGAGATGGATTGGTAGACTGGAGGARTCTCCTCTTTGAAGAGGAAAGCTCCAAAAACAGGCATATTGCTCCATAAAGCGGTGATGTTGTGACACAACATCGTGAATACAAAAAAAGATAATTAACACTGTGTATTACTTTCTAATTAAAAAGGCAATAYATATAAAACTAACCCACTGGCATAGAAGCGAATTGGCTTGGTGCATCGAGGGCGAGCTGTGAGCAGGCCCTATATTTTCAGTGCAGAAGTAAGGAGCAGTTCCTCTGGGGAGATCTTCCTCCATCATGGTCAATGATACCAACCTGCCTTCCTACTGCACTGCTGGCAACAGTTGTACAGAAGGAACAGAAAATGACGATAACCAAAGAAAACTCCTTTTCAGCATGAAACACTTCCCCTTTCTTATCACAGCAAAAGACTTAAAATCACACTTGATTTTCAGCATAAGCACAGTCCCCATGACATCAAAACTTAAATTAATACATCTGCTTAAATATTTTTCTAAATCAATGTCGAGATAAAAGTTCATTCTGAGCAGAAGTCTGGCAGAGACAATTTAAGCTGGAAACAAATTTTTTAACAGATTTTCAGAAATTTAGTTCAGCTATATTTGACTTTTATAGAACATGCAAAGAATCAATTATGATTTTCCAGACATTTTCTTTTCCTTCTCATGTGACTTAAAAAACATCTTTCTTTCTTCAAAACCACACTGGCCAAGCGATTAATGGAAAACTAAGTATTTTCCCAGTTTGAAATAAAAAAAAAAAAAAACTCATTTTAAAATAATTATTGTTTTAGAATTATATTCTGGGCATGCGAAGCCTGGGTTTGAATCTTTTGGATGCACTGTATTGCAGCTGCAAGTTGGATTTTGCACAYAGAAACAAATCAAGGTCTGAATTCCTTTCAGCCCTAAGGTAGGATATTTGTGTCCCAGATGGTCCAGRCTAGGACTTCACAAATTCATGGCAGATTGCTGTCTGAGAGCAGCACGGAGCACACATTTTCCCTCCTACCGGACACATGTGGCAGATCAAGGCAGGTGATGGAGGAGAGCAGGAGCCAAGGGGCAGTGCAGACTCAGCTGCCCAAATGTCAAGCAGAATTTAACCCCCCAAAACCTGCTCTTGCAGATTCTGGAATGATGRTTTTCCTCTTGAAACAGCTAAGAATATTTTCTTTGTTCTTCCTGCTATGCCCTTTAGTTTGTTCCAAAGCCTCAACAATCCCACAGAAATTCTTACWATATCTATGGACTTTAAACTACCTCAAAAGCAAAGAGGAGATGTGACAGAGATGTTATCAATCCAGCCCTGTTTTCATATCCATTTCTATTTGCCATGACAAACCTACAGCCCAGACCACCAGTAAGTCACTCTGAACAGACATCYCCAACCTTCAGAGAAGACCAGTTTCCCCAAGGAATCGGGGAGATGATGTTTGGTAGAGTAAAAGGGACCTTTTTATTCTGCCCACAACACCAGTAAGGCTAAATCCTCYAAGAACTCATTCATCTGAGCAGCTACACTGAAGTTAATTCATATCCCAGTGGAAAAATATCGGCACCTTGTATGAACTAATCCTACAGACATAAAAAGATTTWTAATTTACGAGGCTCGATTCCTACTCAGAGAAAATTGGCATAGGCAGGATTAAGAAGATTTCTAGGAAACTGATAYACTTCTAAAAACAGGTGTAGATTTAATTACCATTTACTCTATATTGAGTAAATAAAAAAGAAATTAGCCTACGAATCACACAAATATGAACACGAAAGCATCCTCCCACAGGCAAAGCAAAATAGCCCRATTCGAGGTTCATTTGAGATTGTGTCTTGGTTTTCTTGTTGCTTTAATGTGGGCAAATATGTGCATGTCCCAGCTGAGATTAGACTTACTTGATATSATCTTTCCTTAGGTCTTACATTGACTTCCACTGCCTGTGCCTGCCATTCACTCAACTATGACTTACGGGTAACTCCTAGGATTTAACCAGACTCATTAAACTTAAGAAGACATTTGAGAATAATGTAATTGATTCTGAAGGAATCACCATCCGTGGTGGAAATGCCAAAGGCAGAAAAGTAGGTCCCCATGGATGCAGCTCGGAGAATGGTCTGAGTCAGCAGTTCTCCAAGACTACTAAAGACTTCCTTTACCTTCAGGCACTAATTTGTCTGAAGACTTTTGTACAGCTTTTGCTAAAGAGAACCAGAAAGCTTATGAAAACGTGCTTTACTGGTAACACTTTCCATCTGTTCCCTCTGAGGCAACAGGCAGGAATGGTGTGTTTGGAAACATCTCAAACTACGTGCCAGGACTGTCAGGTCTGCCCAGGTTTTTAACAGGGCGTCTGTCGGTGACTTTGCTGGGACGGCAAACGTAACCCCCTGACTCTCAGTGAACAGACTTGTCYTGCTCTTTAGACTTCACTGAGCTGTTAAGGGTTCAAATAGGAGTTTTCCATAGAAGATCATATGCTGGATCGCTGTTTGCACAATGGGGCCCTGCAGGAGCAATGCTGTAGATACAAGATTTGGAAAGGCCCTTCCATGGAGTAGAGATGGATAAAAGGCAGTACATAGGCTGTCAAGGAAATGTAGCAGAGTCTACTTCAAGTTCCCACAAGCTACAGCTCAAGCTTCTGGTCTCATCTCATGAAGCAGTCACATAAACTCACCAATTCCACATTGACATGGCATGCCACTCTTTGGCTACGGGTAAACTATTTTCATTATAACTTGTGAAGATGCTGAATCTTTCATACCATTCCTCATTGTGTGTAGGCTTCATCAATAAAAAGTAATCACTTTTTTGTGTTAAAAGACTCAGAAGGATACAAAAACACTCTGTAAGCATGTTTACAGAGCATAAGTTACTAATATATGCACACTCACAAGCCCTTTGGTTTGGAAGTGAAGTTGGCTCATCTTCTCCTTTTACAGGTTTGGTAATGCATCCTACTATAATCAGTGTGGCAATTTGTGCAAATGTTTGCTGATCATCTACTGCGTAATTCTTCAAAGCATCTAAATTCAGATCAGCTGTTCTGAATGAAAGGTGTAATTCAATCAAAGAAAAAAATGTTTTTGTCCTCACTACCCAATGACCACTAAAATTTCCTGTGTTGTTTTCCAGGCATATCTTCGCTTCTTGAATTCAAAGCCAGAGACATCATTGGGATAATCTCTTAGAATTAAAATTTAGTCATGACACTACAGTGTGTTGTAGTGCTCCTGAATACCATAAATATGACTTTTATTTTTAGGGTTTGGAAAGATGACAAGGTGGAAATAATTTTACTAGTTATTAGTRTCATTACTATCTCAGTATTGAGCATATTGAGCTATGTCAACACTGCCTTTTGTACAAGGCTCTACAAGCTTGTGCTATTCCAARAAAAGCAGTGATCACCTCTCTGGGGGAACAATGTCATGGAGTTCCCAAATGAACAAAAAATGGCAACTTAAAAAAAGATTAAAGGAAAACATCAATGAGGATTATCTTTTGGAACCTGCTTCCCTTCTTATATTTGGCCTGCTAGAGCTAATCAAAACCTTATCAAATTTTGAAATTTCGCCTTATTTTAAAGCTGTCAAYCAAGTAATGTATCAAAAAGCTATTTAGTTAAAAAACAGATTAAGCACTAGGTGCCAATAAAACTAGTCAAGTTGGTTTGAAGCTTCTTTCCAGAAGCGGGCAACTCAAGGAAGGTAGAAGAATTTCTAAATTCTTGTCTTTAAAAGCAGTATTTTTTTTCTGATTGATCTGCATTTCTATAGCTAAGTAATGCTATTTTTATTCCATAGTGTGTTTCCCAAACTTTAAAAACAGAAATCTACAATTGGAAATCTTGAGCTACTATTTAACACCCAACATAAGTCCCATTTCACTGCTCTGTTCCAAAMTGAAGTTATTACCTTAAATGGTCTATTGCTCAAGCAACATTCTTAACTCTTCCTGACAACAAGTGAACTAAATCATATGGCTTTAATACCTGCATAGTTAATTAAAATAAAAAAAAAATTTGATTCTTGTATCCAAAAGATAAGGAACTGCAGCTGAGTTACCAGTCAACAGGACCTGCTTACAACTTCTCCTTTGCTGAATGAAAAACAGAAGCATAAGCACTGGGTATATTTCTCTTTTTGTACACACATACAGACTAGGCTATTTATGGTCTTTAGCTGAAGCAGTCCATTACAATGAACATGAACAGGCATGATCCTCATGAAGAGCAGACAGTGTTTTTGGCAGACTCTCATGAAATCCACGTCACAGTTGCTGTAATCTTGTTCAAAGCATTTAGAATCTGTTCACMCCAGCACGTTCAAACACAGCTTCTTCCAACTCCAATGGCCAACCAAAGTTCTACCCCCATCTTACAGTAGCTGTACCTTAAACATTTACAGTGCCAAACTATGCTTGAAATATGTCTCAAAGATATTTCCTTTTTTTCTATATTGTTTTAATAAGTTGGCCAATTCATACCAGCCAGAAATCATGTGAAGAACTGGCTTAAATCAAGCTACGTGTTAGCTAGGAGCCAGACCTCCAGCTGTTGCATTTGTGAAGGTACAGCCACTGTGTTTCACAATGTTGGGTTAATTCAATCTTCTGCAGACCTCCTACCACAGCAACCAAATCTGGACTTGAGACCACAGGAATACCTAAGAGAATTGTGGAAAAGCACAGTAGAAAAGTTCCTAGCAACCTGACCTGAGAAGTTCCTCTTCGACCGCACACAGATGCCTGGAAGTGACACACCAACTAGGCATGGGAAACATTGTTCAGCAGCAGTAGGAACACCAGCACACATCAGTCACCCAATATCCGACCTCCAGCTGTAGCCAATCTCTSCTTCTTCAAAGAGAAGGGCGGGGGGGGAAGGCAGAAATCAACCAACCAACAAACCACCACACAAACGAGAACAAAAAACAGAAGCCAGCTTTTTCATACGAAACCTTTCCCTTGCTCCCAGGGCAAGCTGAAGACCAAGTTAATGCAGTCTAAAATAACAAGGTAGTTGAGTTCTAGTATCTTCRGGAAGCACAGGGAAGGATCCTAGATGAACACAAGGCTAAAAGGGCTGCTTGTGGCCTTATGTGACATCTTAGGGTTTTACCATATTTCCTATGAATGACTCCCATTCCCAGGGATGTTGCATGTAACTTAAGCAATGCAATGTTCTGGTTACCCACAGAGCTCCCACTGGAGGACACCCAAGCTTGTTCACATCACTGTGAACCTCTCTAATTCACACCTGCAGAAGAACGTCTGGACTCTTTTTGCTTTAAACCTCCTTTATTTTCCTTTTTCTCTCGGAGCATCTGCCAGGCCAGTCTGAGCACGGAAGTAAAACCAWCACAGAGCTAACACACAGACAGGAAATGCAACTGGTTTTGTCCCACTTCAGTTGGTCCTTTCACTTGCCCTTTTGACTGTCTTTTTTTTTTCCCATTCCCATTTCTCCTATACCTCTTTCCTCCCCGTCACTTCGGCCTTTTTTGAGGGAGAAGGATAGATGGAAAGAGCGTGAGGCAAGAGCAGCCAAGCCATGCTCAGCTTTGGTACCTCTCTGCCCCGTTACCTTGCGGCCGAGCCGGCAGCCCAGGCTCTGAAGGGTGCAGAGAGCCTCTGTGTCCCTGCCAAAGCTCTTCCCCCTGGGGCCAGTGCTCATTAATGAGGCCCAGCTGGGCTTCACTGACCACGGGCCAGGTACCACAAGGCTGGCAGCGGCCTCGCTCCAGTCAGCCGCCCGGCCCGACTTGCTGGTGACTGAATGCAGAAGCTGTGCGCTGTCGAGCCATGCACGTAGAGGCCACCAAGTGAGCATGGAGAAGGACCATATAGGTCACAGGTGGCACCMCTTCTGGCACAGCATGCTGACTGCKTTTTCCCCCAGACAGGAGGCTGTGGCCCCCCRGCACCTCTATCAGATGAGTCGGCATCAATACAGGAAGCTTGCAGGGTCTTGAGGAAAGGAAGGAAACCAATCACACCAGCACGAGGCAAAACAAATACACTGAGCGCACACAGAGTAACAGCAAGGAGGACGAGGAGGACTCACTGGGCGATTCCACACACACAGCTTAACAGCGGCCACCAGCACGCCCAAAAGGGCGTTAATGTGAGGCAATTTKGGGAAAGGAAAATAAATAATAAAGTACAAGATGCGCTAATGACCTTGAACAGGAATTACAACAGGCTACTGCCATTTATAGTGTTGACTTTTTTTTTCTTTTTTCTTTTCTTTTTCGAAAATCCACTCTGAAGGACAGACATACCACCTACTGCCTCGTCCACCAGACGAAGGACTGAAGCTATTTCTGGCATTCGTCATGGTCCAGGTGGCCCATCTGGCCTGATTCACTTGGCCAGTTTTCCTTTCCATCTGGGAATTTTGACCCTCCTGCTTTCCGACTAATTGTATCACATTATCTCCTTTTTGTTCCCCACTTCCCTCTCTGCGAAAGGTTGCAAAAATCTCATGCGCTGTGTTAGAAAGTCTCAATTAACCTCTGACCCCGCTTCAGTGCCGGTGGCTTGGGTTACTTCTCACACCCAACCGTGGGCCCATTAACACGTTGTCGTAAAACAAAAACTGTTTTGACGGGCTGTAATTGCTGCTAAGTGCTGCCCAACAAAGGGGCTCTTGTGGCCGCGGGCGCTGCGCGGGGCCTCGGCCCCCTCTTGTATCTCTTTAAGCACTTGCGCGCGGGGCCTTGGCGGAGCTATGAGCTGATGGAGGAGCCACCGCGCTGCACCGAGCGCCGGCGGCGGCCCCCGCCGGGACCCGCCGAGAGGGTTTCTGCCGCTCCCGCCACCAATATAATTAGTTTATGTTAGCTGGAAAAGGTCGCGGGCCGCCAAAGGGCAGGGCCCTTTTTGTTTTTAGGCAAGATAGTGGAAGAATCGCTTGACGCTCGGATCTGCAGGTGCTTTATGGAGCTCATTTGGCGCTGGCAGCCCGCAGCGAGAGCTGCTTGCCCTCGCCGGCGCTGGATTCCAAGTGACAGGCCTGATTTGCAGCGACAGCGGTGATCGTCCGTCCACGCCACTCGTGGTTACCCTACCTGGGACCGTCGGCACTCACCTCTGCTCAGCCCCTCCAACACGTGCTCTCCTTCTCCCCAAAAGGTCCATCTCTGTGGAGGCAGGACGGGGCGAGCGGAGCGACCTGCCACAGGCGTCGACATGTGGCATCAGCCGCTAGGGCTGCCATCACGGGCAATGATGAAGCTGCAGGGCACCCTGTAATGATTAATAGCAGCAAACATGGTCTTTCGGAGCATGCTTCTTGTAGAGCAGGAGGCCATCCCCAAACAACCTGTGATTCCAAGTACCACGTGAARCATTCCGTGTGGGATGTGGGGAACGTCAGCCTCAAGCCCCCTCTCCAGTGAGCGGAAGGARCGACGATGTCCATCTCATCATGTGTTTGTCACAGAACTGCACGGGCACGGTTTGACAAACACACCATAGTAAACACACCTGTGCTAGGAGGAGATCCAGACTGAGCTTTTAGGAGCCCTCCTTAAGACAGAAATGAGGGTGTTGCTGGAAATTCCAGTGTCTGATGTCCATCCACATTCGTGTTTCAAACTGCCAAGAATACACCCAGAAGATACATCTTTTGGAAATGGTAGTTCTGGGCCCAGACTGGCCCACACAATGCTCTGGATGGTCACACCACATGCAGACTGCTCCTAATGCAGATCTGTACAAGGACTATGGGCCTTGCCTGCTCGTCAGCAGCACACAAGCAGCTGGGATCCATGCTGCCTTCCCACATCAGCTCCTCYGGGGGCCCCCAGGGAGTAATTCAGTTATTCCTAAAAGCTTTATYGCAGCAGCCGCCCAGGCATCCCTAGAGCCACCCAAGCTCTGCGTCACATCGCAGCTCACAGCCACACTGCACTCAGAAGTGTCTTTGCTGCCTGTTCCCACTGTTCCCTCAGCGAGCCAGCGCTCCCGCAGCCACGGAGGCCTCCCAGCAGCGCAGCAGGACCTCCTTCCACAAAGAGACAGGCAGTGGGACAAATATCGCAAGGAATACGGGAACTGATACGGGACATCCGATCCTGTGCTTTGGAGGACACCTCCATAGCCTGGGTGCACAGCACCTGAGGATGCAGAGTGCACCCCACTAGGCAGGGGAAATGGAAATACGGAGACCAACTCTAGGTTTGCATTCCTCTCAAGGGACAGCATCAGCCAGTTGTCCCAGCCAGGTCAGTGGGGCTGCTGACATAAATAGGTAGCAGCACAAATAAATATACAAGCAATGTGCCCTCCATAAATCCTAGTCACACACTCACAGGTGTGTCCCCTACACATTTCCAGATCCCCGATCCTTAGCTCTTCTCTAATGGATGCCTGCCAGCATTTTAACTATTTTCTTAATTTGCTTATAGAATTATACCTACTTTACTGTCTGTTTTTCCAAGCTCATTTCCCTTCAAATGCCAGGAAACAATAACCACATTGAAATACGAATACATGGCTGCCATACCCCTGGCAGCAGCACTAGCTTGTGTCCTGGTCCATCCACCCCAGGACAGAAGCATTTMTTTCTGTGTCACTCTGAAGAATTATTTGTATATCTTGTTCTTAAATACATCCCACGACGGAGACTCCCTGCCAGACAGCTGGCGGCGTATTGCTCTTACCCTGGAAAATTCTTCCTGCTGTTCAGCCTGACTCTTTTGTTTGAGGCAAGTCAATCTCATCATTGATTGTCCTACCTACTAGGAGTAGGAGAGACAGAAATTTCGCCCTTCTTCTGCAGCAGCCTTTCATGTATTAGAAGACCCTTGTTCCCTGACACCAACTTTCAGAGTCAGCCAGAAACTCATTGTCCCAGTGTCACCTTAGCCCTCTGCATGAATATGTCATGCTCTGTCACTGTAACAAAATGAAAGCCACCTCATTTATGTCATACCAAACATCCCCTCATTCCTTCAAGCTTCTAGTAAGCTGCTATCTTTCTTTCTTATTGTAAATAAACAGCTTCAAACATCATCATTTCAAAGCAGCCTGCTCTTGGAAACACACTGAAATAGCTATTACAGAGAGTCTGGAATAGTTATTTGGGTTATTTTCCAGGCATAGACAAACCTTAATGTTTAACCTCATGATGCTGCCTGCAGTGGGTCATTGACCCAAAGTCTTCTGTGCCTGGAGGTACCACCTGGCTATTGGAAATGAGACTRTCGCAGCCAACGCTCACACTACAGACTTTTCCACATCAGCGTATGTTTCTGGTCTACTGCACTCACTGCTGGTTTATATCTCATTTAGTTGGCTGGGGAATCAAGTTTCTACAAACATCTAATCCCTGATTAAAAATGCACAGATATTTCCAGAGTCAACTGGCACTTCTCTATTGATTTTCAAGAGCTAATTCAATTTATATCAGGTGAACATCTAGCCCATTTAGGAATACGTTAACGGAAAAYAAATTACCCTCTTCAGCAAACACTGCATGAGATGGCACATGTATGACACACCTTCCAAAAAATGCAGTCATGCCTGCAGTGTGTTCTAGGCACAATAACTGCATAACTTTGGATGTTTTCAAACAGGGTGGTTAGAAATTGCCAACAGCTCTCGTTCAATGCCTGTGAAACATCTTAGATGCTTTCAAACTTCATATTGCCTAAATAACAGATGTCCAGATCTAGCAGGACACTTAAATGAAAGAAAATCGGGCCTCCAGATTACTTTTGCAGTCAGAGGAGGAAACTTCTGAAAGGAGACTTACACTGGTGAAAGCCGAGTGCCTCGAGAGGTCACGCAATCCAGAGCCAAGTTAGGCTACTACTAGACAAAAAGAAGCCCTGACCACAAAAGTGAGGCTTGGGCAGGGCAGTGGAAACAAGATAAAAGCTGGGTACCCAACTGACCAGAAAGCAGCATAGCTGTTTCTGTTTTGAACGGAATATTATATACACAGGGAAACACATGGTCCCAAATAGAGTGCCCAGCAGGTGCACAGGTCTAGAAATGCCTCATTTCTGAAGCAGTGATTGAAGTTTAGCCTCTAGAGTCCCATCTATACTTCCACATATCTTATCTTTGCATGTATTATGTGATGCTTTCAATCAGTATTTTGCCTTTGAACCCCAAATCCTACCGGCTAAATATACACACCTGCACCACTCYTCCTCCTAAAGATCAGGATTTATATTTGTGTAATTCCAGCAGAAACAAGCTCCTGAAAACAGGAGATGATTAGTTCCGGGTGAACCTTGAGAAAATCCCTTTTCTTTCTCTTCCTCCATTTCTCTTCCCACGCTTTGTCTTTAGGGTGGGACAGATTTGTCCAAATGTAGATGTCTACACTGTGATCATCTCCTCCACTCTTCTCTGGGCAAGGCGTTGGGATTYCTTTGGCAGTCAATGGAGAGAAAAGGCCATGATTTATCATAGCCCATGACACAAGCCTAAAACATTACCTCAAACACGCTTCTCCATGGACTGCAAATGGCACCACAGAGATGCTGGTCAAACACACGTCCTACGTTATTTATGCCCAGAACTAAGCATAACTAGGTCCCCTATTAGCAAAATATACAGTTCTCTCTTCATGTTAACAAGAGCTACATGAAAATTAGCATTTTTACCATGAAAGTGCTATGCATTTAACAGTTGGATCTAGCACTTAATCAGCACTGCTATGATAGCTGTTTTTCAACTGAAGTCAAAGAAATAACTGAAGTATACTCATCAACAAAACAGAATGGCAATTTAGAAGCACAGCAAAAAAAMCCCTCAAACTTAAATCAGTAACTTSCATTTGCTTTATATGTTGAAAAGTTCTTCACAGAGAGTTTTGGGTTTTTTTAYGTCTATGTTACAGATAATACTAGAATGACAAACTGAAATCTGTATGAACAGTGAAGGGAAGCTATGTGTTAAATTCATTTTTATTCTTTGAGGAACATGATACTAATCTCCTCCCAAGGACACAAACAGCACTGATAGCCCAGTGGGTGCTTTCATGGGAAGCGTTCCAGGAGTGTCGTGAGTCTTAGCACAGCCCTGTACTTCCCTTGGCMTGCCCTTTGCAGCCTCACTCCAAGTGGGGCCCTGCGCTTCCTCCCTCTCCTGCACGCTACCATATCACTAACGCGCAAGCCTAGCATGACCTCAGGAAGAGGCCTCCCAACACCAACCCTGCTTTCCACCGCAAACACAAAATAAGCCAAGGAGGAGTCTGGGCACAGCCTCGTACTTCCTTAGGCATGCGCTTTGCAACCTCACGCCAGGTAGCCCTCTACGCTTCCTCCCTCTGCCACAGACATTCCTAGGCGAAACACCTCCCCTACGGTCACCTACACACCAAGAACTCTAAGGCGGGCACACGCACAAAGTTGCCCAGGGACGAGGCTTGGCACAGCCCCACACTTCCTCTCGCATGCCCTTTGCAGTCTCACTCCAAGTACGCATCTACACTTATCCCCTTTCCGAAATCTCTACCGCCATTGGAACCACAAAAGAGAAGAGGAAAGTCACTGATACCTGTCATACCCCAAGCTTTGCATGYTTGCAGAATATTCCTCTGCCCCTTTCATTCATGATTCACCACCATATTCCACTGAACTGGTGAAGTAAAGCCTATAGCTATGGTATTATCTTTAAGAAAGGAGTCTAATTGTAGGAAAACAAATGGCAAGAGCCCAAGAGTACTTGAGTCTTCTGAACAGAGGATGATACCTTCCAACRCACACTCCTTTCTGTGTGCAGAAAACTCAGATGCCAGTTAGAATAAGCACGAATCGCCAACATCTGCATAAAAAGGCATCTGGAAGTAGATGATATCATGCAGTGAAAAATGAGCAACAAATTCATTAGAAGAACATTTTCCCAGGAGCAAGGAAAGAAGGAAAAGAAATCCAACTGCACACGTAGTGGACTTCCAGTCCAGAGGTAAAACATATGGGAATCAGTAGTGGAGGAAGGAGGACAACGGTGATGCAAAGGATGTGGGAGTGTAAGCAAACTAATAATTGTGGGAAGATGAAACAAAGATGACTCAATTGTAAGGCAAATCATTTACTATTTCCCCCCACAGCTATAGTTACTCGTTATTTGATGCAGAACCCAATTAAGCTGGCTCACAGTAGGTCAGAGAAATGTATTGAGCAAGAACTGTGCTACCAGAGATGCATGCAAGCTCTTACAAAGAARGGCTCAGCCTCTGAAGCCCAGTTCTCAAGAATATCTACCACTGACATAGCTGGGCATTCATCCCATTCACTTCACAAGCTTGCCACCGTCTGCAGGAGTATTCCCAAATGTTCAGACCAAGTGACTTCCAGGAAGAAGTGTCAGAGCCAGGGAGCTTGAAGTGATGTCCTAAATCCTCAAAGAGTAATGTTTCACCTCTGTCACTTTTAATTCAGCAGCAACTACCAGGAACTCTGCCTTTGAGAATATCAGGCTATCTTTACRTGGCACTTAATTGCTCCAGCTATTTGGAAGTGTGACAAACATGTCACATTTGCARCAATGCTCAGAGAAATGTGACTGTGCTGAAGCACCTTGATGCAAGTGCTTGCCTTATATATATAAAATATATTTTTTTTTTCAGAATCAATTCAATTCATTGATATCTTGGATCAAGCAATTTAGAAGCAAAGAAAATTTCAGCTCTTGTACTAGAAGTCACCCATCCCATTTCTAAGTCTTCTCACAGCATTTGACTTGGTGATCTCCTTCAGCAGAGAGACTGACAACTAATACACTGTGGGAAACAGTACAGTAGAGCCTYGTTAATATTCCCCTTGCTAATCCACACACCTTATAATTCACACATGCAGAAAACAGTGGCTCTTCCCACTTCTCTGCTGAGATTTAATGGATTGCTTTAAGGAGATCTCACGTTGCTAAAAGTTCAAGAGTACTACAGAACATCCACCAGATACTCCTAGATGAGAAGGATGGACAGAAATCGTCACAAAGTCTATTTACACAATAATGAACTAAACCCATGGCTTTACAAWCATTTCTCCAATTGTTAAATTGCATTATCAAAATGTTAGTTTTATTCAGTATTTCCTTTTTCATCTAAATAACCTTGGCTAGTAATTCAGTTGAATAGCATCATCTCATTGTGAAAGGAAGAAGTGACCTATTTCTSATGTTTCCTCCTAGATCTGAAAGGCCTTAGGAAAATTCCTTTTAGAGACTTTTCTCCACTGCACAGTTAGCTCATTCTGTAACTTGAGTCACACCTCACACAAAAGTGCAATTCTTAGTTTAAATGGGTGGGCTTGTTAGCTTGTCTTGGATGGTCCAGCAAGGCGTAGAGACAGACATTTGAGTAGTGACTAGATGAGTACCACTAATTCTCCAGTGTTTTCCCATAACTCCTGCTGGGAAGCAGAAAGGACAACAAAGTTTTCCTGGATCCATTATAAAACAGCCTGTAGAGCAGCTCAGTATAGTTGCCCTTAAGAACGGGGAGCCTGTGAATTAATTCTTTCATCAGGATTTTCAGGAGAACTGTTGCATCATTTCTGGGCCTAAGAGAAGTTCAGCCTATGTTCTCTTAGCAAAATAAGTGGCTACTTGACTACCCAAGTCAAACAAATTCACATCCCTCCTATCCTCACGGCCAGAAACATGGAGATCTTGCACAATCTCCTCTTCTTATTCACTTGCTGTCCCTAGCACAGCTAACCACAGATGTGGGGATCATGTCCAGAGTCCACAGAAGTCAAGGGGAAGATCCTTCTCAAATGTAATGAAGCAAAAACAAGCAGGCCCTTCATGCTACATCTATCATTATACACAATTTGAAATTCTCACCAACTGCATGCATCAGTTCCTAATTCTTTTTCTCCTCAAAAGATCCAAGAAATTTAGAACTCATTTGGGTACAAGCGAAATTCTGGCTATTTCTGCCAATGCTCTTGCACATTACCAGAAGCTGGTGGAATGAACCTTTCCCTGCTGCTTATGGCAATAACATCTGTTCTATTGGCTGCTCTCACTTAGCATGACTAAACTTACACTTACAAGTGCTTGCTTAAACAACAAGGAAGCCAAAACTTGAAACTCTCATTTTATTAATAAAAAGAYGTATTTCAAAACAAAACAAAACACAGTATTTTTCTGACATCATGTTAACCCTGTATGTTACAGAAACACCTTGACGCTAAGACGAATTTGGCACTGGGGCCAAGTGCCTCAGCTCCCCAGTGTACTCAAATCAGTTATAGCTATTTCCCTCAACTTCTTTTCTTCTGCCACTAAGAGACAATAGCAAACTTCCCATTCTCCTAATATATTATTAATATTAAAACAACACTACTGACCCCAAAATGTCCTCCTATCAGCCATTCTTTTGTCAGAAAGAGCTGTCATGCACTTTCTAGGGGCTCAACTAGCTCACACTGGAACCAGTCTGATGTCCTTTTTTAAGCTTACATATTAGGGACCTCATAAAAGCGATCGGGAAACTTAAGTGAGCTTTGTTGTGGTCCGCTGGTCACTAAGGTCGGAAGAGGAGAGCTCCTCCACAGCAAGCTCTCTTGCTTTGACYTTGGTGGATAAAATTGTTTGGCTTTCATTTAAAAAATAAATAAGTACATGAAAACTATCAAAACTATCACAATTTCACTTTTGTTTATWTCTGAATATTGAAGGCCTTCACTTTTGGGAGGAGAGAGGGATGGGAGGAGACATTGGGGAAGAAGGGAATAAAAACTTTGTGTTAGCCAAACAAAAGTGCTTTCATGGAAATGTTGCCTTTGTCAGAAAGCTATTTTGCTTTAAAAGAAACACATGGAGGAAAAAAGAATAGACACCAGCTACTTACACAGCTCTCAGCACCAAAATTCAACATTTGTTGACTCTCAAGCGGACACTCTATCTAAAGTCTAGACAATGGCCACTTGCTTATTGCTGCTATCACCCCCCGGAATCTCCTGTAGCTGCCCTTGAATAAAGCAGGTGATKCACAGAAAAGCTGATGGCCTCCATGGTGGCTCCTAAGCCCCACGGCAAGTAGTGCAGGCACTCCAGAACAGAACAGTCAGCTCAGGGGCTTCAAAGGGCTTTTCTTGTCCAGCTTCCAGGGGTAGCAGTAGCTCTTGTGCTCCTGCACATGGGAAAATGTGGCAGGGAGGACCAGCCTTTCTTCCCAGGGCTAGGACTCCGCCCCTGCCATTTCATGCTGAAATTTCTGCTCAGCCCTCCAAATTTTGCTCACCTTTCYAGTGCTCTACTGCATACAAGTTGCTCCAAGGTTTGATTTCTTCCTTGTGTCAAAATCAAGTCTGGACTTTTCCTTAAAAAAAAAAAAAATGAATTCTAGAGCCCACGTTTCCTCCCTTATTGCCTTGTGCAGGAAAGATGGGGGTTATTTAGACCCGACCAAAGTCAGAGCCAGGGCTCAGGGCAGCCCTGCAGAGAAGCCCAGGGCAGCAGCAGGCATGAGCACTGTGCTGGGGTACTGCTCTGGTCACTGGCTTGTCCCTTTCCCTTCTCTCGCTACTGTGCTGGCCACAAAGACCAGAGTTCATCAGCGCTGAATGTGCCCCCGGCAGCTGCATTTGCACGTGGCGGTGCAGGGGAGAGGGGTGACCCTGCTCACCGCCTCTCAATGCTTTGGCAGTGCCCAAGGCTGCCTGCGAGTCACTCACGAGGTGTGAAGCAGAGCTCCCTCTAAACCTCGAGGCGCATATATTCATCACTCATCATCTCAGGAATCCTCTGTAGATTAATAAACCTATTAATCCTTCYGCCATTAGACAAACCTTCTTCCCTAATCCTGCTCCCTCTAGTAAAACACAGAGCAATTCTGAACTCTTACTACTGTCGCAAACATGACAAATTGAGTTTAATCAGCTGGCAGGAACAGAACCAGATTCAGGACTGCGTCTGAAGGAGTTCAACAGAACTTACATTCATGCCTAGGGGGAACAGGAGGCAGGAGATCTAGAGCTTCCTGACACTCACTAAAACAATAAAAGCAACTAGCCCTCATATTAGTAGACACAAAGCCTATATAGCATATATCAGCTACACGCAGAAGTTATGTCAGGGTAGACCTTTGCAACCCACCTACCTGCATTTTGGCTCCGTCAGTGAGTTTCAGCCTGTCTGCACCTACTTACCCAAAAGTACCTGGCACTGCTCTACAGCCTGGCTCTGTGTGCAGCGGCTGCMAATAGCAGCTATAGCATCTTTGCTCCACAGATGCCAGTTTTACACAAGCTTTTATGGCTTAGAAAAGCCTTTTGATAGCAAGGTCACAAGTCCAGTGGCATTAGTCARCCTAGAGGGTCTAAAATGACCACCAAGTAAAAGGCAAAAGCCACAATATTAACAAGACTCCTGCGTCCGCCTCTGCACTGAGTTAGCCTGTACTTCTCAGAACACTACTGTTTATTTTCTTAATTTGTTCTTTGAAAGTTGTTCCCCTTGGGGACACCACATACACACACAGATAATTAATAATGTATTATGACACTCTGAATTTTACAAATTCATGCTGCCGTGATCCTACCTATCACAAGCTGCCAACATGTTTTGAGGCCTAGCTGTCATATTTTTGGTCCAACTGAAAGCAAGAATTTTAACTTATACTGCAATTTTACATAATAAAGGTTGAAGCTAAAACATTTTTTTTTAATAGTGAGAAAATTTTTTAAAGTCAGCTCAAAAGCTTTTATTTTTAGTATTTATAAAGGAAATGATTTCTAGTTTTTCTTGGTAAAACCTACCTACACCTACCTACAACRTAATTTGCTTCTATTTTTTCAATACCTATAAATTGGATTTGATATGTCTTCCTTTATTATGTTTCTAAATTTGTCCTCAAGTAAATGTGTGCTTGTTTAAAATAATTTAACGCGGTGGTTCAAAACCATTGGGGCTGCCAGGGCAGAATTTTGAACTTTATGTTCCCGAGAAACGTGTGGCCTTGACCTTGCCAAAAATTCTGTTTCATGTTTAAATGGTCACAGATTTAATAATGGGCTGCAAGAAAGACTTGCCGTTAACTACATCCTTTGCTTTCCCCCTAGTTAACAAAACACTTATGTCTGCACTGGATGCTGTAAGAATTGAATCGATGTTATCTAGGATAATCTGTACGCATTAGCAAATGGTGTCCCGCTAGGTCAATACAGAAATTAATTGTGGGATTCTTGTCAAATTCGCATTGTTTCCTGGCGCAGTGGCAAGCCACTCAATTAGACACCTTTCAAGGCCTTTTGCTGGTCTAAACGTAGCTAATTGCTCTAGTTCTCCATGCGGATGATTCATCTCCCAGATGTCTCCGACCTCTCGGCAGCTCGGCTAATATCAATACACGCAGCGGACGGATATTCCTGTGAACAGGATATTTTTCCTCATGCCCGCCTCGCCTGTGACTAATCCCCGGCAAGGAAGGCCCCCTGCATCCAGCCCGCGACACGGCAGCGCCCTCACGTTAGCTGCCTTCCCACACACGCGGCCGCGGGCATGAATGGCGCCTCTTTGTGCGCGCCCTCCAGGTGCAGCGCTATTCACACTTGAGCCTGACAGCCGGGCATAACAGCGTTGATTTGCCGGGCTCCTCTCTCAAGTATTCTTTTCTTTTCCGACGCTTTCTCATCTGCCCGTGTATCAGTGGCAGGGCCGGCCAAATTGGAAATGAATGAAGCACAAAGACGGGCTGTAGTTTCCACAGTGACAGTCTCTGGGAAAACAGCGCGCTGTCGGCGTTTTTCTATGGAATCCTCAAAGGTCACTGGTAGCACTTGTAGCTGTGCGTCTCCAGAGGGAAAGACCAAAGCATCTGGTCCACTGGCGAGCAGCTTTCAAGGGGAAATCTTCACTAGTTGTTGCTCAAGAGCCAGTGGGGGGGCGGGAGAGGGGTGGAAAAAGAAATGGCCTTGAAAGCTCTTCTMTCTCTGCTGTGTATTCCTGGATTCCAGAGGAGAGGAATGAGGGAGAAGGAGCCAGCTTGGTAACTGTGACCCCTCGGGCAGGATGCAGCACTGTGCAAGCAAAACGTGTTTCCAGCCTTGGAGGGTGGCGGCGATGTGAAACCTGAGCRCGAGGTCGCGCAGCACCTCGGGCTGTATCGCGTATCAGCCGGGCTGCTGCAAGGAACACGTTCTCACCTGCCATGCACGGAGCCAGCCACCGGATGTCTGCATTGCTCCATGCCAATACTCCTGTAACGGCCTTTCCCTGAGAGCGGGAAACCAGGTCCCTGAAGGACGGCAAGGCACAAAATGGCAGGGCAGAGCTCAGCTCCTTCGAGCATCGCAGCCGCGCTTTCGGAGGCATCGACGTGCAGTGGCACTAACTGCAAGAGGACTCTCTTTGGCACAGCATGAGCTGCCCAGGAGACCTCACCTTGTGAGACAGTCGGCTCTCCGTGCGCCAGTGCCTTGTTAGCAAACCTGGATGCCAAACACGTACCATGTTAGTGACACAACGTGAAGAAAACACTTTGAAACACTAAGGTCCATCCTCCAGAACTGCAAGGCAGTAACTACTACGGCACAGTTCCCTGCTCTGTGTCTTTCCCTGCCTCCCTTGGATGGTAACACTACAGCATCACAAGCACTGTGAGGGAGAAGCACTGACCACCCTTGAGAAGGGGTTCTCACCCCAGGCTCTTGACATTGACATCCAACTGGAGAAGAAATAAGTAAAATAAAGTGAATTTCATTCATATATGTATTCATAAACATATACACAAAGAGAGTCACTAACAGCAGTAGTGGTAACACAGCAGTAGGCCGGGGCCAGCATCAAGCTGGAGAGCAGTACTGAAAATGCAGTGTGAAGAAACTGGACCTCTTCTTTCCTTGAAGTGTCTGTCACTTAATTTCTCTCAATTTCTTCTATGCTTTTTCTCTACTAATAATCCTTCCTCTGTGTTTTTCCTTGTTTACCCCTTYTCTTGTTCCTCTTCCTAGGATTTGCAATTCTAGATCACTCTTTTCATACTCCTCTTCATACTCCTTTTCATACTCCCTCCCACTGATGGGATCAGTGATGGGCACCGAGCCCCCAGAAATTCCTCCAGGAATCCTGACCGCTCTGTGACACAGGAGGAAGTTTCTTTCAGYTGGACACTCACGCTCATCAACACCTACCTCTGTGACAGCTCATGCGTCTCGGCACCATTGCCAGGGCTGTGCATTTTAAGCAAATTTGTCATCAAAAACTCTTCATATGGCAATAATCACGTACCTGTTTAAGTGCTTTCATATACTTTGGTCTGCACATGAAATAGCAGTGATCCAAGGCCCAGCCAAGTCGGTGGAAAGTTTCTTGGTGAATTCACCAGCCTTTGGATGAACTCCACATTGTGGGAGACTTGAGCTCTCACACCATTAAAAACCAGAACTTACTTAAGGTTTTATGCTGTTACTGACTCTTTTGTTATCTCCATTCCATTCATGAAAAAATAAAAAAAGTAGAAATAAAAATGGTAAAATCCCATCACATCTGTAGTATTTTCCATATTTTTCGGTGCAAGTTTTCATGATCGTTTTCTTAGTGCATGGAATCGATCAACTTTGACACTTTTCTACAGTGATTGGTCAAATCAAGTGTGTGGTAAAGTAACAAGCATGCCACTGCCTAGCACATGTGCTGTGGTCATTTCTAAGCCAGCTCAGGCCCTAGAGAAGTGGCTGCCATCCTAACGGCAGTGTCTGCTGATAGTCTAAAACTTTCTCTTGCACAAAGTCAGAAAAGTCTGATAATGCCAGTGACTGCTCTGCGGTGGCAGCCTGACAGGCTGATCCCATGCTATATTTTAAGCCTGGAAGCATACTTGCTATGCACAAAATCATGGTATTTAGGATCTTATATATTGCTGCACAGTCACCAAAAAACAAGTCAAAATAACAACTTCAGTGCAATTCTCCCTACCGTCAACTGGAAATATTTCTATTAGTAAAACTGATAGCACAGTAACTCCTCATTTTATTTTCAACATATTTCTTCAATTATTTCACTAGTTCTGGCTAATGACTCTGTTATTGTACTTGCTTACAGTATTTCACTGCCAGGCTTTCATGGATTTTCTCTCCTTTTGGTCTACAATTCAGATCAGACTTTCTGCATACTTTTTTTTATCAGAATAAATAATAGTTGAATCTTTTGTTTTGTCCTGTTTCTAAAGAATAAAGCTAACRAAAAGTAGGTCAAGCCAAACCCTATTTTCCCAAGCATTATTCTTGAAAAGTGTTAGCACCTTGTATCCCCATTCTTCTCCTAGCACTGCTGTGTTTACAAGCTTTCTAAGCATGCATTCACATGCCAATTATGCCAAATAGACTGACTAGCTCACACATCAGAGATGAATCCCAAATTTGAGCAAGTAGCTCTTTGGGGCATTTATTAAAAATAAATAAATAAATAAATAACACCCAGGCTCACAATTTTATATTTCTTTCTGGCTTCTTTCCAGACTACATCTTAAGCATTGAATATAATGCAGAATACATACACAGGAGTCTATTATTCTGCTGCTGCTGCTAGGGGAATTCAACGGCAGAGAAATAAATGCAATGCATGTAAGGGCACAACAGCCCCTTACAGCAATGCTTTGTAGTGGAAGGTGACAAGGAAGTGTTTTGTTAGGCCCACAATTGTAATCCCTGTTAAAACAGGCAATGCAACGGATCCCTCCTCGCCAAGGGCACCGGAGCTACGTCTGAGCTCACCACTGTGCACAGTTCAGCGCTTGCTTTTAGTTTGCTCACAATCAGCAAACTCGCTAACACAAGCAAATCCCCAGCTGTAACCACTGTGCAAACACAACCCTTTGCAGCACCGTGCAAGCACAGAGGGCCCTGCCCTCCTGCTGCAGCCGTGACCGAGACAGGGCTTCCTTGTGAGCACCCAGCTCTAGGCAGAGCAACACTCCCTCTCCCACTTGGAAGTACACGGCGAATGGGAAACAGGCTCAGGCAATAAGCACGTGGGCAGAGAGGTCTGTGGGCAGCATGAGCTCAGGGGGTTGTTTTTAGTTTTGGTATCATTGTTTTGCTTAGGAGGCGATTCCTTGTGTGAGAAAAGGCTCATCTTTCCATTGGGTAATTTTGGTTTTTGGAAGGCAGGATTTGGCAGACCGAGCCATTTTCCTGAGCCCGAGTCCGCTGTGGCTCTTAGGTCAACAGCTGACCTAAGTTACTTTGCAGAACAAGCRTGGCTTCGTAATCTGGAAAGGGACAGTAGCTGTCTGGACATCACCAGTCCAAGACCAGCTCAAGATCCACGCTCTGACAGCAGACTCCAGTGCAGGGCTATTAACCCTTCTGAGCATACAAAACCTATGTATGAGGTCTGCAGCTTGGAGATGCACCTGCACTTAGCTATAAGCCATCCAGTAAAGACATAAACACACAYCGTCTTTCACCTCTCCGTTTTCCCATGCCTTCCCTCTCCCCATCTCTGACATCTTATGTTAAAAAACAGCCAAAAGTCACAATAGTCCAAGAAAAAAAAAACATATTTCTTTAACTAGTGCTTGATGCAAAGCTTAAAGGCACAGAGCGATGCTAACACTCAAAATCAGGGTAACGCACAGAGGCCAGGCTGTGCTAACAGCCTTGGTGAAGCAATYGCTCCTCATGAACAGGGGGAACCTTGGAATCAAGGTCTATTCTTCCATATGGAATCATATATTCTACTAAATGGGACTGACACCCATCTACTGAACAACTTAAAGAACCCCTGGTCYCTGCAAATGGTCAGGGCTGACTTGGAGAATCTATATGTACTACTCTGAAGAGGAAGCTTATGGCTTGGTATTCACAATGGCCACAAGRAAGCTGGGGAAGCCTGACCTACAGATGAAATCCCTCATTTTTTAATAAARTAATAAATAAATGAAGTCATGCCCTCACTCTGTATAGGCTGAAAAAGGAGAGGAATGAAAAGAGCAAGTTAGAAAACTGCTACCCTGGCAGAAATTTCTAATGATACTTTCACTCCAGTGCTGTAGGAAYTGCCTGAGAATTTTGCCCAAAGCCTGAACCAAAAAAGTGTGATTGCAGAAGTAGGAAATGGGAGGCTTAAATACGAATCTGTAAACTCATTCCTCACAATATAAAAAGTCTGTATAACTAAGGAGTTGGCAGCAGGCGACAGGGCTTTTTAACTGTAGGTCACTGGTTTGAATCCAACGCTCTTGGTAATGACCACTGCCATCTGGCAGTTGCTTCATGGTTCATGGGAAGTGAGCTATTGTTGCCAGCCCAGATCATAGCGGACAGGTATGAACACCCCCAAAGCGACAGCCACCTACCCTAATTTCATCTTGGTTGGGCACTTGGATTGAAATGCTTTTACCAGTTCAGGATCCAGATGCACCAAGAAAAAGGCACCTGGAAGAAGCCTGCACCACTTCAGCCTGCTAAGCCTTCAGCACAACCACGTAAAGTTGGTCAGCTTCTCATTTGGCACAAGCTCCACACACTGGATCCACACATGAAAGACTCAAAAATAGAAATTTTGATCACTGCAAGAAAATGAAGGATCAAAATACTGCATTTTTTGACATGGCTAAAGAGATCAGCCTCTCAAAAGCAAAACTGCAGGAAAAATTAACATATAATTGATAGTAACATGGTTATTATCCAGCCTGGTTTGATATTTTCCTTATTCATGTCAATTGAGCCAGGCTATTTTTTTTTTCCATTCTGTAGTAATTTTTTCTTTTATGAAAGGTAATTACATTTCCACAAACGTCATGTCTACAGAGGGAGCGTGCCAGAAAGCTATTAGAATAGTACTTGTCTTGCTGCCGTGCCAGATACTGTATGCATTGATTTTTCTGAAGATCATGAGGTGTCTCATTTTGCCCAATTCTCCCAGCCTCAGTGAAGGCGCACGTGTAGATCTCAACACTGCCAGTTTCCAAAGGTGTCAGTTCATAAGATCACCACGWTTAGTTCACTTCCATTACAAGCAAGATGCAATTCACCTAACATTATTAGGTACCATCAGAAAATAGTATTAAAAGTATGAGAATAAGTATTTCCAAAGCGGATTACTCAGACCTGCTGCAGCCATCTGAAAGTTGGGGCTGCACAAATATTAGAACACATAGTAAGAGTTTCCCCATTCCTGGATTCCTGTGGAACAAATCTGGAAATTTGCCTTGSCTTTTTCATTACAATGTTTTCACTATCTTCTACCACCTGTCACATTAGTAAGCTACCAGAAATGAAAGACTAAGTCATCTTAGGGTAAACTTTGTTATTCTTTATTAATGCTCTATAAATCAGTCCTGTTATAAATCAAGGAATGTTCATTAATCAATTCTTAAAAAATATTTTATTTGGCTAAGAGTGTCAAATCGTGAAAGCAACAAAGAAAAAATTAAAACCATGTGCTACAAGCAAGTTCACGACTGCATGCTTACGTCAACAAAGACTCATAACTGCACAAACAATTACCATATATCATGTTCACTTTCATTAAATAAAACCATGCTGAAAACCAGTAGTACTCTCCTTATAAAACACACATGTTTTCTAATATATTTATGCGTGCAGGACAGCATTTTGCACTCAGCAGGCTGCAAACTTGGGTTGCATGTGTCAGTGCAGGCAGCACTTCTCCCTTTAGCTTTCCACATACAGGTACTAGGGGAGATGCTGGGCAAAAGCCCCATCTCTAGTAGTCAGAATGATGGAAAGATCTTATCGCTCCTTAAAAATACTGTCTCGCTGAGTGACTGGAGCAGATGACTAAAGATTAAGGATATCCAGACTTTATTCCTTAGACCATTACTATCTAGTTATTTAATCTTCTATATACCATTSAGAATGAAGTATTTAAACCTGCATGAGACTGGATCATCAATGAGTGTGAACGGATGTCCTCGCTGCTTAAAGAACATGCAGCCTGGCCTGTCTGTTTACCTGCAACCAGCTGGGCCCTAGCTTTCTGTAACTCTGTCTAAGATGGGGAGAAGTCAGCAATAAAAAGTTGTGCCAATAATATCACAMGAGTAAACACTCCTGGACAGTAAACAACTTTAAAAACAGCAAAATTGTCTATCAGTTCCCTGAGCAAAACAATACGGCCAGTGAGAGAGTGATTCAGCTAGTGCCCCTGCTTGTACAAGCTCCAGCACACTGGAAAAAAATATATATTTTTTGAAAAGAGAAATTGTCATTATCTGTTGCATACAGGTATATGACATACAGATACATCGTAAGCAGATGTGGCTCAGGAGCAAGAGCAACCGAAAAGCAGAGTCACTTCCCTAGATGACAGCAAACAACATGAACTACACAAGTTTAAAGCTCCAGCTTCATCCCCCTTTGCAGGTCAGTTTTCTTGTTTTTCCACATTTCCATATACTGATTTTTATATTACAATATTTCAGAGAGGCCCTAAGAGTATGCTCCAAACGAATTAGGCACCGTTAAAAAAGTGAATCCAACAAAATAAAACATATTATGAGAGTCTGCAGAGAGCTGGCAATTAAAGTAGAGGAGACAGGGAGGAGAAAAAAAAAAGTATAGCATACTCATTGTGCTGCAGGTGTATTAACAAATTTAGCTCTGCTTAACACAGCACATATGTTGGTCAGTGCCTCCCAAAAGGACACACACAAACAGATCTGCATTCAAAAAATTAAATAAAATAAAAGTTTACATAACAAAGTCCAACCAAGCGATCCACAAAATAGACACAGTGGATGTCAGTAGGTTTTTAAATGGCGTTTACCTGTAAAACTAAGCACCTAGAGGTGGGGGCACATGGGAAACCAGAAGTACTGCTATCCCTCGGGGAGCTAACCTGAGGTTACGGATGCAAAACGGGGATTTGAACCAGTGCAAGTGCAGAAGGACCTCGCAGCCACCTCTGCTGCTTCCTGTATGCAGAGAAATGTCCCAGGAGCAGCGGGACACTCATTCTGAGCCACTTTTAGCTTTCAACAGAGGCCCCTCTCTCTCTTTTGTGCTTGACTTGCATGAACTTGCATGATCAGGTCTCTAGCGAGAGTTTAGCACAAGTCCCGCACGTGTTCCAAGACAAAATAGCACTTTCAAGCCGCCAGGGTGAGAACAACAGCTAGCGAAGGTCAATGAGCACCACCAGTAAAATACCTGAAGTCACTTCAGCTCTCATTGTTAACACTTCTCTCTTTGCCTRTATAAGAACAGAGCAAGAGAACTTAGAGGGGAAGAAGAAGAAGAGTAAGAAGAGTACAGGCAGTATGATGCTGCCTTCCCAGCTTCCAGCCTTTCTTTACAGGCTTTGGGCAGAGCTGTGCCATGGCAAGGTGGGRCATGGTCCTCCACAGCACAATTCCTCACAGTGTTCCTCCTGCGGGACACACTCACCACAGTCAGGATTCTTGTCCCTTCCAAATCTCATGCTATTTGATTTTTTTCTTTTTTTTTTTTTTAATGAATATTATTTGTAGAGTCCAGTGACTCTGTCCGAATTACAGGGAAGAGCAAAAASCATTCCTGATTATTGCCAGGAGTAAGCCCCCACCACAAAGCTCAGAGGATGGAGGGAAACAAGGAAAAAAAAAGAACCCTCTCCAAATGATTACTTCTAAAACCACCTCCCGATTTGTCAGCCAGCCTTTCAGGGTTGCTGGGGCCTGATCCATGACACTGGAAAGCCCGAGGCRGATTCCATAAACCAGGCCAAGCTCCTTGCCAAAACAAAGGGCACGGATCCACGTGCGTGCTCCTGAGGTTTTGCAAGCTTCTCATCTCTAAGGTTTACACACTAATGGTTATCAAATGGGTGGCTGTTTATTTTATAAAGGAAAACCTACCCCGTGGAGCTGGTAGTTTAAGTACTTTAAATAAACATTATCTGCAAACTCTGAAATGGTGCATWTACGGGGGCTTTTATAATGGGCTCATTTACATTCAGATTTGTARGAAAAAAATAAATACAACACAGGATGATTTAAAACTTGTCACCGAGGCAGCATGATCTCTGCTCTCAGCACCTGATGCCTGTCATAGGTGCTAGCCTATCACATTGTCAGCACCAAAAACTGTTTGAATTCAATTCAGTGAAGTGAATTYGTTGCGACTCGCTGCACAAACTGCAGATTGTGCAAAGATCCCTCTGCACCTGCAGCCCGAGCTCAGCGCCGCGCTCGCTCAGGAGGGAAGGCCCTCGACGTGCACTGAAAGCAAATGCTCCCCTCCGCCCGTCCCGCTGCACAGAGCGCCCCGTCGCTGATGAGCTGCATTGATTCTGTGAAGTGTTCCATGAAATACGCCCTCGGAGAGGCGGAAAAACACCCGCCAAGGGGACAACCACTGTGAAACCTACAGACCAGCCTTTGTGCACAMGCAGCCAAACCTCCTCTTTGCCCTTCCCTCCGACCGGCAGCCTGGGCCGTGAGCACACGCGGCAAGGTGGAGGGAGGCTGGGGCTGCCCAACAGAAGCAACGGGTSCTCTCATCCCTTTGCCTGCTGGCAAAACCTGCCTGTACGCTGAAACTGAAGAGCCAAAGTCGCTCCTTCAAGTCCGGTGGAGCTTCTTTCCCCATCAGGAAATCTGCTGCCGGACTTTTTTTTTTTTTTTTGGTACTTCCCCTTTCTGCTTTTCCACAATTTTTTTTCTAAATTGACTAAAGAGAAGCTAAAGGAAAAAAAATATGTAAAATTTCACAATAAAATGAGAAAAAGTCAAAAAAAAAMCCCAAACAAACAAAAAAAGGAAGTCTCCATGCAATGTTAATGAACAGCCTATGTATAAGCAGCCTTCAAACAGTTTGACCTTTTTAGCTGTCTCCGCTTCCTCATTCACAGAGCTGCCAATCTCTGCATATTTCTGCGTGCACTTCAAGCACCTCCTTTGCCTAGAGATGTTGAACTTGACTTTCTTTCCCTCCTGCGGACAACTGGACTTAGGGGAAAACGCCTCTTTTCCTTGGACATGTTGATCACTGCTTTCCCCCACATCACAAAGCTCATATGGGAAATTTTTCCCTGAATTATTTTGTTTGCCCAAACTGGGTGGGGGAAAAAAAAATCTATTTTAATATTTTTAATTAATATTTTAAAGGATTGGATTTCTTGGAAATTTTGCAATGAAGAGCATGATAAAAACTGCAAATTACACTGAAAAAACAACAGCTCCACAGGTTGGTCAATGTCTCTCTTCTGGAGGAAGGGAGAGGACTTTTCCTGCAGAACTGAGGACTTGGGGTCAGACGTGASCTAGTGGTCAGTCTACGGGATAAGCCAGCCCTGTTGTGCTATGGATATCTGGCTCACACAAGGTCCTGAGGCTTGGACTAAAAGCCCTAACCTGATGGTTTCTCTTAGGAGCTTTTGTTACAGTGGGGGAATTCTTCACTTTGAATATGTTGAGCAATTAAAATCAATCCATGACTTTCATTAGCAATTTTTTTTCCTAGAAATCTCTGTTCTTTGCCCACTCAGAATTTCTAAATTGAGAATTGTCCTGTGTATATAGTTGCTCCCATTCCTTTAGCCAACTTAAAACCGCTTCCTCACTGAATAACTAGATGAAATCTAGTGGAGACAGTCACTAATTTACTCCTCTGATCCTACCTGAAGAGAGCCTCAATCACAAGCTACATCTCTACTCCAGAATAAAAAACAAACAAAACAAAAAGGTGCTTTCAACCCAGGAGCAAAGAGGCCCACGCAGTGGTCACTGAGCAGGCACCAACTCACTGCAGTGAATAGTAACCATCCTAGCAACTTCAACAAGAGCAAAACTACTCCCCTCCTGTGCTTTTCTGCCATCAGATGTGCGCATATGACAGAGAGAAACAAAAGATTCAGCCTGGACCTTGTAGTCAATGGACCTACTCTGAATCTAGCTTTTCCTTAAGGCTAGAAAACATCACCATGTCAAGGGCCTGAAGCTACTCATGCCTGGAGGCAGGAAGGMAGGTCCCACCAGGGCCTGTTCCCCCAGGCCAAGGGGGCAGTTCTCAGCTCTCATTGTGCATCTGGGCAGGACTGGCCCCCATGGAGCTCCCTTGATGTTCCTGGTGCAGGGTTGGGCCTGTTCATAGATTAACCATCTTTATGCTTAATATAAAATTCCATTATTATGCTTTTTTTATTACTGTTTTGCCTCCATGGCTCCTGAAGATTTTCTGCACACTTTCCTTTGCCACTAACGAATGTGCTTTTGGAAGGAGACTGCAGATACAGTTAGGACATAACGAACCATAAGAGGTAAATGAGAGGTAGTGGCAAGGAGAATGGAAGAAAGGGAATTCAAGCATTCCAGCACCCAAGCCAAAAACTCATTGAATTCAGCAGACTTTAGATAAAAACTTGTGGCAAGCTTAGCCATAATACAAGGTAAAGGGGAAGGACTGGTCCTTTTCTTTTGTCTTTGTGTTAAAAGGAAAGYGGACACAGGAAAAATGAGTAAGAGCAACTGGATGTATATTGAACAGTCCTTGAAAGAGCTTCAAGGAATGCAGTGATGATGGAAAGAAGAAAAACAGCATTGGCTGAGCAAGGGGGAATCAGTACCTATGAAAATGGGATGAAAGAGGTTTCCTGTGGTAGCTAAGCTCCATGCTGGAATAGTCGGCCGGAGACACTGCTGGTGCTCCTGCAGGATGCTCCGCAAACTCCCSGACCACCACGTGCTCGGCAGCGTTGGGGACACAGAGATGAACTTCATCCCAACTCAAATCCAAAGCAGGAAGGGACTGGTCTCTTTTTAACCTTTTATCTATAAGGAAAGATAATGAATTTGTATTCCCCTGCTAGCCTTTCCAGATAGCAGTTCTAGAAAACAAACACTAACATTATTGTCCATGGGGGGGAAAAAAAAAAGAAAAAAAGAAGAAAAATCCACTTGGAAAGACTTTAAAAAGCAGCTTCAAACACCCAGGTTAGAGGTGCTTAGCATGTTGCATTTTGACACAAAAAAAAAAAAATCATGTTAACATTGAAAAAAATTGAGAGTTTTGGAAGTTTTTCAATAAAATGCACCTAACCTTAAAAGGGAAAATTGMCGCAGACTGCATTGCAAAGGAAAATAAGTCTTTCCCTATTATAAGAAGCACTTAGTTCAGGCAGAGAAGTCCCGCAGAAGGGAAGGGAGTTCCCCTGACCTGCTGCATCGTGCAAACCACTAGGACCTGCCCCATTCGCTTTCCACCTGCATCCTCCACCCAGGACTTGCTTCCTCTTTCACACCTGCCTTTCAGATATGGAAATAGTAAAGGAGAAATGAGACACTGCTATTGTTTTCTAAACTACACCGCCTTCTTGTGGATTTACTGTCAAGATTTACTTTTTGGCAAGGATAACGAGAAAGGCCAAACTGGAACACAGCCGCAGGTGTGCAGCAACAACCCACTCTGCTCCTTTGTGTGGAGATGAATGAAAACATGAGTGTGTCTAGCCCTGCCTAACAATCTAGAGGCTCTTTTATCTCCCCTTGAGGGGTGCTGGAGGGGAGCTGCTCAGCTGTTGCTCTGTTGCATACATTTGGTCTTGCTGACTTCACGCCAGGAAGCTTGATGCTGAGTGCAAAACCTAGTGTTTGCTTTTTTAGTGTGCGTGCATTGTTGCAGATGGTGGTGGAAAAGCACGTGAGTACAAACTGATCTGAAATCAAAGTCCAGTCAGCACTAGAATGTGACTCGAATAAGGTTTTGATGTTTTCATTACTGGAAGAATTCAGCAAAGGCGCCAAGAGAGAGGGGGGCACGCACTGCAATCCGAGCAGTACGAGTGCTGCGAGGTGTGCACAGGGATCCCGGCCCTTTCATCACAGCAGCCGTCACCAATTCAGGATCTACATCGTTTCATACCATTCCTATAAGCTCACAGCTCACTCCTGCCTTAGAGACCCCGTTCCTGAGCGGAGCAGAATCCGCACTCGGCATTCAGGATATGCTTGTTACTTTGTGGAGGGAGGACCTAGAGCCCATCAGAGGGTGGGAATGGGCCAAACTGCCCACACGGCCGGACAGCACTGGGGAGGAATGCCTGGGCTAAGAAAACCTCCTGGTCTCATGTGATTCATTATGTATTTACCTTCTACTGTTTCCCCTCAACATCACCACTACACAAAGGCTTTGAAACAACCGGGCTCCCATCAGTTCCCATTTCAGTACCTAAGCCGTTCACCACACATGTACCACGCTCTAGCTCTCGCTGAAAGAACTAAGTGCTCTTCCACCACGTTCTCAAGTCCACGAATGAGACTGAGAGCCTCTGAGAATCCAGGCTAGTTCATTTACACGCCTCAACAAGAACGCCACGAGTTGGAAAGCGCCGCTGTCTCTGTGCATGCTGCAAGGGCTTGACACACAGACCCATCGTGACTGAGGACACAACCATAGTGCCAGTGCATGCATCTCCGGGCTGGTTCTGCCGGTGCTCACAGCACAAACTCTGGTAAGGGCACTGAACTCATTTTTTGGCATGGCCAGCAGCCCCTGAGGTGCACAGGGGTGTTTCTATATCGCCCTTGAGCTGCTAAATATTCATGGTTGCTCAACTCATGGACCAACAGTTCGGACAACATCACGGTGTTGTCTTTAACCAGCTAAGCAATTAAACTTACCGCTTTAGAAAGCATGTAGCTCCTATCCAGATATAGTTCAGTTATCTTTTGATGATCTGAAACTCCAAATCACTTGGAAAACCTTACACCAGAAACTTGACTTCAGGCCCCAACTCTGGAACATCTTAGCCTTAAATCTAAGTTACACCTTGGGATTATTCCAAGTAGCTCTACTTAAAGATCCCTCTATAAAAGCTAACCTGCAAGCATAAAGAGAGTAGCTTCACTTCAGTTTTACTGCAGTGACTTCAATGCAACTACTAGTAGTTGTATGCAAAATATACACAAAGTACATCTGTAATACATAAATACATCGCTTCATACATAAATAAAACACATCACAGTCACACACTGTGTGATGCTTTTACTTCAAGGTCTAAAATCATGACAATTTTGTATTAGAAACGTGCTTCTAAGTTTTCAGAACTCACTACTGTGGTCTAGGCACAAATTTTGTTTCCTAGTTATTTAAAAAGTCTTTGCTTAGTATTAATGCCCTCACAAACTACCACATGGGGTTTTTTGGTTGAAAAACAGGTACAAACTTGCAATTTGTGCAAGGTCACAGAAGATTATATTAATAGTAAAAATTTATTTCACAGCTACCATCTGCTGCAGATTATTTACAAATAAGTTGGCTCTTTGAAAAATAACAATTTTCGAGTTTGTTTACAAAGTTGCCGCATGTTGTTTCCACTATGTTATTAAGAGCACATGGAGCCAAGCTTCCAAACGGCAGCATTAAAAATAGACTAGGGTTCATGGTGGATGAAATTCAAGTTTTGGTTTTGCTAAGCATCCAGAAGCTAGCATTAGCCAAACTTCTTTGGTCAGCCAAGGATTTATTCTAGGGCATTTATTATGGAAAGCTAGAGTAAGAGAAACCTAAGCAGGAGCAATAGTCTTCAGGCTAAATTTGACTATCACCTGAAGTGGCACGGGCTGCCTAGATTCAACATACATTACACCTTATAGGCCTAACAGGAAACCACAGGTAGCATTTACTGGAGCTGGAATGGAGCATGGCACATCCAGGACCACAAACACATCAAGGTCCCTGGAGGACCTGATCTTTGAAGGAGCTCCAGGCCCCATAGACTGCAGTCAGGATTTTGACAGCCTTTATTCACTGCTGCCTGCAGCACGTGAAAGTATTGGGTAAGCAGCTGGTTGCTGATCCTTGCTTTGCTGGCTCATCTCACCATATATGAGCCTTCTGGCTCTTTGGTTTTCCCTTTATTCATTGCATAACTCAAACTAAAACTATGTGCGAGCTGTTCGATGGTCAGGCTATAGGAGAACCCCTATCAAATCCATCAAAAATTGCAGATTAGGAGAGGGTATCATAAAAAGACAAAGCTCCAACAATGCAATAGCTGTCAACATCTGGACTCTGTGGTTATTCCATAAGGAAGGATATTGCAACTGGAAAACCTTATCCGGGCCTGAGTGGGTGACCACCGCACAATCACATGGGCAGAACTCTCAAACTGTGATTTTTTATTTGATTTATAAACAGACAGCATAGGTCAGATGTGCAAATATTGACTTTGAATGTGGGTAAAAAATTGCTTAACCCAAACCTCTGCGTGTGTGTGACTTCTCGAGAAGAATCTAACTACCTGTCTGCACATCTGCAAGAAACGTGTGAGTTTAGCCTGGAATCACAAATCTGTGTTCATAAACTGGGCTCTAAGATGTACTGAAGCAGTTTTCTACCTTTTTAGGACTCAGACTAACATGTAATCCTGCCAGGCTTCTGCAGACCTTGTAATAGTTGGACCTGCTTTTGTCACATCCAGGAAAGATTACTGCAATTCTTTCTCAGGTTTTATTATTTTTACAGAAATTTCAGATCACCCAAAGTAAAGTTGAAGACCTTGCCGTGAGCTGAATATCTGGCACTTTAAAGAACAAGACAGCTTTACCTATTCCAAAATCAACATACTGATTCCAGTCTTAGCCAAATCCTGTTCTGAAGTGGCTTATCAAAAGGGAAAAAAAAAATCATAATATTCTTCCCTCGTTATTCTGTATACTGACATGAGGTGTAGGAGGCAAGTCTAGCACCAATACCTACACTAAAGCTTACTGAGTTCTTCTATACCTGGCTTAGCCTCTTCTCCCGTGGTTTTTCTGCACCTTGTATCTATTGCACAACACGCATCCCTGCAAATCTTGCAGTCTCCACCCAACCTCCAGGTTTCCTTCTTACTGTTGAAGATCCTGCTTTTCGACAGCTTGGCCAAACCCCCATCGACTTGCGTGCTGCAAGTGGTGCAAGGCAGCATTGCTCAAGGGGCACATTTACACCTGCTCAACTTGAGGCCAACTGTGAGCAGGAAGAACAGAACAGACCCAGGCTTTGCGTTACGAGTTCTAGAAAGCGTTCACTTTTCAAAAGGAATGGTAACTTTATTCCCCCAGAGATAGACTGGCCTGCTCATGAGATCCCAGGTCATTTAATACGGTGGGAATAAGGACAAATATCTTTACCTTCGCTTGCTCTTATGTCTGACCACCATTATACGAATGTCCCCATCATTTCCAGGTCCCACAGAACAAAATCAAAGAAGAGGGCAAGCTAAAGCTCTGTTTACGAGGAGTTTAAATTTGTTATAAAAGCTGGTTCTGTCCACCTGGCATCATTTAAGCACACAAATGAATACTCCTCATTGAAAAATCATGGCCTTGTGTCTCTGCTCAGCTATAATGGATTTACACTGTTATAGCTTGTACAGGCCCACAAGATGTTTATGCTTTCCAAATAAGCAGAAGTAGTTTTTCTTTCAGCAAAAATCAATCTGTTTCACCCTAATGATGGATATTCCTACTGAAAGGATTCTTCGTTCTACTTGGTTAACCTTAGTATTAGTCAATAACGAGTTTTTGAATATTTAGCCAGTCTTTTGGGAAAAACAATATTATATATGTTTTGCCAAGGTCAAAAATAAAGGTAAATAAAAATATCAGATCAGCTGGCATGAATTACAATAGCCCCATCAACATCAGCTGCCTAAACTACATGTCTCGCAGTAGAGCATAAAATTAAGCAAACTACAACAGTGTTTACAAGGCCTAACTGGAATTGCACATTTTTTCCCCAGGGAGCCTCCTGTCACACTCTCTCTCAGGATTGTGAGGAATTTTATAGCCTCCACACAGGTACAGGTAATAAGACTGCTYGCATCGTCTCTGCAGAGCTCGAGCTCCCGTGACCTGGGGGAAGCAAGCATCTCAAAAGTTGACTGCAGCCCCAATAAAGGACATGGCAGATGAGTTTTTATCGTTGCCAACGCTATACTCTTGCTCAGATACAACCAAATGCCTGCTGGACTGCAGACGTGAACTCATTAGACTAAAGGGAAACGAGACATTGATTTTGTCAAGTCTACTGTGAATAGAGCATCGGTGTTTTATGACAACTTTTCCCTTCAGCCTTATGGGAGGCAAGATCAGGATATGTAGCATGCAGCCATTAGATCCTGAAACAAGACTATATCACTCGCACCCTCCACAAAAACGGCTCAGAAGCTGACAACAGGATGGGCTGCACGGATGGTCACAGAAGATATGGAACGCTGAAATATCCAGAGAAAAGCCCGAGTTGGGAGAGAGCGCTCAGGGACGTCAATACGGGCAGGTGTCTTGTGTGGATGCGACGCTGGCCAGATGTGGACAAGGGAAGCAGCAGCCCCTCACAGAGCTCATGTGGGACAGGCTATCACAGAAAATGCCAATGTTGCAGGCCTGCCACAGCTTCTACCAAAGATGGAACTCCCAGTCAAAGGCTCTTTTTCCAGAAAAGTTTATGATTTAAAAACTGTTCCTTTTTCTGCACTGGAATAAATCCACAGAAATTTCAAACTTGGATGGAAAAGGAAAAAGCCCCCTACCCGCTGCAACCCACTTCAATAGCTGGCTTGCTTATTTACATGCAGACGTCTCTTTAGGTGGCAGTAACTAAACATGCAACTGGTCCAACTGATCTGAGAAGGAATAAAATCCTGGGCAGTGAACCCGGGCTACAGCCTAGTTTTTGTAGTGCCACAAGGCAAATGAACACCCAGGTCTTTCATTGATAGCGTTTGCTCATGAACTGGCCACAGTGTTTGGAGGAATTAATGCCAGAATTCATAATCTGTACTGAAGAGATTAACACCACTGAACAGATTTGGTTCRTCTCTAAGATTAGGCATCTGAGATACTCAGCTGTGGAATGGGAATTACTATCATAGAACTTGTGAGCTGCCTAACCAAAGAAAAAGGTCATTGAATCTCAAAGGAATGTGGCAGAGAGCAAGTAATACATAAAAATATTTTAAAAGTAGAAAAGAAAAACATAATKGAAGACAAAACTTTTATATTTCTTGTGCAAAATATAAAAATGGAATTATATCTAGTATAAAATGAAAAAGATACTTAAAGTAGCAGGTGTTAAATGTTAAATTAAGTTTTCTCTAAATAACATGATCAATACTGCTTTGGTATTTTGTTCATTCTTTTACTTTTATCCCTCCTAAAAAAAGATTTTGTTCTGTCATTTGCTTTCCTTTTTCTAATTTTTCTGGTTTCTTGCTCTTTTCCAATCCACTTTAAAAAAAAAGCAGGAAGAAAGATTTGCAGGCAGGAAAAAGACTTAAAGCCATACAGTTGGAGGCATAACGAAAGCAAAGCAGAAAATATTCACTTTTTAGATGGCAATTAAAAAAGAAATTCTCTTTTTTTAAAAAAAAAACCTTCAATTTAGGGAATTAAAAAAAAAAGGTAATTTTTAAAAGCACAGGCTGTACCAAAACAGMCATCTTTGCACCTTTCTAAAAATGAGGTCACCACTTTACCCACTCTCCCTTTAACATCTTTCCATTACAGAAACGCTAATTTTCAGGGACTGCAGGACTGCCAGTCATTCACCCAGCCGAGATCTCACTGAAGGATTGTGTTGATAGAAATTTGGCCGCTCTTAGGATGAAGTTTTAGGGGGGCAAATACCCACCTGGAGTAAAGGGATTTATCAGCGCTGCAGAACTTGGCTGATCTCAACCAGCTGATGATGGTGCCCTTTGTGATTCAAACTGGTGCTATAACTCAGCCCCGTCGGTTCATGCCCCAGCTTGCTCTGGCACCCCATAAACTTGAGCATTTCAAAGGAGCAGCGCGCAATGACCCTACCAGGTTGTCTACTGTCTCTGATTACCCTGTACTAATCCACAGCTGTTCCTCATCACAAAAATAAAGAAACCAACCTCGCGAATCGCAACCTGAAAGCCCAACAGATTCGTTACTTTGTGCCTTGCATATCTGAATGCTGATTTGCCTATCTCAAAGCCAGGGCTAATTACAAAGTCATTAACCTCTCGCTGAACTTCATTCAAATTACAACCTGCTTCTTCCATCTGCTGAGGTGCAAAGGCATGAGGAACACGGGCTGTAGGAGGGTGTGTGTTCAGCACAAGCAACATCAGCACTGACACGTAGGCCAACACTGTTGTCCAAGTTTTTCCTAAGCTGAATAATTTTGTCTCTATAAAGCCACATGCAAAAGGATCAGCTGATGATCCCTTATGTGCCAGTACCTGGCAGAAGAAAAAACATGGCTCTAGTTTCAACATGTACCCTTAGCAGATAAGCACACAATGCAGAATTGAAGCTAAAAATGTGAAAATTGTGAAGGAAACACCACAACTTTCTACACAGRAACATTTACCAACCTTTTTGGGCCTTTGAATCAAACCAGGATGGGTCTGGAAGACATGCTGTAATTCAGGCCAAGCTCTGGAGCTCCAACAGGTCACGGTGCAGTGGGGAAGGAGAAGCTCCTTCCCTGAGGGCACTTACTGTGCAAGTGCAAGGTCACTGCCCCAACAGGCAGCCAGAGCTCCTCCTCCTGGCCTCCTTTGCTCACCCACAACCACAGATAGAGGGCACAACACACARGCCCAATTAACTAATTAATTAATTAATTGCTAGGAAATGACACTCACTATGGTACTTGTAACTCCTCCTGCAAGAGTCTAATTTCTTACAAGCACAGGGCATCCGATGGCAATGTTAACAGAGACCTACCTGAAGGAGGATGTCTTTCCTACCCTTCAAGTTCCAAACAAATGCAAGTGCAAAATCTTTTAACAGCTAAAGACTATGTAGAGCTCAAGCCAGGTTTTGCACAAGCTGAGTTTTGCACATGATGAGGGAGTAAGTTAGTGTCAAAGCCTAGACCTATTCTAGGACTTTGCCAGAGTTACTGGCTTGTCTTTAYGGCAGTCTGATACTGCTTTGACACTAGCCAATATAAAAGCTTAAAGGATCATGTCTTCCCTTGTACAATTCAATTGCATTGATATTTCTTTCAAAACTACAATATATTTTTTTTTTATACCAGTTCAGTTTTATTTTCAGACGGCGCATTAGACACCTGGATAACTTACTGCATTTTACCAAATCAGAAAACTATACAAGCATAAAAGCTTTTCTGCTTGGTTAAAAATAGCTCTGCCTGTAAAGCAACTGGGGGATAAGTGGGAAGATGGAGAGCATATAGCTGCTTTATTTGCACAAATGCAGACTGTCTTGTTGGCTGTCTTGCAGCATGACTCAGGGAGAAAGAAATAAACCCAGTAGGTAACAGGTACTATATATGTTATATTTAAGGAGAGTCACRTTCAGGAGAAAAGTAAAATGGATTTGGACAAGCTGAAGAAAGGTGTAGCAAGTATCCTGCCCCATGTAAAACGCAATTAGAAAGAGGGGTAACAATAAAACTTTGCAGAACACAGACGTGGGTAGTTGGCCCCAGGGACGTACAATTAATCAGCTGCAGCGCATGCAACGAAYAGGGCAACAACTGAACCCCGTGCCTAAAAACAGCCCCTCCTGCTCTCCTGGTCCAACAGTGTTAGTTGGTGGGAGTTTCAAGGTTATTTCTAAGAAGAATATTTCTCCCATCACATCAAATCAGATGGTTTGGTGCTGCCTAAAGAACCACTTTCCAAAGAGATGAAATGCAGCCTGCCAGGAGAAGTACCTGGATGTGCTCGAACGCAGCACGGGGCTCCTGGGCGCTACTGGCAGGGCTGCTGGCTGACGTCACAGCCCGCCAACCCGAAAGCCTCGCTCTGGCCCCAAATTCCTGAGCTATTCCCGAAGCGGAGAGCGTACGCTGCACCTCTGCTCCTCCTCCACAACGCCCCGCGGAYGCGCAGCAAAGCGCCGAGGACACAGGACGGCACCGTGCGGCCGCTCTTCCCTTCGGGACGGCTCTCCAGCTGGGCACGGACCTGGCACTGACGTCAGCTAAGCGCTCTCCAAGGCTTAATTAAACACGGCAGCACCCTCACCCATACGAGCAACGGCAGCCCAAGGGCACCCATTCCTTTCAGCTGCTACAATAATGCACACACTCGTGTGCGGTTTTGCTTGGGAAGGGAAAAGGAAAGAGGAGGAAATCACCATGAAATAATAAAGCTCTGTAATTGGGTTTTCCTAGATGGAATGAAAATGCAAAATTTCCTGTTTATTTTTGTAAATGAATGAACAGGAAAAAGTTTCCCTGGCTAGCCTGTCATATGCTGAACTTTGGAAAACCTTTGAAGAGAACASTGACAATTTGTATTTCAATTTTTGAAAGGGGGAGAGGCAGAATAAGGGGGCAGAGTTAATGATTTCTCCAAATCTTTCGCAAAATGGTTTCTTTGTGTGTTTTTTTCCCTTAGTTCTAAAACGTTTCTTTTTAAACCTCCCCTTTCATTTCTTAAGGGTTGTTCCAAAAAAATTTTTAAAAAAAAGAAAAGAAAAAAGAAAAAAAAAGATTTATCAAGAGCTGCTGATTGTGGAGTCTGGCAGATCAGTAAGCCAATTCAGTAATGAATTCTGATCTTTGTCCAGTGTGTGACCACATATATGGATGTAAATTCATATATAGGAACATTAGCTCAAAAGTTGAATGTACAAAAGTTGAATGAAAGTCCACGCTCCTAGCCTGATGCTGCACCTACCATAKCCTATAAAACACTAGATTATATAAGCAGAAGACCATATGACTCGCAAGACCTAYGGATCTCCCGCAGTTATGAATATAAAGTCTCCTGGAGTCTTTAGGGAGACTCTTGYCCCTCTTCCTTGGGGTGTTTGCTTTGGGCCTAGGGCAGCACAGCCAGCCTGCCCTTGCTCTGCCATCCTCAGCAGAGCTCTGCCCTCAGCAAAGCCTCCAGCACCGAACCAGGCAGGCTAGAACGGAGACTGTCTGTGGGTCAGCCACTGCTCGCTGCCCGCCATCACATGCAGCTCTTCATCCTATAGCTGTGCTGCACATCTAAGCAACCTTAATGCAACAGGCAAGGCGAAACTTAGACGAGCAAATCCACATCAGCGCTTAGGAGTTAATGAGTATCCTGACGGAAACCGTGCAAGACCTTCTTCAGTCGTATGTCACTCCTCAGTGCACCATAGAGTCTCTCTGGCAACAGAGGCAAAATGCAGAATGCAGCATTTCTTCCGCACCAGCTATAACTCAGGCTGCAGAAATAGTGGACTTTTCCAGTTGGCGATCAGTAAAAAAATATCCCCACTTGGTTGTGGCAAATGCAAACTTCAGGATTTACAGAAAAAAAGAATAAAAAATGTTTCCAATTAGCTCAAAAAGCTGGCTTCCAAATATCTGTCTGCCTTAAACCTTCTATATCATAAACCTTCAGGTTTGCATTTGGCAAAACCAAGTTTTTCATTTTTTTTCTTCCTCCCTTGCTCTTTAGTTTGGCTTCTGTTTAAGTTCAAAATATGATATCAGAATTAAATGGCCAAATATTGTAGTCAGGTAACATCTAAATTATATATTCCCAGATTCTGATATAGCGCTGAAGGAAAGACTCAAATCTCCATGCAAACAGTTTCTTTAGCCAAAACTATTTGCCCCTTTGACCCAATCTCTTAGGGAATGTTTCTATTTCAGAAAATCTGCTATTCCTTTTTGTAAAACMCTTTCACGTACCAAAAATCTTCAGAAGGCTTAAACTCAGGTTACAACACCAGGCTCAGCAGAGATTGCTGAGAGCACAGCAGTGGCTGAGACCACGTAAGACCGTGCGGTGAGCACTGGTGGAGGCCAGCGCGTTAGTACCAGGGCTCTTCTTCTCCCACTGCTCTTTGGCAACCCTTTCCTTYCCTTTCCATCCCAGGAAACCTGGGTGCTCAGCCTACTAAAGGGCCCTCATCAGCTGCCAACCTGGGAGATCCTATGACACGAACCCCACCAAATTCATTAGTCCATGTCATTATTCATTTCTCTNAAATTCATTAGTACATGTCATTATTCAATTCCCTCTTATCCAGCATTGTGTGCACCTTTATCAAAAAAAAAAAAAAAAAAAAAAGAAAAGACTATCCAAACAAGAAGAACAAATAGGGAAGCCCATTCCTGGATAGGTACAGGCAGGGAGCCCCTCAGGGGCCCACGTCAAGAGTGCACGGTTGCTGACCACTCTACCTACTGTTGCAAGGAAATAGTTCAGTATGTCCCAGCACAYGCATCCCTTATCTCCTGGAATAAAGCTGCCATAAAGTCAGGATGTTTAACCCACGTTTAACTGTCAGGAAAGATTTGGAAGTACTTTCTGGAATCGGCATCAGTCAAAAGACTTGGGCTGGGCACGCACAGATGGAGAAACTTGGAAGACCCTGAAAGACTCAAGAAGCGATGGCAGCATTGATCAGTGTTCAGCTTTTATCTCATTTTAACTGAGACTTTGTTCTTTTGCCGTAGTTTTATGGGTGGAAAGAGCTGGGAGTACAATGGAAAACTGACATCTAGCATGCATTCCTCTGCTCAAGTCGAGGCATCTACAAGCTGTTTGTCTCAGCTGCCCCTATAATCACAGCAGAGCAATATACGCTTTTAAGCCACATTTCATCTCATACAAAGACTGGTTCATACACACAAAGACAAGACTGGTAAGAGGATATATGCCTAATTAGCACTTATAACCCTGTAATGATGATAAAGACAGCCCCTAAGACTTTATCAGCTGAAGATATCTATAGATATCTGCCTTGAAAATGGCATTCATGAATAATGACGCCCCAAAGCCAGCACTGATTGCACATGTGATAATTTACATATAGGAATTACACACAGAATATTATATCTAAAACAAATATGCAGGAGGATCTTTAGATAGAAACAGAAGACCGACCCAACAGAAGGTCGCCTCAAGCAAAAACCTGGGTGAAAATCTGGCCCTCAAAGCAGCAAAGTGCCAATAGTAGAAGTAGTTTTTTTTTTAAAAAAAAAGGCATTTGGACACAATCAAAAGGGATTTTTTTTTTCCCCACTTATTCATAAATACCAGAGCCACATATACAGTTTAACCAGTACCTTGACATTCCTAAAGGATTTAGGCTGAGAATTTGCTGTGTCCATGGAAACACCAGGAAAAAGGATCTCAAAGGAGATTTCTACTTTCTACCAGTTTCTTTATTGCATYGCCCCTCAAAGCTGTTGAGTTTGCTGTTGAGTTTGCCTGTGAACAAGGACCTGCACTTAATCTCACCTGTCAGCCGAGGCCTGCAAACAGCCTCTCTCCATTATCATTCTCCAACCACATCTTAGAGTCTCATGTGGAGACAATAAATATTCCTGGATTAACATTCGAGAGAGAGGTGGGTTGAAGGGAAGCGTGAACACCTTAACCTGAGACTGGCTTGACATAGTCCATGCCTGAGATGGCTTTGTTAGAACAGTCAACAGGGCGTTTGGAAGATGAATAATGGAAGAAACAGCTTCTTTAGCATAATCCATGGGCAGCATGTGGTGCAACTTTCCCCATTCTCCCCTCCCCAACAAGAATTCTTCTTATCAAGCTGGTTTGGTGTTAAGTGTGCATATCTAAGAAGCATTTCTCTCCAAAATTTGGATTCGARCACACATCAAAAATAACAGTTCATCCGTCACGGTTGGGAAGCATGTATGACATGAAAATATTTGCTTTGCTCTGGTTTTGTGTTTGGTTTGCTGACCGCTTATATCAAAAAGCTAGAACAGCTTTTTCATCTTGGTGTAGTTTAGAAACATTTATAGGACAGATGGTCTAAATTTGTGGGTTTTATAAACTTAATGAGAATGTAAAAAAAAAAAAAAAGAAAAAGAAAAAAAAAAAAAGCAGCCATATGGGTACAATATTGTCTGGGGCTTCTATGAGCTGGCCAAAAAGTAGCCCACTGCAGTGGAGCAACGATTTGCCCTGGGAACTCACTCAAACGTTTAGAAATGACTGAGAGAAGGGGACTGCCACGGGCATTTCCACCTCAGTGGCAGCTTCACTTGCACTGTGTGGTATGGAGAAAAACATATATTTATTCTTCCCAGCAAGCAATTGTTTCTTTAAACTTTGCTTTTACATAGCTGTTAAATGAGTTGGCTGCAGTAGCTCACCAAAAGCATAAATACTCTTCCTGTTGCTGGCCTAGAGACATGCTACTGGGGCTTCTTTCTGGGCCCCATAAGGATGTTTTGCCAGTGGTTTCTCCAAGACAACTTTTATTTCAGTCCTTGGTGTGTCTTTCTGTAGGCAGCAGCCCCCGAACTGAGCGATGGGCTGGAGGTCAGGCCTCCAGGCCCTCCCTGATCCTCTTCTAASCAGCAGGCTCTCGACCCACAGGGCTCCTGTTTCCCCCAAAAGACCCGTCCCAGCATTTCTTCCCACATCTCAACCAAGCTCCGCAAGGAAGGATGAGAGTCGTGTGGCCTCACGCAGCAGGGAGCCCAGAGGAGCCGGCGGGTCTGGTGACACCCTCCATGCTGGAGGATCCAGGATCTTTCCTCATATGGAGAACCACTTCTTTCCCTTTGATACAAACCCAGTACCYTAGTGTTTCATTTGGCATTGTGCATGGGAAGGGACAACCATTCCCCGACTACTTTCTTTAGGCCCTTTCTTCAAGGAATGGCATGTAAAAATTCACTTTGAAGAGAATATGCCAACATACATCAAAGAAAAATCAAGAGTCTTATTTCTCCTCCACAAAACAGCAACAGAAAAACATAGTCTTTTCAAGCCCTTTACACCATCCAGTCTCCTTTTCTAGTAGGTTCCGTTCAGCTGCAACCCTAGGGAGCTGAGGTGAAGCAGTGGGAAGGTGCATGGATGGAGCTGTGTCCTTTGGGCTAGGCAGGAGTCCTCCCYAGTCCCTCTCCCCAAGCTGGGAAAAAGAAAAATTAAAAATAAATCAGATTTCGGTCCTCCCTTACACAAGCTATAAAAATATTCAAGAACAGGGCATAACGCATTAAAACAAGCTCCGTTAACTTAAGGCCTCATTTTTCACTTTTTTCCCCTATGAAGCACATTAGACAGTATGGACCTCAAAAGATTATCAGGAAATTATTTCTGAATGGTGGCACATTAGTCATCATCTTAAAATCTCTGAATAAAAAGAACATCAAGAATAAATAAAACAGGCATCAATTCATGCAAAATCATTGCCTAGGCCTTAGGCTTAGGAAATTCAAGGTGTAAACCATTTCATTTTATACCCCGCTGCAGCTCCCAGAGTTTCCGTTGGGATACTGATGTCTTTTTATCAGTTTTTTCCCCCCCTGTTTTTTGAAATAAGATAGCTCAGATGCTCCAACCAGGTGTGAAGGTCCTGGAAGAGAAACTATGCAAAACTTGGATTGTGAAGAAGTGCTGAACAAATGTTTTAGCCCACTAATTTCATCAGGAATTTAAATGCCTATAGCGTGCAGGCTATACAGGCCGTTGCTTTACCTTGGCAAAGAGAGTCTAAAATCTAGCTAGCAGGGAGATGTGGAATATGTTAAAAAATAAGAAAAAAAWWAARGRAAAAAAGAATYACAGAGCAATATTATGCCCCAGTTTAAGCCTCCAGGATTCCCCCAAGTTTTCTATCAGTTAGAGGCAGAATTACTCCACATAAAAAAAGTGAACATTACCCACCGAAGCTTTGCTGTACCCTGATCCATCAAACGCTGGCTATTCTGGGAGAAGAGAGGAAGGCTGTAATTACACAAATCACCTTTTTATGTGGGGTAGAAGCCAACCGAAAGCTCTCTGCCTTTCCCCCAGCCTCAAAATAACCAAAGTGTTTAACAAATGTTTAGCAAGCGTTTGCACAAGCAGCCAAGGAGCTCTCAGAACATCAAATGATTATTAAAACTTAAAGTGTGCTTTCCAAAAATAATTTTCTGCTGCTGCTGTTTGTTTGTTTGAAAGGAGGGTAGTAAAATCCACAGATGTGTACAGTCATAAACCTTTAGATGAGACTCAATTTCCTTGATGTCCAACGATAAAATCCACTAATAAATGTGTACAGATGCAAAGGCCTATTTGTTGTCCTGTCAAGTCAGGCCATGTGGAACAAAAAACCTAAAAGCAACCAGGAGAGGAACTAATGATGTAGGCTTGCCTCTGCCAAGACGCACTTACTGAAGTTCCTGTGACATTTAAGGAACATAATGATGCGACATTCCTTTTTAACTTTATTGTTTTGTCAAAAGCGGGATTTTACAGCTGAAGATCACGTTCCCAAGACAGTCAATTAGGTTATGCAGATTTACGCACACGCTGTGATCTCTTTTGTGCAGCATGACTAGTTTCTTTGCTAACAGTCACTCACATTCGATGACAAAGATGGGGCTGGTGTCAATATCTCCCATATAGAGCTCGATTTTTTTTTTCTTCTTAATGCTTTCCATGAAAAGCTCTTTAGATCTCATGGTGCATCAAGACAGCCTTTTTTTTTTTAAATCTCCAGATAATTATTTCTGAATGTGCAAATATAGTTCTCAAGGGGGGAAAACCCACTCTCAGGAGTAACCAAACACCAGATTTCCGCAGTATGAAAGCCATTTTAAGGCACTGCGGTGTGCTCCGTGGTTAGCCCTGCTCCTACTTAATTAGGGACCTAAGTTATAAGTCCACAGCTGCAGGAGAGCAGTAAATAGCTATTGCTGACTTCCTTATTGCCAATATGTACATCGTGATTGCAGGGTGAAGAGCAGGGATCTTTTCATACGCGCCGCTTTGTGCGGCGGCGGTGCTTTGATGACACAGAAATGCTGTTACATATTTTCAAGTCTTAATTGTGGCGCGCTGCGGTGCTGTCAGCTTCCTGGTGAAACACGAAACCTCTCCGTGATTTCTCGGGGATGTGGAACGCTGCTCTTCTGCACAGATTTCACGACTAAGTCTACATGTGCCCCAGCCTCAGCTCATGTCATGCAGCCTCCCTCCAGATTTCAACCTGCCAAGCTCCATCAACAAGCCCCCATCCAGGACATGGTATGCACGCCGGGGAAGGAGAGGAGAAAAGGCAGGAAAAAGAAAAGCCCTACAGTGCTAAGGGTGCTTCCCTGCTCCATGTTGTTCTCATTAGCAGCATCCGCCTGCTWACTGCTGTGAACACTCCCCCACTAAACTCCCGGGCCAGAAACCCCTTAATTCAGTGCCTCTGCCATAGGGTCCCCACTGCAGTGTTCCCAGATAACCTTCAGACTGACTAGTCCTGACTTCGACCTCCAGCTAAGCCCGCCCAGCGCAGTGTGTCCAGGGTCTGTGAAYAAACTCCGCAGCCCCTCTGTGCACGCTCACTGCATTTCAGCTTGCCTACACTTGAACGTCTTCAAATTTATTACATAATTTTTTTTAATACTTGATCTTGCCCCTACAGCTGCTGTGGTGGAAATCTAGGTGAAAATACCTCATGCCAAAAACAGTGAGGCTTTCCAGAGCAAAGACTTGTGTACACACRACCCTTTCAGTGCCAGCACCATCATCCCCATGCACAAGGCAGGACTGAGTCCTTGGCAGAAGGCTGATCCCATTACCAATGAGGCAGCCACTGCAGTGTCTGAGAACTCTTCTGCTCTGTGTTTGTGGCATTCGTACCGACTATAGCAACTCTGCTGCCAGAGCGTGACTTCCCTTGTCTGCAGGAGTTACAGAATCCGAACCTATGCTCCATGCTTGCAGGAGCAAACATGAGCACAGAAGTTCCTGCACGCATTTAGAGCACCGTTTTTCCGCAGATCTCACTGAATTAGCAGGTAAGAATCCACCCTCAGAAGGGAGCTTTAAGAAGTAATCAGGAGACTGAAAAGAAAGTTCAGTTCTGTAGCTCTGCTACTACCTTTTATCCTTTCCACACACCTGTGAGCTGCTGTTTTCACAAAGACCCACCCTTAAAGTTGGGTTCCACTAAGATTGCATTTAGTGCCCCTTGCAGGTGCAGTGGGCAATACAAGGAGGATGGTGCACGCAAGGTCCACCCCCTGTTATCAAGTAAAACACATCTATTCTMACTTCTGTCTCAACAGGCTGCCAGAAAGAGGTCCCAGATTTTCTCCCTACAGCCAACTGCCCACTCTGGCATCAAAACTAAACAGAAACAGGCTGCTGCTCTCAGGTGGCCCTTCTTGACATCCTTATAGCTGGAAAAGCAAAGCGAAGCCAGAAACCACGCAGGGAGGACGTGCATTTAAACGAGCGGCGTTTGTGCAGAACCCCTGGTAAACACCAGCACTTCGGAACTTGCCTTGACGAATGGATTTGTCCAAAGGCTACACAATAGGGATTGATGATGAAATAGTGACAAATGGATTTCCTCCCCAGCAGGAGACTGCTATTGTTTGCCATCTGCACAGCATGTCTCACAGAGGCCTGTTTTGCAACATGAGCGTGGAGTTCATGCAAGAGAGCGCTCCCTGAGCAAGTGCAGTGCAAGGCAGTCTTGGGGAAGGGAAGCATGAGTTCTGGTTCGGAGCGCTGCATTTCCCAAATGAGTGGGGCACTGGAAAATTGCCCCACCATTTCAGCCTTTGGGTAAGGAAAGATATCACCCATATGAAAGGAGCATGGGAGAGAAGTGSCCAGGATAGGGGAGAAGAGTTAAGACAAATCTAATCGAGTCGGCAGTGGGAATCAACAGGGGGAAAGAGCTTTGGGAGGGCTTTTTACATTTGTAAAGGGAGTGGTGGAAAATAGCCAAGGAGAAGAAGGACTTAYCACAGCTCAAATGCCAGGTCACTTCATAGTGACAACCCAGCCCRCCGGTGATGTTTTAATTTCCAACATGCAGCTCAGCTGAGGTCTGTGGACGGTCCAGGCCCAGGGGCTCCCTCTTTGGAGAGCTCCAGCCATCATCAATGGAGTGGTTTGCAGGCCGGCAGCTCCCTTCGGGGAGCAGCTTGGGATCTCCGCGGGAACTAACACTTTTCCTAGTCCYAGCACAAAGGCAGGGCTTGAACTTCTGTTCCCAGAGAATGAGCCTCTAAAACAGAGCAGCAGTTACTCTTCCCTGTCCTGTGGAGATTTAACAGAGGCAGAAACACACTGGGAAAGCTGAAGATGACAGAAACATGTTTTAAAAAGCTGGTTAACTGTTTGGCACATTAAGCACAAGCCTAACCATATGACATCATCCTGAAGGGATCTCAAAGGATATCACTGGGAATGGGGAAGGTGCTCACACACCAGCAGGCTGCTAAGTGAAGCTAAGGTCCCAGGGACGGGTTGGCTTTGCCATGTACTGCCCGCCTCACCTGCTGAGTTGGTAAAGCTCTTGATTCCAGACACCACTCCCTACTGCAAGACTAGGGCACCAAGCACTAGCAGCCCACCATAACACCTGGAGTCTCCACTGACAAATAACCCTTAAAGCAAACAAATCGAGTCCCGTCCCCCCTTATCTCCAGCATATGATATRAAGAAAAATAAAACTGAGTTATCAGCCAACAGAAGCAGTGCCTTGTCTTCCTCCTTCACRTCCCTTCCACTTTTATTTTGAAAAGATTAAAAAAAAGAAAACTTTCTCTAGGAAAGATCAGATTTCAACCAGAATCAAACCAAAAAACATGAGAGCATTACATGGGGTTATACTCTGCACACCATCTTGATGAATCATGCYCAAGATGGAAATAGAACTAATTATAAAACCATTATTATGGTATCCAGAGTAAGAAAAGAGAATTTAGTCAAACTATCTCCGGCCATGGAGGAGAGAAATTGGGGGACAGTTTTCAGCATGATCAAAAGCCCATTGAAGCAACACCAATTCCTGAGCTTCCAGAAGATTTACTGTACGATGGTTCATACAAAGGTTATCCTTCCCATGCTATTTAAACTAGATATGAGCGGGTACTTATATACCCACCTACAGGCATGGACTTGTGGATACCCCCAAATTACTGACTGACTCAGGAGGCAGCATTTCTGGAAATAATGATTCAGTGCAGTTGGGTGACTTGATGAATCTATTCCCTCCCACCTAAACCCAACACACAGACACCCATAACCTCAGGTCTGTGGTATTTCTCTCTYTGGAAGCATGCAAAAATGTTGGGAGTGGTCAAATATCTTTAAACTGTGTAGCAGATCTTATCTGCTGTTCTGCATGCAGCACCCAACTCCAGCACGCCACCTGGAAATACCATCCCCTACATGTAACACTCAGTGGCCAAAAGAGGTTTTTTCCCCTCCCTCCTTAAACTTCACTTCAACAAGGTCTCTTAATTCATTAAATCAATTACTATATTCTTTTTTTTAAAAAAAACAAGCCTCCAACTACTGCAAACACACTATATTGATATCTCTCAAACTACTTTGATTTCTTAACCATATATTTGATCAAAAMTAATTCCTCCAAGTCCTTCCAAGAACTTTTCTTTTTCCTTATATAACAKAGGAAATTTCAGCATATTCAGGCAGAAATCCCATTTGTGACCTAGATTTTTGGCATGTCTACTGTAAAATGTCTGTTTTTCAAAGAATGTAATGTTCTGATATATGCTTATGTATTTATCATGCCATTTATTCCTGGGCAAGTTCAAATAGACAGTAGCAGAATGAGTGGAAGGGGAAAAGAAAGAGAAARAGGAAAAAAAAATCAAAACACAGAAACTCAACACCCTGAACAAAATACATCTCAAAATACACTATTTTAGAAAGAATACAGGAACATCTGTCCACTTCCAATAATTAAGACTGAGGATAAAAATCTGTCGTTGGGGACCCAMGACATTGTGACACTTATACCTGGGATAAATTTGGTTCAGCAGCCCACTTATTTGTATGCATAAGTTAAATAGTTCCTCCTTAAACAGCAGGTTATCAAGCAGAAATCAGCCACACCTGCTATATTTGTAAAATAACAATAACAAGCTGAGATGCTGTTCATTTACGATAAGAGAAATGCCAACTTTGCCAAGATTTGTTTTGGCCTCTGGTAAATCTATGTCTAATAGGCAAGTGATGCATTTCATGGAAAATAAGCTGCACCTGGATTTGAGTCATACCTTGTCCCCTTGAAAACCTGTCATATCCTCCCACTTAAAAGTCTCTGATACAATAAACACATGAGCATAAACAAGGCCCTGAMTCTTTTTGCCCTGTGTCTCTCTTCATTCCAGACAGGAAACATAAAACAGCTAACAGCCTAAGATGCATGAAACCATTTCTATAGCTACTTTGGGCCATTTGTTTAATGTCATCCAGGATCTCTTTTGTGCACCGGGCAATTTCCCTACCATGTGCTTGCTTATTGTGTTGYCTGCTGGTGCATTTCTACACAGAAATATCCATAGGAATCTTCTGAGGATGCCCAATTCCKCATCGCTGCAGTAAACAGGAGCCTTAGAAGGGAGAGATGGTGCAGGTGGACCTGTGAAATGTGAGGTGTTTTGGGATGGTTACAGTAAGAACTACAGGAAAAATGTGAGCAGAGTGAAAAGACAGCACAGGGACTAGCACATCCCCTAGGGCAGAGATGCGACTCTTGGTTGGCAGCAACCAAGCCTTGCAATGGGGAGAGCTGCCTTCTTTCCAAGGTTAAGCAGGGTATTTCTAGCTGGCCGTCTTCAAAAAGATGAGRAAAGCACTTACAGAAACTCCCATCAGCCTGGTATGTCTAAGTACCTAGTCTTTGGTTTAGTAGCACCCAAAGCCCCCACCTGAGTGGTCGCTGCCCCAAACACAAACAGGCAGCAGGTTACAGATGCAGCCGTAGAGATACGGATTTGGGCAGGACGCTGACTATGGAATTTGACAGGAAGGGAGTTGGGAGCGAAGTGAGATAGATCCACCCCATATCCACCAAGGATGGCCGGCAAACGGGGCTGGGCAAGGAGCCAGCMGCCTGGCCAAGGTCAAGAGCCTTGGACACCAACAAACACCTCTTCAGGTTTCTCCCCTAGGGCAAAGCATCGCAGATGCTTCCAGACTTGTCMCGTAACTTCTCAGTCTCTCAACATTGCAACTGGGAAAGGAAAAGAGTATCGCAGTCAGCACTAGGTGAGCTTCTCTACTACGGAAATGGAGGTCGTGCACACAGTGGGCATCTGGAAAACCCTGCATCTCAGAAGCCCTTTCCTATCAGCTCATGCTCCCTCTGGCCGTCAGCAAACACCTCTCATGCAGTGACTGCTGATGCTTGAAAATTCTCACCTCTATTTTAGGTTTAAAATGTTTTATTGGCACAATTTGGTTAGTTTTTCCCCTCCTTGCCTGTCACATGTCACACTGCAAGGCAGGTGCAAGGCTTGCAGGCTTTCCAACTTTCAAGTTTAACATATTTTTCCCTTCATTTATATGTTGACTGTTCCATAGCGGATCTATGCATGTCAACACACCTGAAAATGAGTAACTAGATCCCCYTTCCACATTTAATGAGTGCTTCCCTCATTATTCTCCTTCCTGGAGGGCCACACAGGTAGACATAAAAGGGAAAATTAAAATGACTCCAAGTCACTTCAGTAATCCGCAGACCACCCATGTCATTAGCAMTAGTCCTCTAGCAAATGCCCCCGTCTGAAGGGGTCCTATGTCACTTGCAATAATTTAAGTGCAAGGCAGACTATAAAGCCTCCTAGAGCTACTGGCAGACCTACTTGACAGTGGTAATGGTACGCTGCCACACTCTCATAACTCAGGCTAAACACAGCAGCTCTCCCAGCAAATCACAAACACCAGTTAACACCAAACTACAGTTTCCTTAAAGCAGAATACAGTGGGGGTTTTTTGACACACGCATCTTCCCATTTGATTTTTTCTCATTTGCTTCAACTCTGTTTTCCTTCCTAGGCTCTTCAGTCCCCCTCCCTGCAAAGCACGTGGATGGGGACAACCATCTGATCAAGAGTACTGAGTGAGTCAAAGACATTGTTTGGATAGGGGTCATGTGCGTGCAACTGAATTTTTGCTCAAGCAATGTCAGGGCAGACAGGGAGAACAGGGTGACCTGGATAAAAGCCTAACCTTGCAAAGGGAATGGGGATAGTGATAGGAGGGTTACCGATGGGACAAAAAAGAGGGTCGTTTTGCTGAACATCTTTGATACCTGCATGTTCAGGCAAGTATCATGGGAAATGAACAGGAGGACCTGAAAAGTCTTARTACTTAATCAAAGTCATGTCTTAATTGGCATAACAGAGAGATAGGATAAAAGAATCTGTATGACTGAAATAGTAATACAGAAGGCCCAGGCTACTCAGGAACAGCAGGCAGAGGAAAAGAAATTATTCAGAAACACAGAATAAATTGTTGAAAGAATAAAAAAAAAGGGTTAAAGGAAGTTTGAAGCATGAGCGGGTTTGCTAAGTACTAAACTGTGAATATCACTGAGGCTTCCCTTTCCGCCCCCCCTAAAAATCTAACAGTTTTACACAAGGTCTCCTGATATCTCRGGGGACACGTGCAGCACTGCTATCTTTCCAGAAGCACAGTGTCCAAAGAAGGTAGAAGGGCAAAGTGAGGCGAGGCTTTGAGCAAGTTGTTAAGTTTGACCCTAGTCAGTAACCAAGATGACTCCTGAAAGGCAATGCAAGTCAAAGTTATCAGTGGCTGTGCAATCAGAGCCAGAAGTTCACAGAGCAGTATTCAGATCACCAAGTTACACTTGGGCTGCTCTGACKCATACTCACACGCTTGGTCATCCCCACGCAGGGTAAACACAGCAATGTCTCAGCAGGGTTAGGAAACACACGGCTTCCCCACAGAGCAAAGGGGGAACCCCGAGGGGGCTACAATTCTTCTAATGCCCAGTTATTAACTTAGTTTTCCTCCCACCCTGATGTGAAAAGAGCAAACAGTTACAGATTCATTATTATAATTAAATGTCCTTTGTCAAAGATGGAGAATGGTGATGACTCCTGTCTGGATCACCCTCAGAGGCCTGGAACGGTGCCTGAACTTAGCAGTAGAGCTTTTCCAATAGCGCTCTRCTCTGTGACACTTGGCCACTCGTGATAGCAGAGACCCCCTTGCAGGACCATGTGCCATCATCACAGATTTGAAGGCACCACGCTACATGGAGGCACCGTCCCAGCCTGCACCTGCTTGCCCACGTGGCACGGGGCACGCTCACAGGACAGAGTCATTCCTGGGTGACCAGCCAGAGGACAGCTCGGATACAGCTGCACTGGGCATTCCTAGGCCCTTTGCAAGGACTGTACCACTAACTGATGACTCGTGTCCCTGAGGTCACTAATTCAGCAAGCGCAAACAGAAGACTCAGCCAGTGCCCTTGGGTAGATAACACTCCAACAAGTCCAGGCAGGAGTTTCACATACAAGCCCGTGTACAACTGCTGTGCTGTTACCCTAGCATCACCTGCATTCCTGCCGTGGCTAAGGGGACCCACGGCAGATTCCATCGTGCAGGCAGGCCGGGATACACCGCTCTGTTAATCCCTCTGCAGCAGGCAGAAACACACGTGGCGTCTGACCGAGCGGGCAGCACATGGGATCCTGTGCAGGGTAGGTCACTGTAAGCTCCAGACAGCTCAGGAGCTCCTGCGCTGAACAGTCTTAGTTCTTCCACCTGTGCTGAAAATTAGAAGAATTTGGGCAAAATCCTTCATGTTTTTCAGAATAGGAAGGCAGTGGATTAAAAAAAAACACACATCTTGTTAGTGCTTGTAGTGTTAGTGCTATAACTGGGTAAATGATTCCCAAGAATAAAGAGAACCATGTTTAGATATTTGTGTCTTTCCAATGTCATGAGCATGAGCACACAGATATCATTTCATCCTATTATGCAACAGTTCACTTAGCAACAGCATTTCATTTTCTGTGCTAGGTAAAAACCTACAATAACCACCAACCATCCTCAGGAAAGAGGATCATTGCAACTTKCTTTGCGGTTGGGGTGCCTTAAGGATAGCTTCAACCTTGTCTTGGGATTTACATAGACCATAATTATCAATGGCATGGCCACAATATATCATTAAATCTTTGAAAAATTAGTGTTTTTCCTTGTCCGATGGTGACATGCCTCAAGTGGAAATAAACTTATTTTGGAATGTAACTGTCTGCGCAAGAGGTTGCAGCCGCACAAGTTACACAACCGTAGTTCTATTCCTAAGCACTCCACGAAGATGAGCTCTTTCTAAACCCTTTCCTTCAACTCAACCACTCCTCAGTCACCACTTCTGGCACCAGCATCAGGGCCTGGATTGGTCACTGGCTCATAAGGAGGAGCATTTAACACTGTTCTCAATTTTTATGGCATTTTTTGATATCTGCCAGTCACAGAAGGTCCCATTCAAAAACTAATCCAAGCTAAGAAACAAATATGGAAGAAATGCATTGCTCAATTCCTAGAAATATCTTATTTTAGATTTTTATTCTGCTTACTTCTAACCTAGCACATGATTGTGTCTGCTGCTCAGACTGCCAACGCAGACATACACAGCAGACATCCCACAGCATCAGAGCTGGCCAGACTTGTTCTCGGGATAACAAAAACAGCTAAAGCAGATGGGCCAAGCTTCCATCTCCATCCCCTTCTCCTCTTCCCTTGAGGGCAATGCTAAGAGTTTCCTCTGCATTAGCAGAGGGATCTAGGAGCTACTCTGAATGAGACAGGACACTTTTTCATAAGCCATTTAAAAAAAAAAAAATAAAAAGGATGGTATATTTCTTGACACAGACTACTTGGAAATAGCCAGTAGCATATGAAAAACAGGGAATGCAGACACAGTTTCAGATTTCATGCACAATTTCATGTTTAGAAGGCACATTTGTTTTGCAGTTACACACACAASTTACTGAAACAGCTAAAGCACTTACAAATAATATAGCCTTCATTGTTTTTGATTTACTGCCTTCTTCAAAGCTTTTCCTTGGCTATAGCATCTATCTTCATTCTCTAACAGCTGCTTAGATAGTGGGKTTTTTTTTWWAAAAAAAGATKATTTTCATGATCTTCAGTAATACTTGTTAGAAAGTGTTATTTTCCCCTGGGTGAAACTTCAATGAAAATGAGAATTAGTTTTCATCTCAATTTTTCAATGGAAACTTTTCAATGTTTTAGCTGAAACTCAAATATCAAAATATTCCAACCAAAACCCAAAGTACTTCCAATAGGAAATGCTGCTGCATGGTGCTCTGGGAGATGGGATGCCAGGTTTCAAACTCTCCTTTTCCCAATGCCCCATGATACAGCTGATTTCCCTTTTTCCAAATGAGGGCTACTACATCATCAAAACGGAACTTCTCAGTTCCTAGTGGGACACGTACACTAGAGATGTGAATGAGGACTTGAGATTGCAGAATATCAAAGAATTCCCATAGCATCCCCATCCACTTGCCCACATGCAAATACTTTTTGATTTCAARAAATAGGTTTAAAGAATAAAGGTTTTCCTTGAATTTTCCTTGAAAGCTTTCTTTTTGAGGTCTTTGTGTCAGCAGTTTGAGAATGGCTATTTTGTTTCAGGTCATTGAAAAGAGTCTTCTGTTGAGCACTCCAGTAGATTCTCCTAGAGTCTGAGTRCAGTTCAATACAGCAGTAAGACTGCCAAACCTTTCCAGGAGACCCAGGCACTCCATTTCCACGAGTCTTGGGGCAACAATCAGATCCTTCACATAGCTCTGACTCTTCTCAGTCTACACATTTTCCCCTTTATTACTGCTATTTTCTTCAGTCTTTGCCAGCAACTGGTCCAGCAACACATCCAACGTGAGGCCAAATGAGTGAAGCCCAGTCACAGGCATCCCAAACCATGGAGCTCAGTGCCTCAGGGCATCAGGGCTAGAAAAGCTGGAAAGCTTTTCAGCTGGGATAAGCACTGTCTTCCTTTTCCTTGAGGAGCACGGTTGCCACTGGAACCCAAAACAGGCTCTAACAGCTGAAGTAAGGTAGGCCTAAGTGATCCCAGCACACTGCTGATGCCTCAAGACATAGAGGAAGACAAGCTTTTTGTCTTTGYGTTTAGAGAGGTGCAGGAGATGCTGCCAGTGTGGTCTCGGGCATCCAAGAGCCCCAGGACACTCATGGAGAAGCACATCTTCCCAATGAGCCCATATTCCTGCCTGGCCACAAATGTTAGTGCTAAAACTGCCTAGGGATCTGCAAGCGAAGCCAAATCTAGACCCCTTCCTAGGGACAGGAGGGTCAGCACTGCGGGGAGACACCTTACCGAATTCATCGCTGGGATGAACCAGAATCTCTTCSCTTGAAGGGCTGCCTACTACTGAGGCTTTCTGCAAGTGGCCTCAGCAGATTCCTGCAGCCCACACTGTAGGAGCTCCTCTGCCTTGCCCTTCAAAACAAAATGTTATGACTCTGTCATGCAAAGTGACACAGAAGGAAATTTCTTCCCAAATCTGGTAATCAAATTAGTTTGACCAGCCAGTCATCTGCAAAAGAAGATTTTATGTACCACGTCCAAGCACTGGAGCACCTCCAGTGTCATGTCTCCAGCTGGGAAAAATCTGGTGCCTCAAAGGAAAGCAAACAATAAATCCTTCCCGAGCCCTGCAAGCCGAAGCCCTGAAAGAGGAGATTTGGTTACAGCTTTGCATTTCGACAGGGTTMGGAACACACAGAGGCCAGTAGAGATCTTCCTGCACTCCCCGAGAAGGGGAACGAATGCCACCACATACCAAATAACTTCTGTACACAGCTGGATTCAAGCATGGGTATCTTTCGAATGACACACAGGGTCTGCTCCTATTGCTTGCACAGAGGATCTAGCACTGCTGTAAGCTCTGGAAGGTCTCTCACCTAGCTGTTCCTCCAGAAGGGCATGAGTATCCTGCAGTCCTGTTCCGTATCCATGAGTTTACTTCATACCTCCTGAGTCTTTATGCGCCTTTGGAGATATCCTGTCTGTAACAAAAATGAATCAGGCCCTTCCTCTTATTTTGCAGACCTTATATGCTGATGAGACAAGATTTTGTTAATTTGTTCCAGTCCTTAGTTACCTCACTGTCAGGAAATTTCACCTTCTCTCAAGCAGCCTGTCTTTGAGCTCGAGCCATTAGATCTTGTTCTGCATCTGTCAGCAAACTGGAACGATCGCAGCACTTCTTCATGTGTAAATATCTACACAATGCTCAAGGCRTCTTAATTTCATCTGTGATAGCTAAATAAATTGAGAACTGAAAGCTCCACACTTAAGCTCAGGTTCATTTTTGAGGCTCTCTTTGGAAAATATGCTGAATCTTTCCTGAAGAATAGTCATTAGGAGAGAGCTCTCTAGCAACAGTCATGTCAATGCTGTGTATGGAGGCAAGAGTATTTATGCTACATACTCCTCCTATAAGCATTCAAGGTCACATCCATGCCACAGGATGGAATTGAGACTGGGGGTAGAAAGCTTCAAGCTTGTTTTCACTACAGGGGAAATTAGCTAAATGAAGAATGAGACACAGATGATGCTCTTAATTAGAAAAAGCCAAGTAGTATTTCAGCAGATACTAACACTACCTCCAACAGGTGGCTTCCATCAACCTCATGCTATTCACTGGAAATTCAAAGTTCTTTTCTTTTTTTTTGGATGAAACCAATTTGGGTTTGACAGCAAGGGGACTTTGAATGCCTGTTGCCCTTGTTTATTTAGTCTGTTTCTGATATTTCTCTCTCTAGCAGAGGAATCCTTTTTTTGTCTTTTGTAATTCGCTACCAAATGAGTTCCTTACATACCAGTTTTGAGTACTGTAATGAACACTTAGAAAAAAATACATATATATACACTTATCTCCAAATTCTATGAATATGCAGCTTAGAAATCATAGATTTATGTGCTAGTGTAATTTGTGATGTGGTTCTGCAGTTTACTGGCAACTTTAGCCCGGAATATCTCATAGATCTACAGCTTATGAACTAGGGACTGCTTTGCCTGACTATGCTCCCTTAACCATCTCCCACAGGACTATCTTATGGATGCACAATCTAGTCTAATGCACCATAAAAATAAAGGAAATTCTCTATCASCTAGGCCAGCTGTAGAGCCAGTCAAGATAGCCTGGAGCCAGGGACAGAGGGTTTTCCCTGTGGTGCTGCTGTGTGGAGCTTTGCTGAGTTTTGGGCCAAGCCTTCCTCCTACAAGGGAATAAATTCTCACTTGGCCTTGACTGCATGGAGGCCCTTGAGAGCCCCAGTTCAAGGAGATAAGCGAGTCCTCACATAGCAAACAAACACGCACGGTCCCACCGACAGGCACACGTGTTGAAACACTGCGTGCATGCTCAAATACCCTCCTGAATCAGGACCACAGCGAATGGCTGCTTTCCACAGAAACGCTTTTCCATGGACATGATCCAAAGCCCACTGAGGTCAGCAAGAGCCTTGCACTTCAATAGGATTTGGATCAGCCCCCATGAGTATTTCCAACTAAAACCGGCACAAGAATTTGTACATGCCCATGCCTTGAAACAATTTGAGTCGAGTTCACTATAAGCCCTCAACTCTGGAAAAGCCCAGAACGCAAGCTGGATATTTTTTTTTTCTCCGAATTGGCCTGTTTCAGGGGGGAACTGGGCAAAGTAAATTTAGATTCCAAAGAGTGTAAGCCTTAGGAACATTATACCTAAAATYAATGTTTAAACTTAAAAACAGCTGGAATTTCTCTTTAAGGAGGAAAGTTTCATCACTGCTTTCTTATAATACTGCAGGTTAGGAAGTATGCAAAGAATAATTAAAAGAGCAACCAAAAAGAYATCTGCCGAGATGCCTGTTTTAGGGTCTTCGGACCTGTTCAGGTCTTCATACGAAGATAAGACCTCCATTTCCTAGCAGCATGATTTCACTCAAAGATGAGCATTGGAAAAAAAGGAGAAAGAGGGAAGAGAAAAATCATAAAAGCATTCCACCTGTATTGCTGGCAGATGGCTTATAAATGTCGCGCAGACTTAGACCTACTACTGGCTCATACAAGAGGTATTAAATAAACTGCTGAACATCTGCTGGTAAATACACAGCAAACAAGAATGCAACTTGGAGCCAAACATCTGGCAAGTGTGGGCCACATCTCTGCTCATAAACTAAGCAATGTTTTCTGCTAATCATTAACAGAGTTATTGATTTTAGAAGTGTATCACACAGCTATAATTTTGTCAGAGAGTAGACCACATAAGTTGTTCTTTTTCTGGTTGTTTCATTTTGTCTTATTCCAAAAGTCCGTAAATTGACGAGCGGGACAAAAATTATAATTGACATCATCTGTGGGAAATATTTCATAAAACAACAGGCCCAGATGTAGGATTAAAGCCATGTGGTAGTAAAATACCACACTGAAAAAAGGCCAGGTTCCATGATTTCTTACGAAAACAGATGTGCTATTACTCCATTCTACTTGTTTTTCAATACTTTTTACTCCAAATAATTCTCCCTCTCTCTCTTCCCCTCCTCTTTTTTCCACAATTGCACTAGGGAGAGATCATAAATTGATTGCAGATGGCAACTTGTACTTCAAAATCCTAACTGTCACAATCTTTGAAATAAAAATAAATGAAACATTTTGTGAAATTATATTGAGCTGTGTTAAAAGTAATGAAGATTATACAAACATATGTCTGTTTGTCATTTATACAGCACCTTCAGGCATGACAACCAAATCTATTAGACAATGCTCCCCTCCCTGGGAAGCTGTTATTTTCTAAGTCCAGGATGTACTGAAATATAGAAGCTAACCTAGCCTGGGAGCTCCTTTCTTCAAATCTCAAGATGGTCTGAAGCTCTGCAACCCAGAACCAGCCATGCACATACTTGACTCTCTCACATACAAAGAGGCAACAGGAAAACAAGACAGAACAGCTCTGTGCACCCTGCTTTGCACATTATTTCATATTAGTACATTCTTGACAAACATATCGTATAAGAGATGCATGCAAGACAGAGGCTTGTACGGTTTGAATCCTAATTTGTCACAGTGCTGTGCAGAACAGCAAACAACTATATTTCTACTAAAGGACTTACTAACATATGGAGCCCATTAGGATGCCACTAATTACAATTCATTAAGTTCTGAATTTATGCAGTTTCACAATGGAATTCAAGGATTCTCCATTTCCAGTTATCATAGATTTTGTAAGGCCTAATAAAACACAGGACAGAACAGGCTCCTATCCTGTGTCACTTTGGACAAAATTTGTTTCCAGTAGAAATGAGGGTGTTTTGACATTAATGAAAAAAGGCTTGATCCAAGTCTTTATTTTGGGGACTCTCAGAGCCAGAAGGAGGGACAAAAGTCACCAGCACTAATCTGGGAGAGGGAAACGTTCAGCTCCTGCTGTACTGCAGGGGCTGCTTTGGAAGAAACGAGTAGCATGATTCAGTTCTGGTGTAGCACCCCTTGGTCTGTTGAAGAGCAACCTTAAAAGTGAAGGTAGTGTGTGACCAAAGGAGTGAGAATCAAGAGGTTTTGGGACCAGAAATATATAAAAAAAAAAGCAACAGAAACATCCTCAACTCCCAGAATAAGATGTGGGGCAGACACATAACATYGTTTCTTCAGTTAAATCTTTATGTCCAGGAGGGTTAGTGGGGATCCCTTCACTGCAGGGGCAAACCCTGCAGAACAACAAGGTCTTTGCCACCGAGCTCTGAACACCGCCCTTCCTTGCTGCAAATCTTTTTAACGACGCAGCTCTCAGGGCAGCCCTTCCCCAGCCACAGCAGAGCATGGGCGACTGCTCCGTCCCGCCAGAAACGGCACCCCGATGAGGGAGACGCAGCCCGGGGCGCGCCGCACAGCGCCCATTAGATACAGCACGCAAGGCAGCTTTCAAAAAGTGGTGTTTGAGGGAGAAGGGGTGGGACTGAACTGCGCTCAGTTGGCTGCARTAAAGGCTTTCGAGCAACGAGGGGAAGACTTGGAGGAAGTTCAAGTCAGGGTCACTTGCCTTTTGTAACAGATGAGTCCCAAATCCCATGAAGATCGGTACTGCGCAGCATAGGAATTCGCAGCTCGAGCGAAGCCCCTGCAGGGGGACAGCAGTTTGACACCACATCCTCTTGCCTAAGGAGATGTGGTTCAAATCCTCAGCTGAGGAAACTCTAGTGCTTGACGGCACCTGGTACGCAGGCCTCTAGGTCCAAGCCTTGGAAGCTGCATGGGAAGAGCTCATGAAAAATAGCGAGAGTAGGAGACCTTGGAGAAAGACAGGAGGGGTTTTGCAGGCAACAACTGCATCAATAGTGCTGCCAGTGTGCATACGTGCATCTCCCTGCTTTCTAGGGAAAACTCCTGCTCCTCACTGCCCAGTTTGTTAGAAATGCTGCTTTGGATGGTAAAGGGCACAGTCGTATCAGGCTTCAAAGAAGGAGGARGATTCACTTGAATGCTCCTAGAAACTTCCTTCTAACCCTTCAGCCTCTCAGTGGGCTTTTCCCCCTATCTTCTCAACAACTCACTGTAGAAATTACTTTCTGCGGAATATTTACTGAGCTGTATTAAGCGTTTGGGCCTGTAAGGAACATTGAAAACATTTGCTGCTTCTTTTTCTGTAAACAGTTTGTTATTCAAAATGGACAATTCATTCTTTCCTCATTTTCAATTGTTTCAAACTGAGGTTGGCATCCACTGTCAATATCCAGAAGACAGTTCCTCATTTGAAATGCATTTTCCAAGAGGGGGAAAAAAAAGCACTCAAAAAGTCCCACATATTTAAATGCAATGAAGTGCCTAGGTCAAACACAATAAAGAGGGTATCTTTGAGAWTATATTTTTAAGATCACGCTTTCCCTTGAGGCTGAGCTCTGCAAGGCTTACATAGGAGTACAGACAGTTTTAAAGTTTACAATAATAACCAAAGGAGATTTCTCTTTCCTATTTTTTGAATAGCTTCTTTCTCCAATAAGACAATAACAAAGCCTATAAAATCTGAACCAGTGACACAATAGCAGAGTCACACAATGATCTTCACAGGCACCAGGGAAAAGGATTTGTTTTATTATTTTTGTTATTCCAATAGTAASAGTTTGCTGGATAATCCTTCCCCGGGTCCCGTTATACTTTGGACGCCGCGCTCCGAAGTCATTCCTGTTCAGTCTGCAATATCACTTTGGTGCCATGAGAGGGCCTGCACATCTGGGTGACCYGCTGTGTCCTACAGCAGCCCTGCAGAGCCGGAGAGGACCCAAGCAGATGGAGCCCGCAGGCCCTGCAGGAGGAGCAGGAACAGAGGCAGCGATCTGCAGGGACATACGGAAAAAAASCCTGAAGGGGGTATTGGCCACCTGACTCCTCGGGGTAGTCTCACAGAAAAGAGAGTCTCTCTGGGTGTCCCCAGCAGCCAAGGGATCAGAAAGGCTGCCCAGAGGACAGCCTTGCAGTCCTGGGCACTGAGCAGGGGGAGCCCAGGATATGYTCAATTTACTGTTTTAGTGGAAATATTCAGCAACTTCTAAGCTATTTTGAGCTTCTTTAGTACAGGACTTTTACACTTTCCAAACCTCCCACTGTTTCCAAAATAACTAGCAACGCTCCCTGTCTTATTTAAGTACACAGGGAAAATAGGATGTCTCCCAGGTAAGTGAAATAGGTTGGAGAAACAGAACAGTAAGAGTGAGTGCAAATGTTAACACTTCCTCCCAAATAAACATCTGACATACACTTGAAAAAAAAGCCATGTTTGAAAGTTTCCCTTCATCTTCAGGGTTTCCTTTGTTGCACAAGATTAAATACATATAAATGTACACACACACATATACCTCGACGGGTAGCGGCCCCAACACAGCCAGAATTGCCCCACTGTGCTGCCTGGAAAAGAGGGGGTCAGGGCTCCAAGGCCATTCCAAACATTTTGAAGGGATGAAAGGAAGCCCAGGGCCCTTAGTTCCGCTGCAGACACGGTTGCTGTTATTAACACCATCTGCAGCGTGGACATGGTGGGCTGTGATGGAGAATGGGATGGGAGACCAGCAGCAACAGCAGCAGTTCAYAGCGGGGGGATTGGAGAGGAAACCTGGCACAGCGACCACCGCCATAGGAGCCGTGATCAACAGCAAGAGGATGGGCCTGAACAGGGCACAGCTTGGTTAGCGGCCATACAYGCTCTTGGGCATCTGAAACCATGCACGCTTCGCTAGGAACCAAAGCAAACAGCAGGTTCTTCAAGATGCGTTTCTGCTCTGAATGAACTCCAGCCATTGTRACAAACCACGAGGAGATTCGTGTCTATCAGCCGCTGGTCAGACAGCTCAGCAGCAACCAGCAAGGGAAATTGACACTAGCGAAATCCTAGCAGCATGGAAAAGGCAGGAACACTGGATTACACTTGAACACCCTGGTACTAACCAGAGAAGGACGAACATCAGAACACGGCAACGCAYTTGCAGTTGACACCACGGCCGAAATAAGGAGCACACAAAAGCTGTGGTTCACGTTTCAGGCCTTGAGAGCCTTCTCCCGCAACACGGCAGCTTCTGAATGGCCCGAGGAAGYGCACGCTGCCCAGCCGGAGGAGCTCGCCTTGGTGGCACGGACTGCACGCTCACCACGCTGGCGGCAGGGCCAGCCTCTCCCCACCGCCTCCTTCCAGCGCCCGCCTTAAGGCCCTGCAAAGGGCTAATTATGGTCAGCTCCACCTCTTCCGTGCTCCTGTTGGCCCCAGCAACAGCCACAAGACAAGGGTACTGCCAACGACAGAGATATCAACCACAGCTTCCCCTGAGCCGCGTTTCCAACCACAGCAAATATCAGCCCTTAAAATCTGTGGGAAGACTCATGACCTGCCTGATGCCGCTGTGTGTCTGCAGGCTGCTGTGGATTTTGTTAGTGCTCCAGGCCCAGAGAGGYCTTCTTCTCACTCTCCATTCAAAGTGTAGCTCCCTTGGGAATTGTATTGCAAGACAAAAGGGAATTAGGAGCAAGAGATGCTAAAAATAAGCCTATTMGCATCCTTTCTTCAGAACTGCTCATCAAGGAAAAGACTCATKTGGAATACTCTACCAAGCAGGAACATGAGCTCCTCGCATCGAATGAGATCTAAACGCACATAATTGATGGGTGGATCTTGGGTTAAGTAGTAGATTCTTTAGAACTCACCTTTCCTTAGGAAATGCCACAGACCAGGTTTCAGCAGTCAATAGCACAGGGCCTCCAGAGTCAAAGTCTGCATTTGACTGGTCTTGCTTCACACCTACCCAAAGGCCCTGTAGCAGTGTTCATCTCTCCTCATGCAGAGGCCAAGTGATATAGTACAGGTCAATTTGCTTGTCATTCTTGCACTTTGTCCACTTCTGCTGACCACTTTTTCCACTTCTGCCACAACAAAGGATTTATGACAAGACACAGGCACGTTCCACATTCAAACAATGGTGCAATAACAGTCCCTGCCTTCTCAGCTCTCCCTCAGCAAATCCTAACATGATGCTCTCCCTTTTCACTGCAGCAGAGCACAGAGTAGTATTCCCTAGAATCACTGCTTTGATTTGTTTTGGAGTCCACTCCTGAGGTCTAATCATATAGAGTCCACTGTGGCACCTGGTGGAATTAGGATCTTATCCTCAATACATACCTTACCCTAATTGATATTAGAGTGCGATGAGATCTTTCTGCAGCATTTTTTTCCCACTGACAGCATTAGTTTGACTGTCCTGTGTAGTTTTGAAGAAAGGATTTTTCGTCTTGCTATTCCTCATTTTTTAGATCACACATGACAGATTGAACAGTACAAGTCTCATGTACAGAACAGTACAACCCTCATGGGACCACAATGGTTAGTTCTCTCGATTACTGACAATTTATCCTCCATTTCCATTTACTGCCCTCTGCTCAAACATATAATCCATAGGAGATGCTTTCCAGGGACAGCACAAATGCAGGTTGCTTATTAGCCATACTAGAAAGCAGAGCACACCAGGTCATGCTTCTTTGCTGAGTTCTGGCATAAGATATTCACTCAAGCCTGGCTCGCTCATGTCCACACAGCACTCCCACACCTTTAGGACGCTGCTGGAACAGCCTTGGACTTGCCATCTCGCTACGGAGAGCCATGAAGCACATCAGCAACTTCGCTACAGAAATGAGGGCTAATCCAGCCACCTGGTGCAATACTAAGTCATCAGTCTGCAAAGACATGATCAGTGGAGCCTTCAAAGATGGAGGGCAATAGGCTAAAATATCCCTCTGATTTTCCAGAAGGAGGCAAAGGTCTACAGAAGGTCTACCTTCGAGGTCTACAGAAATCAGGTCTTGTTTCATCTGCACAGTCCTACAGGATTTCTTCATACGAGAACCTGGGCAAGGAATGATTATGTAGCACTATAAAGAAAAATAGAGAATAAGCTACCTTACTTATGAAAACAATGCACAAATGTCTTGGTTTTAGCACAGACCAACATTTCTGCCTTCGGCAGAGGACTCGTGGCACTTGTCAGAGAGACAATTAATTCATCCTCCTGTGCAAGACCATCTGCTGAGGAGAGGGCACTCTCATCGTCCCAWCACTGCTGACCACCAGAGGCAGATTCAAACTAGAGCAGCAGCATCTCCAGGTTTCACTCAGAGTCAGTTACACTCCAGGTSACCTAGGCTGAGTGCTCATCATCTGCCTTAACTAAACATCCCTTCCTTAGATGTGCACTTCTTTAGGTGGACCAGCATTTATAAATTTAGTTTCTGGCAAATCAAATCCAGTTAAATGACAGGGGCCTTGGGGCTATTCCTAGGCTCATTTGCTTCATTATCTTCCCAAAACACAAAGGCCCCTGAAGCCACTGAGTGGACATCTTGCCAAAAGGTTTTGAAGGCCTCATGGCTCCCTCAGAGAAAAACTCCCACCAGTCCCATGGCCAGAGTTGCCAGCTGAAATAAGAGGGTGCTTCATAATTTACATCCCATCAGCCAACTTTAATCAAAATTAATTTGCATTTTTCTGGTACAGAAAGAAACGCAGGGAGTCCCGCAAAGTGTGTAGTTTCTTGGAAGTAACTTGAGGAAACCATTTTTCACACACTTTGGTCCGATGGAAAGCCAACSTTTAGCAAGGGTCCGGTAATTCAGCTGTCTAAATGCTTAGGAAAGGAGCCAGAGGTTTTCYAAAGTTCACTTGTCTCCATTATCTACCGTTAAGCAGCCCTGAGCCTATCTGCAGTAGCTGCATATAATCTGCTGACCTACTGTAAATTSCTTTTTAAGCAGCAGCTTATATTTCACCACTAATAGGATATAAGGCAATAGGAAATGCTCCCTTGTTATTGGTATCCCATATTCTTTCCAAGTCTTATCAATTCCATTAGTTTTCATTTCCTTCCAGAGCATGGTACAATTTAACAGCGCGCGTGGTCAAAGCTAGTCCTAGCCTAGCTCCCTCTCAAGAAGCTCCTGTTCAGAGAGCTTTAGCTGACTGCTCAAAGTTACAGTCTTCTCTTGGAGATTCAGGCTTTTAACCTGCCCACGTCCAGGGTTCTGCAAAATTCTGGCACAGTAAATGGACTCATATTAGAAAACAAGAGGGAGAAATGTAAAGAATTTTTCTGCAGTTTCCTGAGAGGTTCTGCTCATAAACAAGTGCTCTGTTCCAAGCAGTGAAGAACTACTAAGAAAACGCACAAACAGTAAAACAGGCAATGACTTGGCAAAGAATCACTGTGAGCAAAGGTACCAGCTATGCCAAAGCAATTGACTGCAGGGATGCAAGGGAAGGAAATTATAAGAACAGACATAAGCATGAGATCCTGTGGCAGAGATCCCAGTTYCAGCCCTCCTTGCACACCCTTGCAGACCACATGTTTTTCCTCTGTGCAACCTGTGCCACTGAAGGGTTTGGTCTTGCTGTGTGCACAGTCCTTCTACTCTGTTKGAAGTCAGAGGTCTGGAGGTGCTCAGCAAATCAGAAATACCATTATAGCAGGCAGGATTAGTTTCTTGCTCTTTCCAGCCCAAGTACTTACAGAAGTGTTGATGCCATTCAGTAAAAAATAAAAATAAAAAAAATTAACCACAGCCAAAAAGTAAATTCCTGGTTAACCAATAATATTCCTRACCACATCTTTGACTACAGCCTTTCACATCCCCTTTTTCTTCAACATGGCCTTTAAAGGATGATTAAGAGTTTTACATACCTCTGTAGTTTACAGGTAAGCATTAGGAGCCCCCTTTCCCTGGTCTACCCAAAAAGAAAAAAAGTCCATGAGACAAGAGTTGCTACAGTGATGTTRCACTTACTGCAGATCTAGACCACCTATAAAGCTAAAAATGAGCACAAAATAGCTGAGTAGCCCAGTATGGGCCCAGTGCAACTGTGTGCTTGCATCAGGATTCAGGCAGTATAACATTTCCCCTTTCTGGTAAGGAACTCWTGGGACACCTCTTCAGTGCCTGCAAAAAGTATCAGCCCTAAATATCGTTTGCAGTTTCTATGCACCATTGACACTCTGAACAGGCAGCTGGACAAGACTCAGGAGATGTCCCCCTCTGGAGCTATGATTTTTTTTTTTTTTTTTTAAGTGGTGGTCAACCTGATCAGCTTGCTTATTTATTATCCATCTGATAAGTCACTGTATTTTGATCTAACAATGTCGGATAATTTGAAAATCAGAAAGCAAAACACTAGGCTTGCATGATACCKTGCACTTGAACTCGTATTTCCAAATCTGTCTACTTAGTTTAAGACCAAACTACCAGAAATTTGCAACATACCAACCAGCACTACACACCAGCTTCAGCTGGAGCTTTATTGAATAACCAGTCCTAACAGCAAACAACGCTTCAATCAATATTCTTATTTGGAGCAAGCTCTGGTCGCCCATTCCTTACCGGTTTCTAAGTACTTTAGGAGCCGTCCTCCTCCACTCTGACTTGGAAGCAGCGGCACACCCGGGAAGATTTTGCCAGCCTTCAGGAGGCCCTGGGCCTCAGGCAGGCCCTGGGAATGCTGCTTTCCCTCCCTGGCCGACTGCAGTACCGGGCTGCCATGGAGGCCGAGTCGGGACAGACACTACGTCCTGCTCCGGACTCAGTGTGCCCCGAGGCGGGTGACAGCTGCCCATGGTGCCCAGGCAGAGGCTCTGGTGAAGCTGCCTGCTCAGCCACAACGTCCCCGTGCTGCTACAGACAGCACCAAGCTCGCGTGTTGGTTGATTAGCGCAGGCACAAGTCATGCACGGACAGACCCTTCAGCCCTCAGCATGATGGATACAGCGCTCTCGATCCATCTTCTCGAGTCATCTTCTCGCAGCACAAACAGGGGAGTAGCCTCCCTCCTCTTCCAGCTGCGTGGAGCCATTTTTAAGTGTTACAGGTTTTGCTCCAGATTGTTTTACAATGATTTTTGTTCTGTTTTGGGCAGGAGAGTTCTGAGGGTTCCTGCTTTTCCTTTTTTGTTTAAACACACACACTGCCTTCTTGCTRCCACATCCCTGGCTCCCCTTTAGCTTGGTTAACTGCCCAGAATTTGAGAGTATCAACTGCACCATCAGTACACCCTGACTTTTACAACTCTGCAATCATATGGAGAGGGCACTTTGTTTTCAGTTCCTACACCTTGAATTCCTGTTACCCTCCCCAAAAGGCTTTGGGAGACACCAGCACTGATCACGCAGGCAATGGGATCAGCAGGAAGCACGGGTCACGGTCCAGCACCCACACCACGCTGCGGCATCTGCCCCAAGGACAGGGCTTACCGCAGTCCGTCGCTTGGCAYGGACAGGTTTGCTCCTTAATGGGATCCGCAGTATTAGGGAGGAAGCAGCAGCACATATAATACTGAGCTTGCCAGATTAAGTCGCTGCCTTTTGAGTGTTGAAGCATTTGGAACAGGGTCAAAACTTGCTTCCAGGCAAACGGTCTGGATGTGTCATGGTCCAAACCGCAGGGATCCCTCCTCGGGCCCTGGGTTTGTGGCAGTGCTGCCCCACAGGTGGGCTCATGGTGACAATTTTAGGTACATGTAAGGACTAAGGAATGAGGTTGCCACGAAGAGAAAAAAAAATCCTGAATTCTTGACTGCAACCCRTTCTATGATCTGGTGTAAATTCATGTTTTATGGTGCATTGCAAACCCTGGTGGTTTGTGAAAGCAGGTATGTGTTTGCTGATTAGGTAGAATAATCAAAGTCACCTGAAAGTCAGATCTACAGATCCTCAGCTTAATCATAGTGGGGATCACCTATCCCACTACCCTATACAGATGGGAAAACCTTTCCCTGGGTGCGACATCTTCAAACCACAAAGGGCACTGACTACCCCCTTCCAATGAACCCAGAAGGAAACACAAAAGCTGTTCGTGATCACTGTGCAGATGATGCTTTTTTCTTCTGATAGGATGGCCTCAAGAAATAGAGTTCTTCTGCTTTCCTGTGCCAAGATTGATCTTCTTAATATAAATATCTTAAAATTTACAAGTGCAGCAAAAGCCAGTCTTTTCTGTTTATGTACAGAGCTAACCATCGGTTTGACTTCTGGCCACRTATGAAGTTTTGCTACTTTACTGACCTACATCAATGCAAAATAAAAAGGCTACAGAGAAATTACTATTCRTGGTAAAACAGGAGTTGCCACCTAAGACTTTCTGTTGGACTAAACAGCCAGTCCATTMTTTTCTTCTTCATAGCTATTTCTTGTGCATTTCAACTGCTCTGCTCGATGACTCTTTGGGGATTAAGGAGTAATGTTTCATTTTTCACTGATCCTTAACAAAATAGAGCAAAAGTTTCTACAATATAACAGAAGGGGTGCTGTCATTGTTCCAAGCATATTATATTTTAGACTAGCTGAATAACCTTTGGGGAACTGGAATGCTGAATCACACATAAAATGTTACATTCTCTTATCCATTAAGCCACACTTATGCAGAAAAGAATTCCCTGTTTTGGACTGGCATTTGCTCATCTGTAGAGAAAGAGACTTTATTCCAAGCCARGGGATAAGATCAGCTAAAAATCCCATAATATTTTTCTTCCCATTACAGCTGGCCAGGCCACTGAGTGCCTCTATTACATATGACCCACAGCTTTACCTAAATCTACACGGAGCATCACCTACCCCCTCCCACTGCGTGTCACTAAGAGCACGTGAGAATTTCAAATGCAGCTCTTTTCCTGCTTGCCCTCCCACGTGAGCCACAGCCCGAAGCGGTTTCAGCAGCAAGGTTCATTAACGAAATGCTGCTGCTGCAGCAGCAGGAGAGAGAAAGCCCCGCACGGCGCCCGGCGCTGCGTCAGCTCCCCGTCTCCTCCCCGCGAGGGGCTGATCTGGCACGAGGACGGCTCGCACCACCTCCAATTCCCACCTGCCACAGCCAGCACGGTGCGAAACCCGTCTGCAACCGCGCAGGGCCGTCAGCATCCACCTCCCCAGGGGCCAGAGGGGAGGGCGCTGCGAGAACTCCGCATACCAGCATAGATCCAAACACCACGAAAGCTATTTTTCTTTTTTTTTTAAAAAAAAAA